>PVIW01001081.1:143243-342968 GCA_004026585.1 Noctilio leporinus | reverse complement strand
TTTATACTAAGTTCTTGTCTAAGCTGCTCCCCTTCCTTGCCTCTGCCTCCCCCCTCCCCCCAACCTCTTTCCCCCGGACCACTGAAGGCCTATTCACTGTATTCATGTATTTGGTTCTGTTTTGCTTGTTGTTAGTTTTGTTCATTATTGTCCTGTGATGGGTGAGATCATATGATATTTGTCCTTCACTGACTGGCTTATTTCACTAAGCATAATACTCTCCAGTTCCATCCATGCTGTTGCAAAGGGTAGGAGTTCCTTCTTTCTTTCTGCTATATAGAATTCCATTGTGTAAATTTTTAGGGCAAAATAATGATCTCTCCTATGCCAAAAAACTTAGTGAAAGATGTAACTTAACAGAAAATATTGTAAGATATCATTGAACACTCTTTCTAATCTATTTACACCTTTTCTATAATGAAAAAGTCAGAAACTCAGCAGAAATCAAGAAGTGCTCTATGGATGACAGTTCCATCACATCTGTAACCAAGTCTACTTGACCCTATGACCATAATGTAGAATGACATGGTATTATGGTTTTATTTTTGCTCTAGTTTTCAAACTCAAATTTGAGATTTTTTTTTTCAGAGTAAAACAGGCTACTTACTGTTTACAAGGTTATTCCTGAGATGCAAAATTTCTCTCTTCATATTTTCTCTGAATTACCATGCTTCTCTCTGTATCCTCCTATTCGATCTTGGCTGCCACAATCAGACAGAAAGTGTGTGGACACTTTCTTATTTCTTGCATCTGTAGTGGAAACCTGAGCCACTGAACCAGGTCTGACAAGTAGATGTGTCTATAATTTGGATCATATTTTCTCCATACCAATATTGTCTTATTAACATAATCTTGCTATTGTCCTATGGCATGGTATTTTGTTACAATATCCAGGTATCTAGCTTGTTGTCAAAGTTAGGATATAGTTTCATTGACAAAATCTGAGAACCAACATTCAGTCTCCAGTAGGTGTGAATTTAAGTGGGCTAAAAAGAGACACATGAAGCCTAAACTAACATTTACAACTCTTTTGTTAATTTGATTGTTAATGTGATCAATCAGCATGTGTTTAATGACTCAAAAACAAACAATTAAAATATAAAACATTTAGATGAAGCAACAGTTGTTTTCACAGCAAATGACTTTTAAAATATCCATTACATTTGTTACTTGTTTTTACAAGCATAATTTCAGTGTAAAAGATAAATTAGCTAAATTTCCCTTCCGTTGTCTTATGTACAGTAAAGAAGAACCTGGATAGAAATACCATGGGCATTAAGTTGAACATCTTTTAGTATTAACTTCAGTAAGTGATTGACTGAAAACCAAAATTCTTGTTTATAATGATTTTAGTTTTGCTTATAAATAAAATTACTCCCAATTACTTATCTTTTTAAAAGACAAACATTTCCACATTATTTATCAAAAGAAAATGTATACAAAAATTTAGGAGTCATCTACATGGACATAGGTATTAGAATATGAAAATTTATGAGAGAGACTATAACATATCTTTTCTATCAAAAATTGACCATAACTTGAAGTATAACTTGTAAAAACTCAGTTCTTGTCAGTAGCTATGAACTTTTAAATAATATTTATATCTTACTAGCTTTAAATTGGAGATCACATGCAGAAATTTGAGTGATATAAGATGCATAGGTAAGTAAATTTTTTTCTTCAGAAAGAGGCAAATATGTAATAATTTTTTTGCAAATATTTCAACATTTAACTTCTACCCTCTAATGTAGGGCCTAGTTCTGTTATGAGAAATAACCTATTCAAAGAAAGGAAAATTACAGAGTAATGTGTTCTGATGATGCTATAAAAACACTAATAAATAAGAAAGATAGTATGTATTCTATGCAACATACATCCACATTTTCTTACTTTTTTCTTTTTCCTTAACTTCATTAGATTTTTCTTAGAGTTATTGCAAGTAACATGATTTTCCCATCTTGAGAAATAATTCCAATCTAAGAAAACTTAACCTGTAGTAATGCAGATACAAGTAAAATAAAAAATTACACCTTATTTAGTAAAATATGAACAAAACTAACAACAAGCAAAACAGAACCAAATATATGAATACAGTGAATAGGCCTTCAGTGGTCAGGGGGAAGGGGATTGGGGGGAGGAGGGAGGAGGAGGCAAGAAAGGGGAGCAGTTTAGACAAGAACCTAGTATAAAGGAACCATGGACATGGACAACAGGTGGGATTGACTTTGGGGGGAATGGGTGGGTGGGGAGGGGGACAGAGGGGAGCAAAAAGGGGATGGATGTAATACAACAACAATAAATTTTTTTAAAAAATCTAAAAAAAACACTAATGAGAGTAACTAATTATTCATATTTGGAACTAGGCTTTGTAGAGGATATGCAGAAGTCATTTATATGAAGATTTTAGGTGACAGTTTTCCAGAAGAACAGAATGTGGGAATTTCAGGTGGAGAGAGGGCGAGAGAGGGAGGGAGAGAGAGAGAGATTATGTTCTTGGATTGGAAAGAACGTCAAAAGATGATTTTGTATGAAGGAGGGAAGGAGATATGTGGTGTTTCGAGATAAATTAGATTGAAGAGAAAACCAGCAGTAAACCAGGCAGGTTTGTTAGATCAAGAATTTGTCCTTTGTCTTAAGAGATAAAGGAAATAGAGAGCCGTTTAAAGGCTTTAAGCAAGAGACTTTCAGACTCAGATGTACATTTAAAGAGATCACTCTGATGGTAATGAGGGAGAGTGGCTGGTAAATGTGGAACAGGAGGCAAGAAAACCAATTAGAAGGCTGTGCAGTCAACCATGGGAGATGATATCATGTGCACCAAGGTACCAAGGTAGCTACAGTGGGAGTAGATCAGTTGGAGAGACAGGTAAGAGGAAGAGAGAGGGGAACCTGGTGATGTCTTGATTACAGATGGTGGTGATGAAAAGGATGGAAGTCTCAGAAAGACAAAAAGGCTTCCAGTTGGGCAAATGGGACCCAGTACACCATGGTGACTTGTACCGAGAGAGCACATTTCTAGGAGAAGCAGACATTAGTATTCCAGGTTTAGGTTAATGATCAGACCTTTAAGTTAATTATTTAAACTAAAATATGGTTTTCAATATCTGCATGTTAGTAATTTGTCTTCCTCTAAAGTGTACCTTTTCATTTTAGACAGGTCTGCTGCTTGGGTTGCACATTGTAGGTTGGATTCAAGGCCTGGAATGGACACTTCGAAACTATGTGACCAGGTAAACTACTGAACTTCTCAGCACTCAAGTTTTTTTATATCTGCTCATTGTGGATAATGTCATCTAACTTGCTGAGTTGTTTTGGAGATTCAGTAAGATAATATACTTACATCAAGATAATGACCTCAGAGATGTCTGAACTTGATCCCTCAAACCTGTGCATATTCTACTTTACATAAAAGTAAAGAATGAAAGAAGTGGACGGAAGAAGGTGAAGGGATTAGCCAAAGAACATACAAGCATAAATCCTAGATACAACAATGCTTGGTAATGGCCAGAAGGAAGCGAGGGGTAGCAAATGAATAGAGTTGAAAGAAGGTGGGATGGCAGCATCTATAACAGTGTCAACAACAAACAAATAAAAATAATACTCTTACAAAAGAAAAAGAGTCTTTGCAAACATTATTAAGGTTAGGGGATCAGAAATGAAAGTGTTATCCTGGATTATCTGGGTGAGCCCACTATAACCACTCATATAGTTAAAAGCAGGGACCTTTGCCTGATACTGCAGTCAGAGAAAAAGAGAGATGTGATGATGATGCAAGGATCACAGAGATGCAACCTTGATGGATTTGAAGATGGAGGAAGGAAGCCATGAGCTGATGGGTGCTGCTGGCTCTTGAAAAAGTGACAGACTGGATTCTGCCTTCAAGCCTCCGTAAACAAATGTGGCCCTTCCAACAGTTTAATTTTGGCCCAGCCTTCAGAACTGTAAGCAAATTTGTACTTTTTTTTAGGCCACTGCATTTATAATAATTATTTTTTAAATTTTATTTATGACTTTTAGAGAGAGGGGAAGGGAGAAAAGCAGAGAGGGAGAGAGACATCAATGTATGGTTGCCTTTCACCTGCCTCCACCTACAGACCTAGCTGGAGACCTGGCTTGCAACCT
Source organism: Noctilio leporinus (assembly GCA_004026585.1). Classification (NCBI taxonomy): domain Eukaryota; kingdom Metazoa; phylum Chordata; class Mammalia; order Chiroptera; family Noctilionidae; genus Noctilio; species Noctilio leporinus. The sequence goes on along the minus strand of PVIW01001081.1, from coordinate 338,846 downwards.
GGTTATGTGCCCTGGCTGGGAATGGAACCAGCAACTTTTGGGTTTGCCTTATCCACTGTGCTATCAGCCAGGGTTTATAGTAATTCATTATGTCAACAATAGAAAAGTATTCTACATATATCACTTACTTTATTAATATTAATATAATTAATACATTTCATAGAGATAAACAAATGAGAAGTTGTAAAAATAAATAAGGAAATATTTGGAGATAGCAGAATAATAGACCAGAAACTAAAGACAGATTTCTGCCATTCAACTTCTGACCTCCAGTGTTCTTGATCCACATGACCATGTCCACTGGGACTTGACCACTTGACCATTGAGTCTCCTTCTGTTTTGTTTCCCAGGTATTTTCATGACCCTCTGCCTTTTGAAGAGGGTGAGGAGATGTCATGGGATTATGAGGTGTTTCCTCCATAGGATTGCAGGCAAGGAAACAATAGCCTTGACATATGCTTTCATATTTGGGAGTAGAAAAGCATGGCCCTGGCTGGTGTGGCTCAGTGGGTTGATCACCATCCTGCAAACCCAAGTGTCACTGGTTCGATTCCCAGTCAGGGCACATAACCAGGTTGCCAGCCATGTCTCCAGCCAGATCCATAGCTGGAAGCAGGTGAAAGGCAGCCGTGCATTGATGTTTCTCTCCCTTTCTTCCTCCCTCCCTGCCCTTCTCTCTAAAAATAATGAATAAAATCTTTAAAAAGTAAACAAAAAGAAAGAAAGAAAGAAAGAAAGAAAAGAAAAGAAAACCAACAACCAACCTTCCTACTTGAGTCCAGGGATAAAGAGAGGGAGATGGTAGTGAAGGAGCTTGAAATAAGGGGGAATGTGAGCAAGTGGAACTCTGGAAGCTGTGTATGTGCCTCTTGTCCTATTCTGTCAGGACCTTTCTTACATTACATGTCCCCTTTGCCCACATAAATAAATCTCAAAAATTTCTCTGGTATTTTTTCTTTCTTTTTTTTTTTTTTGAAGGGGCTATAAGGAACCAATGAACACTCAGCTAATATCATGTAATATAAGCTCAAAAATATTTCTCAAAATGTTGAATGTACAGGTTGCTTATAGCTTAATTTAAAGGAGAGAACAAAAGCTTGTTTTATTGTTATTCTCTAAAATTACTCTTTTTAAGTCTCTTATTTTTAAAGGCAGCTTCCCCCCTCAAAAAATAATAATTTTCTGTTTGATCATTTTAGAAATTTATTTAAAAGGACAGTATTTTGATGCTAGAAGAAAATACTGTTTTCAAGAGTCAACACTGTGGTAATAATGGGTGGTATCCAATTTTCCTTTCCCTATTAGCAGTCCCTAGAGGTTCTCAGGAAGAAAGCCTTTCCAAATCTAGGTTGAGCCCTGCTCAGAGTTCTTTGAAATCCCATTAGAGTTTTGGTTTTTAGTGTTTTGGAATGTTATCTACCATATTATATACTGGAAAAGGATAGTAGTATCATCTGTAGGTTTCTTTAAAGGGCCGTATTTTGGGATTCTTAGTTCTTCTGTTATTGTTTAAATGAGTTAAATTTAATATTATATTTACACATAATCACAAGCGTAATGTAACAAATGTGTTTTCTCATAAAATTATAAACTCTTTACCCCTAAATCATCTCAATTTTCTATTTTGACTCTTCAAAACAAGGCTCATTTAGTTAAAGCTTCACTTTTCTATCATTTAAACCTAGAATTTTAATATAATTTTCATAAAATTATGAAATATTTCAAACATAGCAAAATGTATAGTTTTATGACCAGAGTCAATATACCCATTTTTCCTTTATAACAACTTCTAATTTTGCCTTATTTTGCTTCAGATTTACTTCCAATTTGTTATAAGGAAACCATTTCAGATACAGTTCAAGTCCCATGTCCCCATCCTTGTTAATTTCACTCCCCTTTATTTCCAGAGGTGACCATTTTCCCAAATGTGGTATTAATTATTTCTGTGATTGCTGTATACTTTTTAACCTATGGTGTATCCATATCAAGGAATATAATTATAAATATAATTGTTATGAAGTTTTTTTAACATGATATAAAAGATTACTTGGCACATATTTTGGAAATTGTTTTTTTTATAAATAATGTTTGAGATTTATCCATGTTGCTATATCTACTTTAATTCAATCATATGTTTATGTTATAAAGTTTATCAATAAATACATATACAAGATTTTATCTACTTGCCTATAATAAATCATTCATTCCAGAATTTTCAACATTGCAATAACATACTTCTTGAAAATGTATTCTTGTGTATATGTGAGAAAATTCCCTCCATAATGTTTACCTAATGGAAATGCTGGATGATAGGTGGGATGTATCCATCTTAAAATTTATAAGAGATTGTCAAATTCCTTTGGAAAGAGAGTGTACTGATTTATAGTTCCACCAGCAATGTTTGAGAATGCCAATTCCTCCATGCCCTGTTGAACACTCAAAATTGTCAACTTCTAATATTTTTGCTTAATTGAATCACTGTAAATAACACTTTAGAGAGAAGCAAGTACTAGGTACCCTAGCTGGTATGGCTCAGTGGGCTGAATGTCAACTTGCAAACCAAAAGGGCACAGGTTCAATTCCAAGTCAGGACAGGAGCCTGGATGGCAGGCCAGGTCCCTAGTTGGGGGCATGCAAGTAGCAACCACACATTGATGTTTTGCTCCCTCCCTTCCCATCTCTCTACAAATAAATAAAATCTTTTTTTTTTTTTAGATGTAAAAGTTTGAAGAAAATTGGTCATCTTCAGAACAAGCCCCATACTTTTATAGAGAACAAATGCAACCAAGATGGTAAACAACTTTTAAAATGCATAGATTTAGTTAAGAACAGAAGAAGGATGAGAACAGAAACCTGCCCTGAACTCATAATTCAGTTTAGGCTTTCATGGATTTTAATAATATATATCTGAAAATTTTGTGAAGAGACAAATACATTTATTGGGATATGCAACGGACTTTAAGAATTATATTCCATATTTTTATTGCCTTATATTTTTTCTCCCTATTTTTAGGGACTATTCAGATATTTGGCCTTTTGAAAGGTGATTAAACATTCATACCTAAATAATCAGCTAAATTAGACTTTATGTTAAAAATGAGTTTCTAGATATCACCTATTAATTTTTTGAAACAATAGATTTAAGAACATTATCATTATTCTGGAGCTACTCACATAAAAAAGATGACATTGCTTTTGATTTTTAAATTCTATTTTCTATAACATTGAACAATAGATGTCACTGTTTTGCCAATAAAAATAACTATGAAATTATTTCATTTGATTATTTTTTCATAAACAATCCTTGCACTGAACAGATAAGTTATAGGGTTCTGGTAGAAAAATCTCCAGTGGTGGCAGCACCTTTTAAATATTAATATCAGCTAGTCTTTTCTCTAAAAAGCACATTGATATAATCAACCCATTACTTTCTGAATCATGTTAAATATAACTAATCTAAAAGGTTAATTTTTATACCTTTATATTATTGTTTTGACAATTAGGTGGCATTACAAGGAGAGTTACAGCATGGGTTCAGGTCAGAGAAAGAAACCTCTCAGACTATAATTATATTTTAAGCCAATATAAATAATATGGAGTAAGATGATCTGATTGATGGGAAATTGATACAAAGTAGAAATAAGAGATGTAGAAACCAAGAAAGAAGAGATATTGAAAGCAATGCAATTGGGTCCTGCTCTGAGGGATGGTCAAATGATGGACTGCGCTCCCAATCTCATGGCTGGAGTTAAGCCATATTCAAATCTATTACCACGTTTTGTCTAAATGAACCCAGAGTTGTCAAGAAGTGAGGCAAAGTTGCTAAGCTATTGGCAGCAGGAAAATAACTTGGTAAAAAAAGTGGGAGCATTTAGAGATTGTTTCAAGATCGTGTATATTTTTCTTATACCTGGGGCATATTATGCAAGATTAGGTTAAGGCAAAAGAAGCTTGTTAAAATTTAACACCCATTTCCTTAAATTCTTCAGTGATCATGTACCCGAAGAGAGAGAGACAGAGAGAGAGATTCAGAAAGTTTAGTGAATAAGCATCAGCCACCCCTGAGTCTAGCAAGCTGTCTACCCTGATTGTATTGTAAAGTGGTTTAGGGTTGATGCAGCCCCTTTCTACCCATTATTCAGGCTGCTCTCTGACTCTCCCACCCAGGACAAAATGATCTCTGGAGCCAGCCTTTCACTGCAGCTGATCTCTGAAACATTATTAATGACCTACAAATTGTCAAGTCACCAACCTGCTCTTAAGTCTTTCTTCTATTCAATAACTGCTTTCTAAACATAGTCAACTACTCTCTTCCTTTAAATTCTCTCTTCCCATGCTTTCTGTACTACTTTAGTTATTTCCTGGATTTTTCTTCTACATTTCTGACCTCTCACTAACAATTCTCTACTTTCTTGTCCATTAAATATTCATGTTCTCAGATTTTTGCCTGGGGCCCTTTTCTCTCTGAATGGTTTTTAAAATGATTGTGTTGTTATGAAATATTTGAGCCACCTTATGTACAATTCATCATTTAACAAATATTTATTTTTCTTCTGTGTACGAGGTACCATTTTGGATCCAGGAAAACATGAATCAGAAACAATAACATCACCTTTTCTCTCCATCCTTTGTTTCTTATGAGGCAAAGGGCATGTGCAGGAATATATTAAATTATTGACTGATATATCTCCACCTTCTCCTTTATTGCCCTCACCCTTCAAACACATTTTCTTGTACTCTCAGTCCCTATCCTAGCATCTAGGAAGTTATGGGATTACACTTTTATGGAAGGAGTTATTAACATAGAAACTCAGTGAAAAAGAAACGTGTAATATTCTATTTCTGACTATTCAAACAGACTTTTGGAACTGACAATACAAATAGTAGAGGGAGAGATTTAGTGTTCTAACATAGAGATCTTTAGAACTCATGCCATCAAGTTTATTCCATATACAACAGAGCTTTCCCTGCCTGCCCAAAGAAGATGGCCTAGGCTATTGAATAGGAGAGAGTAAGAGAGGGAAGGGTAATAAAGGGACAGTTATGATCTTGGTCCTCTTCCCTTTGAACTGCATCCTAACCAGTAGTGGTAAAACTCTATTATGATTTAAGAACCCGAAGAGTGAGATAACTTATGTTTACATTCCTGGTTGAGTTCCTAGCAGCTGACAAGTCCTCTGCAAGTGTCAAGAGAGCTGCATGTAGCTGAGTAATGGCTGAATCTGAAGTTTCAGAGCCTGATGGCAGGCCTTTGGTCATTGGTAGCTAACTGCCAAATGTTTTCCTGTAGGGCTGACTGTGGCAGAGATGTGACCCTGGATACCAAAGGAGCTGGGGGAGCCCTGTGACTAAGACAAATGAGTCACTTTAGCAGGTGTGCCATGCCTAGAGTTTCTTATTAGAAGTCAGTTTGGAAAGCCGAGACCAGGTGGGTGCCAGTGTAAAGGTAGGCTGCTTCCTTAGACCAGTTATTTTGTCAGACAAGCAACTGATGAAGACTAGGCATTTGCCAGTGACAACTGTCCATGTGAAATGTTAGTTTCTGCCATTGGGCAGGATAAGATCTCAAAACAGATTTGTAAAAAACTTAAACAAAGACAGGTACACTTTTCTTCCTACTCTAGCTAGGTGGAATAAATGGAACATATAAATATTCCCACATGAGTGTGGACCAGCTATAAGGGTCAGAGATCATGTGAGATGTTAACGATACACTGAATAAGATGTTGTCCCTGCCCACAAGAATCCTAAATTTTATTGAGAAAGACAATGTTGAGCCAGCTTCTGGCTGGTTTTCTTTACTTACTGCTTTGAATGCCTGCCCTTTCTCTTTTGGTCAGCTGGGTTGCTTCTTTATCATTTCAGAATTGGAGATGGATCATCTCATTTTCTGCAGTTTTCCCCTGCCCCTTGGGCTAAGTTAACCATCAACTTCAAAATTCCCATAACACTTCGTATAGCAGGATAGTGCTTTTTAAATGTAGTTCTCAGTAGTATAAGTCTTTGCCTCATTTAAAAGGATAAGCTTCTTAGAAACAGGAACAAGTCTATGCCCATGTTACTAACCTTAGCCTCTAGTGAATACAATATTGTCAATAAAATCTTTTTTTATTAAAACTTTTTATTTGGATTTCCCAAATAACTCTGTGAGATTAATGTTGTCTTTTTTGACTATTTAAAAATAGATTTGAAAATAATAAAAACTACAGAGGGTCAAACTACTTGTTTGATGTCACATAGTTACTAGGGGCAAAGCTTTAAATTAAATAAGTGCAAAATATTTGACTCTGGTATTGTTGCTCAGTTACCTTCCTTAGTTCCAACCTCAGCCTTTAGGACCATGTCCAGATGGTATAAGATGAACAATTCAACTTTACTAGTGTGTCCCAGTTCCTTCCCATCCTCACAGACCTCATGACAAATGTAAACCAAAGCATGATGCATTACCTGGCACCATGTTATACCTCTTATTTTCAATTATTTCAGAGTAAAAATCTTCGTACTTGTTGCTTTGAGGATTTCTCTCATCCCTACCCCACCCCTGCTTCCTGATGATTTCATTCATTTCCTCTGTTACCATTCAAGCCTTTGTATTCTACCTCTGACTGGTAGATGGCTTCCTTCATGTGCATGATCATCTCAAACACCCAAGCGCAGAAGGCTGCCTAGGTCTGTCCAATTGTTCTCTTCAATTATTGATTGGCTCAATACCTTCTTTAAATCATGAAACCCCCCTAGATTTTTTGTCTATTGATTTCTGAGACATTTTTTCTTTAAGATTAGAAAGAAAATGCCTTGAATAGAAAAAAATCACATTTCTGAAAAATGATGTATTAAGGCTTTCTATCTGCAGTTGCTCTTTTGAAGGATAAATGACAATTTTACTCTGAAGATACTATTCTGTACTTTAAATAAAAGGCAATTTTGACATTTTTAAAAGCAGTACATGCTAGAAACTTTGTTTCTGCTGTTAAAACATTTTAAATCAGTAATCAAATTGCCAAGAAAAGTAACGTATTTTTGTAACCAGCAGATAAATATTAATCCAGGGATCTCATGCTGTTTTATTATGTAAATTGTTGAACATAATTTTGCTCAAGAAAATAATAGAATAATAGTGTAAACACTTTAGTATCTTCAATTCCCAGTCAAGGCACATAACCAAGTCTCCAGCCAGGTCCCCAGCTGGAGGCAGGTGAAAGGAAACAATACATTGATGTTTCTCTCTCTTTCTTCCTCCCTCCCTACCCTTCTCTCCCCAAAGATAATAAAATCTTTAAAAATAAATATATAAATAATGAATAAAATCTTTCACTAAAATAAAATAAATGAAAACATCAGTATCACAGAATAATTGTGTGAAGGAAAATTTAAATCATGAAACCTTAAGTTCGGTATTTCAAAAGCAGTTTTATTAATTGCAGGTTTATGTAACAATTCAAAATGAGTTTGTCCACTACAGAAATGGAGAAAAGCTACTTTAATTAACAAATATGCATAGCTTTTAATTTGCATGTCAACTTTTTGTGGGCAAGTGAATGTTTCCAAAGTACTGACAGTATTTTTCTCATGTTAGGAGCTCTGACATTTTCTGAACAATCTTGTTAAAGCATTAATTTACTTTAAATTCTTCTTTTAAACTTCAGGGCATTGGTGTGAACTGTCAAAAATTTTCTGTTAGTGAACCCCAATTAATTTATTTTCTGAAGTTTCCATTTACATAATGTCCTTATTTTCTAATGCTTATATTAAAGTTTATGCATGTGTTTTGAGATCATTTCATGTACCATGTATATTCTCAGAAAAAAACATAACATCAGTAAAAATATTCACGTGGACTTGTTAAGAATGACAACTCAACAGAAGCAATTATACTAAGACTAGTTAGTAAGCCAGCATTTTTCATTTTTTTACTAAAAAAGAAATTTTAAATTGTGTTATGCATATGTAGGTATAAGAAAAAGATATAATTGTATATGTAAAATTGTATGTGTATATACACATACATACACAAACATAAACAGATCTGTTTATTTTTTTGGAACTTTCCTCAATTTTTAAACCTGCAACAGATAAACAAAAGCAAAATATAAACCTACTAATAAATATCTCTTTAGGTGGCAAATAATGCATTCAACATTGTCCTGTAGCTTCTGTAACCACTTTCCAATGGGTACCATTAGGTACTTACATTTGTGTGCTACTCTCCCTTACTTGATAAATTTCAGTATAGAATAAAAATGTCCTTAATTTCATTGAGTAAAATGAGGCAGGAATGAGAATTCTGGGACACTGGCTATGTTCTAGATCTCAATATATGTGAAGTTACAGAGGTGCATCCACTTTGTAAGCATTCATGGAATTGGAATGATCTAGTTAAGATTTTGTACTTAACTATGTTACATTTCATTAAAAAAAATTAAATTAAAAAATGGTGTGACTTATTTCAGAATGTTGAATCTCCTAGTAGGTTACCAAACTTGTGTGTATGATAGGAGTAGTGGTGGAGGACAGGGTAAAAAGTAAGGGTTTTAGTAGAACAAAAGACAATGACAATAACAAGAACAATAATAAATAAGTACTAGTCATTGATAGCAGATGAGAGAAGAGGAGGAAGAATGCTATAATTATTGTGGTTTATATAGAACATATAGAAGGAAATAGCTCAGTGGGGCTAAGTTACTTGCCTAAAATTACAGATATTTATATAATAGAATTGGGACAGGAAGCCAGGTAAGATTCTTAACCTCATACTTTTTTGTTGCATTAAAAAAAAATTAAAAATGTCTCATTTTGAAGGGAAGATCATTTTGTGCTAAAGGAAAGATTTGCAAAGTTTTGTTTAATAATTTAATATAATTTGAACTGCATAGATAAACTAGCAGAAGGGAAAAATATTTTAGAGGGCATAATATTGACTAATTACTAAAGACCAGATGTTCCCAATGATCCCAATTATTTTACACTGATAGATGCTGCCTAGGACATCACTGTTCTATTCCATGGTAGAGTTATGTGTCAGAATTCTTAATGTCAGCGAGACCTTTGCAACTTAAAGGAAAAAAATTACTTTGGGGGGAATGAGTGGGTGGGGAGGGGGACAAGAGGGGAGCAAAAAGGGGATGGATGTAATACAACAACAATAAAATTAAAAAAAGAAAAAGAAAAAAATTAAAACAAATAAGCCATGTCTGCCAAAGGTAGTTACAGTATTGGGATACTAATTTTCTGTGTCCCCAACTTTCCCCCACCTAACAAGCACTTTGTTTGCACATCATTCCATTTTATTGTAAATGAGTTGGAGCTGCTAGACTTGGAACCAAAAGGCCCCTCATTATTCTATTATAGCATTTCATAAATAAAAAGTGTTTGCTGAAGGTAGATGTAAATTAGATTATTTATCATGTTTATATTTTCATATAAGATTAGTCTTTTTGTTCATGGAATAAAGGACTCTGTGATCCTTGAACAGGCAAATTTTATCCTTATTGAGTGGTCTCAGGCATTGATATTTCTCACATTTCTCTACGAAGTCTTTATAGGAGGAGTTTCACTTCAGGCCAGAACATTTCTACTATAGTTTTGCTGACTTGTTCCCTACCTTAATTTGATGGGTGAAGGCTTTTTGTGTGATTCATGTAAGCACAACACTTGGTAAAGAAAGTGAGGAGGAAAAAAGCTTAAAGACATCATAGTCAGCAAAGCCAATGCTTATGGGCACACACCCACGCACCCACCCACCCACCCACCCACCAAGTCACTCCCAAGATGCATGGTACTTGGCAATTTCAACTCAAAGGTGAAAAATAGAACTCCCTCTTAATTCTAGTGTCTCTAAAAGAAAATCCCTCCCTACCTCATCCCCCAAGATGACTGGAGCTTACGAGGAAAAGATTCGTGAGAGTTATCATTAGTTACTTCACTGCATACTCCTTGGTGTATTCCAAGTCTTGTCCCTTGAATCTGCAGTATTTTTGCCTTGCTAGCCATACACTTGGGGTATTTGGTTTCCTCACAGCTAGGTTCTTCCACAGTGGGGTTGCTTAACTTCACTATATTGATATTTTTAACCAGATAATTATTTTCTTCTGGAGATTGCCTGGTACACTGTTGGATGTTGACCAGCACCCTTGGCCCTCTACCTACTATTATTGGCTATTATCACCCATTACCATCACTCCCCTCTTATACAGGTCTGTTTTCAGACACTGCCAAGTGCCCCTGGGAGGCAAAATGATTTCCAGCTGAGAATCGCTGTCCTGTAGAATGACAACAAATTGAAGAAATACAGAGGAAGAAGAGAGAGGATCTTTCTGATGAGTATTGTAAGATGCAAGCAGCTTTCCAGAAGGATCTTTATATCTAGATAATGTAGGCAATTTTTATTCATAAGAGAGGTAGCAATGTATCCAGGATTTCAGATCTGCTCTGCTGTCATCGGCTTCACTCTACCTTTCTCTTCTGTTGGAGGTCTGCTCGTAATAATTTCAGTTTCTTTTGAATTTCATTCAGAATATCTATTTTCTGCTCCAAAATAGACAATACCTTGGTGATGCAAAAATGAACATCATAGTTTGCCCCAGCATCTGCCTTTTGGATGTTGTTCCCTGGCCGTTGGCTTGATTCCTTCCTTGAAGTTGTCTCATCCTCCATTGATGGAGTGGATACTGTTTTAATTTCTCCAGTCCCTTTCTCCTCCTCACTCTGTATTCGTGGTGTTTTAATACATTTATCCCTTCGAAGGGGCATTTCTGAATTTCGAATGTGATTATCCATCATCCTTGGCACCTCCTGTCCGATTGGATAGAGACAACTATGGTGGCGCCTGAAATCTAGAGTTAACTCTTTTACTCTGCGTGCATATCTTAAAGTGTTGAGGGTGTTTTCACAGGAAGACATCCCTGGGGAGATAGTAGCAATCATGCAAGTGGAAGAGTTCTGGCCTATAAAAGAATCCCGCAGCACCTGGGTGAGTTTGCTGGCCCTGAATGGGGTGTGAGCCTTGTTCTGCCCCAAAGCCCGGATGCATTCCTTGAGTGCCAGGAGACTCTTATTAATGTCCGCCCCTTCCAGCTGCCTTTTCCTGTTGGCCTTGGCAGTGTCTGCTCCCCTTTCATTCCCAGCTAAGTCAACCAGAGAAAACTTGCCGTGCAGTTTCCCTTGCAACTTGAGGATGATTTGGAACACAGCGTGGCTCCTAGAAGAGTGCGCGTTGACTGACGTCTGTCCCGAAGTCCGGCAGCTGTTCCCGAGTTCCACGAGGCTCAGCAGGTCCTCCACGCAACACACCTCCTGCTCCTGCAGCCCGACCACCTGGATTTGCTGATGGCCATCCTCAAGGACCTGCAGCTGCTTCCTGAAGTTCAACAAGTCATACACCTTGCCCCCATAAATCTCAAAAAATGTGCCGTAGACTTTGAGGTCCAGCTTCTCATAAGTTGAGGTTCTGAGCAGAAGGAAGACATCCTGGGCCACCAGGGCATAAATGCCTTTAGAACAATCTTGGACCTTTCCTGCAAAGGCTCCACCCATGGTGTGCGTTTTCCCACTGCCCGTCTGTCCATAGGCGAAGCAGGTGGCCATGCCCTTGCGGAAGACTGACTCCACCAGCGGCTGGGCGGTGAACCGGTACACCAGCTCGTTGGAAGCGGTGGCGTCGAAAGCGTGGTCGAAGCAGAAGGTCTGATTCTCCAGGTAGCGTGTGAGGTCCACCTTTTGCTTGGACTCGTGCACCACGACCACGTTGTCCGAGGGGATGGTGATGATATCCAAGTCCTTGAGGGAGGCCTCGTGCTGATTGAGAGGCCGCTTCCTCACGCAGACGCAGATGCGCCGCTCGTCGGGGGGCGCCGGGCTGCACACCGTGCGGTGGGCCAGGTGGCGGCGACACTCCTCGATCATGCGCAGCGTCTCGTGGTTGGGGTTTCCCGTGTGGGCATCCAGCGCGCGCTGCGCTCGGATCTCCAGCTGCAGCTGTCGGCGAGTCTCCCTCTGCTTCCGCAGCTTCTCAATTTCCCGGAGGCACGGAGACTTTTTCCATTTCATCAGGCAAGGGTTGCTGGGGACGGGCACAGCGAGGCTGTCCCCGGCGGGTGTTTCGTTTTTCTGGGGGGTCGTGGCCATCCACCGCGTGGCCACCCGCTGGTCCCCGGTGGCCGAGGAGGGTGCAAGAGACAGGGAGGGCGACCTGGGCGGCGTGGATTGTTCAGCAGAGGCCAGCTCTGGATTCAGCAGGAATATGGTCTCTAGATCAATCCTTTTGCCTTTTTTGACTCCTTTTTCAACCCACTCTACTGTGACCCACGGGTTTTCTCTTTTGAACTGTGAGACCACAGCAAGGTGGATCCGCCCGTCGCTGCGCTGGATCGCCACGCAGATACCCACTTGGATGTTTCGCCAGTGGGCCGTCAAGGGTTTCCAGGACGAGAGGCGCTGGGCGACAGGGAGACATAACTGGCTGGCCATGGTGAAGGAGGGTGGTGTCAGGGCTCGCTTCCGGGGGTCTTTAAGGGTTGGAGCAGCAAGACCTGAGCCCAGGCCAGCCTGGGTGCCCCAAGATTGAGCACACTGGGCTTTTACACCTGCCTTTGTGACCCGCCCGCACCAGAGCTCCACCTGGGGTCCCTCACGTCATAAAGAAGCAAAGGGAAGAGCTCAGGGCCTTTAGGTAAAAGGTAGGCCGAGAGAAACTCACATTTGCGGTGCTAGGTGCTGGCAAAAAGGCCACTGGAATAGAACGATTGTTCTCTGCCCCCAACAGTGTAGAGATTGGAGTTGGGATTCGGGTTTATGTCCCATGGGCATTTGTGCCTAAACTTTAGAAATCTATTCTTCCCTGAAGTCTTACCCGGCGGCCTAGTGCATTAGTTGGGAACAGGTGAGTGTGTTCACTTAAACTTCAACCCTCCAGCGGCTGAATAAGTGAAGGTGAAACTGTTTGCAAACCATTGGCTTGTAAAGACAGGATCCCAGAGGAACTCCCTCACACAGGCCCTCTTTCTTCCTCACCCTTCCCGCAGAACTTGTGTGGGGGCCATAACTTCAAGTTTCATGGGCTTTCTCATTAAAAGATCAAAATGAGATGGATGTCGTGGGTTGTGCTGATAACTAGCTGATGGCGCAAGATCCTTTGGTGCAGCATCTGGATTGGCAAACTCAAGGTGTTTGTCACATTCCAAGTGGCTCTGACGACTTTCAGGTGAGTTTTGTTGACTACAGTTACCACTGTTTTTGAGATGATGTTTATCATTACCTTTCCCAGCTCACTCAGTAATTACACTTGTAACCTCATTACTTATAATTGGGAGAGAAACGAAAAACATTTGGTGGGAAGATGATCACATACCCCTTCTTTCCTTTCAAATGTGTGTGTGTGTGTGTGTTTTGGGGGTATTTCAGGGAAGTTAGGGGACTGGAGATGGAAAAGCAGCTAAGATGATCAGAGAAAAATATATTTTGGCAAGGTTGCAAATTTTCCTGTAGGATGATTTGCTTGCAAAAACCAAACAAAGAAACCAACAAACAAGCAATGACATCCACTGCCAGCTAGGCAAACATAAGGATTAAGCTGACACCTTATGTTTAACTTTGTTTGTCTTTAAATCTTTTTGTTGTTGTTCTATTATAGTCAAACTTCATTTTCACGAGTGAAAATTTTTTAAAATCCCATTGGTTAACATAACACTAATCTGTCTGTAGAGAGTCATTGGAGTATTTTTACAATTTTGATAATCTGGAACTTTGTTTGCAGCAATATCTTTTTATCTACTATGGCAAATTCAGAATTTAGATACCATCTACATAACACTCTCATTTTATGGAATTTAAGAAAACACTGACTCTTTGGTAATGAGGTCACTATATTATAAGTTAAGGTGTGAAAACCTTGTTTCCTGCAAACTATGGTATCACTCATTCTTGGCCATGGCTTAGATGGCTGTTTGGTAGAGGTGAAGTTTCTCTAGATTCAAGACAGATGCCACCATCATTTTTTTTTTATTGAATATAACCAAGCAATAGGAATATACAAAATGCTTACCATATGTTTTGTCCTATGCCAAAAGGATTCTACCCTCAGAAGTTTACCATTTTAGTTTTATGTACCTACTAAGAAACTTATGCCTTGACAAAGTACAAATATATCTTCATTTCAAATCCCCTTTTAAAAAATGAGCAAATAATGTGTAGCCCTACACGGGAGGGTTGTGTGGGAGAAAGAAAGCACAGGCAATGAGTTTAGTGATTGTTATTTAGTAAATACAGGTAGGTTTCCCTGTTGGGGTCTGTCCAATTTGTTTTACAAGACAGAATATGATTTCCAGCCTCATTTTAGATACTGACCTCCCAGGAGAAATGTATCAACTATGTGCTTTTCTAACTTGGTATAATGGACATGTAGAAGCTGTTTGATCACCCCTGAAGCCTGTACTTTTCAAATATATGGATGCAACCATAGATTGAGTTCTTCAGGGGAGCTCAGTAGATTTTCCCAAATCTCTTTGAAGAAGTATAGTTCATCATTTCCATTTTAAAAATTAGTTTTTAGAGTAGAGAGGAACCATACTAAGTGTCTATCCCTGGAAAACAAAAGATAAATTAACTTCTAGAATGAGAGTAGTGTTTTATCCTTTCAGCTAGTATATCTATCTTCCAACATTTAATCATTTTTGCCATGGACTATACACTTAAGCAGAAAAGACAAGTCCATATTCCTGTGGTCCTCTCACCGATGTCATAAGCAAGCAGTGTTTCTATGACAACAGCCTTAAACTCAGAGTAATCTTTCCACAGCTTATTAAATAGCATTGCTTACTTGGGCATATTTATGGTTTCTGTATATCTGTTGATTGTGAAAGTTAGTCTATGAAGTTAGTCAAATGGTAAAACTAACAATGGTCAGTATCTCACTTGAAACCCTTTTTTGTTGGTTACCTTTCAGTTTTCAGTTTTATTTAGCATGCTAAAAGCAGAGGCTTGAGTTTTGCTATAGTGTTGTACATATCAGTTTTATTTGCTTATAACTCATACTAGAATTACAGAAATTATGTTATTGAACTACAAAGTAGGTACTTTGTAGTTCAGCTCTAGCTCTTTAACTTGAAAACCATGTGCTGTGTGTCCTACTCTTAGAGTCTTCTTTAGATTATGCACTTCAGAGTATTTAAACTAATTTGCTGTAGAACAAAAATACAAAGAGATACATAGTACTTATGTGAGAAGTAGTTGTAAGAACTTGGATATTTATTGAGAGAAGTTTTGAGAGATAGACCCTATAAAAGTCTACCCCACTAAAGAGTAACATAATTTATTCTATTTGACTTAAGGTCTGTGAACACTGCGTAAGTCAAGAGCTAAGCCATGAAAACTCAGCTCAATATCACTTCTCTTGAAAAGCATTCCTTGACATCCACAGTTTCCTTTCCTCTGCCTAAGTCACAGCTGACTGAGTGGCCTTCTCAGTTCCCACCTTTGTCCCATACTAATTAATATTGTACTTACTTGATTTTTATTATTTTATTATTAAAATATTTGATATTTTATTATTAAAAGTATCTACATCTTTCTCTCTAGGTAATTAAGAGCATTGAGAGAAGGAAAAAGACTACTTGTATTTGTATATCTAGTATCTGAAATACGGACTTACTATTTCCTACAACTATAAAAATTAAAGCAATAGATCAATAGATAAAATATATAGGAGAAAGACATCTGGTCAAATTAGTGAAGGACCTCATCCAATAAACCTTAATGACTATCTCCTAAATATCCAGGTCTGAGCTAAAAGCCAGGTATGGAATAGTGAAGAAAATAGTCCTAGATTCCACCCTTAGGGAGCTTACTGCATCATTTTTGGAGACATATATTAACAAATAACTACACACACATATATTCACACACACACACACAATGCACATATGCATATACTGGGTAGGGCAAAAGTAGGTTTGCATTTGTTCATGTGGAAAATAATACAATAATTAATACATAGTACAAGAATAAACACTGTTTCACGTACTGATGTTTCTTTTACCCACACTGTATATATTACAGATATATGGATAATACTTTAATACCCATAGCTATCTAAGAACCAGAATCCTAATCTAGTGCATTTAGCAGAGATTAAATGACAAATGACAACTAGTTAGAAAATTTAACACCACCCACATTTAAATGATAGGTGAAGGAGTTGCGCTAGATTTATGTTCTCACACCTGGCTATATATCAGATGTGTCATCTGGGAATCTTGCATGAAGTACAGGTGGCCTGCCCCCCCCCCCCCAGACTGTTGAATCAGTGGTCAAAGCCTAGGAATCTGTTACTAAAAAGCACTTCAGTTGCTTCATTTGTTCCCATGAAGCCAGGGAACCTTGGACTGAATGCCCTGTAGGTATCGTTCTATTCAGAGATTTTATGATCCTGTAGTTCTGTGAACAAAAAGATGATTGGTCCTTTGATATATTTGTGGCTATTGAAATTTCTATTTTGAGAATGTTGAATGTTTGAAGACACTTTTGCTTCAATAAATGAGGCACAATGCAGTTTTATTGGGAAAAGTACTTTTAGGTTTTTGTAAGTGGTTTGCTGTAAAATCTCATTTTTGGTACATAATATGAAGTAACAACATTAAGTAAAATGGTTTCCTATGAAGACCTCAAGTCATTAAAGGAGATTCAGAAGCATGAAGACGTACCATCTATTTTTGTATCTCTTACAGTGCTTGAGAATAGCACCTGTACATAGCCAATAGTTAATGTTCTTAAATTGAACTGTTGGATAACATGAGGTAAATATATAGTTTTGCAGAGTACCGATGCTTTTTTATTGCTTTTGCCTATTTGCTAAGTATATAAGGTAAAAGTTATACCAAGACTGAGAACCCTTAGTTTTATACTATGTCTCAGCATGTTCTCTTTAGGTAATATTATAAACGCTAATCACTGTTGAAGCATGGTATCTGCCTGGCAGAGAAACATATATACTTAATATTTTGCAACAGTTTTTATATTCTTACCTGGAAATATAAAGAAGACTAAAATTAGAAGGAATAGGTGTGATATCAAAATAACCTGTTGATTCTGAGGAATATTTTCCCTATAAATAATTGACTAATTTAACAAATTACAGGTTGATTAGTGCATATTTGAGTCCCTGTATCTACTATTATACAAGTTGCTAAAATTAAGGGATTATTGGGAAACTGCTAGATATAACCATTTGCTATTGGTGAATATATATTTGGTGTAGTAAATAAAAATTAAGGGATTATTGGGAAACTGCTAGATATAACCATTTGCTATTGGTGAATATATATTTGGTGTAGTAAATAAGGAGCATTGTTTCCACAGCAAATTTTGGGTAAGGTTATATGCTAAAATCTGCACTTAGTAAATGCTTATTAAGTAAATGAATGAATGAATAAATATATAAATTATTATCAAATATCAGCAAGCAAGAATTTTTCAGCCTGAGTAAACTTTACAAATGTTATTCAGACCATGTTACAAACCTGATTTTTTTTTTTTTAAAGATTCTATTCATTATTTTTAGAGAGAGGGGAAAGGGAGGAAGGAAGAAAGAGTGAGAAACATCAATGTATGGTTGCCTTTCATCTGCCTCCAGCTGGGGACCTGGCTGGAGGGAGACCTGACTTGCAACCTGGGTATGAGCCCTGGCTGAGAATCAAATCAACAACCCATGGGTTCAGAGGCCAGTGCTTAAGTCACTGAGCCTTACCAGCCAGGTCTGCAAACCTGCTTTTAAACATATCTTCATAACAACAAGCAAAACAGAACTAAATATATGAATACAGTGAATAGGCCTTCAGTGGTCAGGGGGAAAGGGGTTGGGAGGAGGGGGGAGGCAGAGGTAAGAAAGGGGAGCAGCTTAGACAAGAACCTAGTATAAAGGAACCATGGACATGGACAACAGGTGGGATTGACTTTGGGGGGAATGGGTGGGTGGGGAGGGGGACAGAGGGGAGCAAAAAGGGGATGGATGTAATACAACAATAAAATTTTTTTAATAAATAAAAATATCTTTAATGGCTTTCCATTTCATTGCCTAAAGGCTTAAGATTTTCTTCAAGGTATTAAGACCCTAAATAATTCACCCATTGCTAGTCTTCTCCTTGTCCCCTAGTCCAACCCCTCCCCTTTTTAAAAATGATATGCCAGTCCTGGCTGGTGGTGCAGTGGATAAGGTGCTGGCCTGCGAACCCGAAGGTTGCTGGTTCGATTCCCAGTCAGGGTACATAACCAGGTTGCAAGCCAGGTCTCCAGCCTGGTCCGTAGCTGAAAGCAGGAGAAAGGCAACCATACAATGATGTTTCTCTCTCTCTCTGCCTCTCTCCCTGCCCTTCTATCTGAAAGTGATGAATAAAACCTTTAAAAATAAATAACATACAATAAAATCAAATGCTTATTGAAAAATAAAAAAAAATAAAAAGGATATGCCAGCCACACCAATCTTCTCTGAGGGTTTGTCGGTACACCCAGTGTTTTCCTGACTCAAGGACTCTGCATACCTTGCTGTTCCTGAGACTGGCTCCTCCTTATTCTCATCCTCCACTTAGTAGTCGTGTGCTTTTGTATTTTCTTATGTTTTAATATTAACTCCACTTCCTAGTTCTGTGACTGTCAGCCAGTGACTCAGTCTCTCTGTGCCTCAGATTTTTCATTGATGGAGTTACCAATGTATCTGCCTCATATGGGTGCTATGAGAAATGTGTATAGGATTAATGAAAGAGCACACAGTAAGCACTTAGCCTAAGTTTCTTATTATTACCATATTTTGTAATTACTGCATTTATTTGTTTATCTTCTTATATATTCTCAGTTTCTCCTATTAGACTGTTACTACATGAGAAAAGGGGACCACCAAGCCACATAGCTTTAATAGAAAGAGCATTAGACCTGGATTTATCAGCTCAGGCATTGATTCTTATTTGATCTTGAGCAAGAAACACCACTTTTCTGAAACTCCAGTTTCTTTTTTTTTTTAATTTTTTTTTGTGAAGATTTTTATTATTTCATTATTTCTAGAAAGAGGGGAAGGGAGAGAGGCAGAGAAGGAGAGAGACATCAATGTATGGTTGCCTTTCACCTGACTCCAGCCACAGATCTGACTGGAGACCTGGCTTGCAACCTGGTTATGTGCCCTGGCTGGGGAATTGAACCTGCGACCTTTGGGGTCACAGGCCGGCACCTTACCCACTGTGCTACCAGCCAGGGCTTGAAACTCCAGTTTCTTATAGGCACCAAATTGCAATTCTTTTCTGGTCCTTAAGTAAGAATGTTTCTAATTTGCAAAAAGTTAAGCCTTATTCCACAGATGATATAATTATTTCAAGTTTGTAAGAGATCCTTGAAAATATGCTTTTTGATTTATCTAAAAATTGTTTGATGAATTGTGGTTGAGGAACATTGACAACAGATCTTTTCCAAAAAATACAGAGGTTTAATGAATACCTGCAGTTGTCTACACACACATTTTAAAGGATGCTGGAGGATGAATTTGTGGGTGGTAAGAAAGCTCAGCAAGAATCAGATACCGAGTTTGGTCCTAACTCTGGATTTGAGTCCCTTTATCCATTTTTATTTTGTCAAGGTAAGGGATTATTCCATAAGGTATTATGTTTATAATATGGCAAAAACACTTGTATATGAAATTCACTTTTCATCCAGGTTTGATTGAGTATATAATCAATTTATTCTCATAGTCTTTGTTATTTACTTATAAATAGCAGGATACATGGTCCAAACTGTTAGAGAAACATAATAAATGGTTCATTAAATACTTCCAGCAAATTCTGCTTTTACTTCATTGAAAATGTACCTTCTGGAAAAGAGAATAATTGAAAATTAAAAATACATAGAATAGCAGGAAGTTGTCTTGAAATATTTCTACACCGTAAATAGTCTGTGTTTCCTACTTTATTAGAATATAATATTATATAAAAAGCCATCTCAAACAGGATGGGAAAAAACATTCTCAATTTCATCAGGTTATAATTTTGAGTTATAATTACTAGACTCATTAATTAAATAGATAAATTTTATCTAACCAATAAAAATTAGACAGTATAATGATATACTTAAAACTTAAACTACTATATTACATATGTGTTGCTTTAATTAGGAATGATCAATTTTTATCAATTTTGTTGTAAGGAGAGTATAAAAATATTGCTAGGAGGAAACTTGCACTTAACATTACTGTTTCTAATTCCTAATCATGCAGAGATTCTTTTAATTCCAAATACAGTTTAGTGTTCACTTCAATATGTGAGCTAGTAACACTTTCAGGATTTATCTGCATGTGTATTTTTACATTTGACAAAGTCCTTACACATACCATACCATTTTTGGTCTCCTGGCAAACTTTTGAAGTAAACAGCACAGAAATTATTTGTCACATATGACTAATGAGAAAGCTGGAACTCAGAAAAAAATTTTTTTAATTGACTTCTATAAAAAGTGATTTGAATTGGAACAAGAGCACAGTAGTTGTTGGGATCTTAGCAACATATCACAGAGCACATTTTAAAAAATACAAGAATTGGAGTTCTCCATACTCTGAGAAAGTTATTATCTAACTCCTGGGTGTTCTCTTTTTCTGTATTATGACATCAGGATAGTGACCAAGGTCAGTGGTGTGTAGCGAGGACAGCATGTGACAATGGATGCTACACTTTCAGTATAGAACTTATCTCATAGTAAAAATTCAACAAGCCATATATTTAAGAAAAAATAATGATGGAAGTTGTTTGGGACTAATGAAAGGTGAACTTCTTGAGTAGGACCTTGAATTTTTCTGCTTTATGGTCCAGGACTTGTGATTTATCTATAAGACATGAATAAGCTTTATCTCCAGAGTGTATTTACAGTTTCTTTACCCAGGTTCACTTATGAAAAAATCATTTTGTAGTGTTATATGTCCAGCGGGACCCGTGATTCTTGATTTTCCTCATGGTAGAATCACAAAATTTTAGATTTGGGGTAACTTAATAGTTGATATTATCTTTCATTTTGGCCTGTTTCCGAATAGTTTTCTGAATAGTTCCAATTGTTTTCTGTTGGAAAGTATTCAAACAATTAGTTTTCTGGTTGAAAACATGGGTTTTGAGAACCTGCCTGTTTAATAGAGCTGAAAGCTATTGTTCATTCAATGTGCTTTCCTGAGACATAGTATGAATTTTTGCCACACCATACTGCCTTTGGTTCATAGTGTAAGTGTTGCAGCCAAAGAAATTTCTGTAACACTTCTGTAACACAAAAAAGGAATGGTAGAAAATAGAATATAGTATGTCTACCCCCTGACAAATTCAGAAGATTATAGCAGCCTGATATTTGGGCTCTTAAAATTGCTCAAAACTGTCAGTAACTGGTATTTTTCATTCATAGCAATGAAAGGATAATAAACTGATAGGCTTTGTGCTGTGTTACTAGAGCTCTTGCGGTTGTGAGATGGGGCCTGACATGGCAGCCTTTTTGTCTTGACCATTGTCTTCATGCATTCTCAGTGGGTCCTGCATTTCTTAACCTTTATTTGCTGGTAGCTGATGTACTTTTGTGTATGAGCATCTGCAGGAGTCTCAGAGCAAAACACTGCTGAGGAACACAACACATACATTTGAACCAGGCATGTATTCTCTACCTGGGGAGCTATTTCACTTGTCTGAAAGAAAATTACCATCTTGGCCAAGTGCAGTCAGCTCTCCTTCTGAAGTCCTAGATGTGAGGCTGTGTGGAGTTAAGGTCCCAAGACTGCCTCTGTTCTTGCCTGGAGTTTTTGATCTTTCTTCCTTATGAATATGTAAACAAAACCTTATATGTAGGCCAGAATAGTCTTCCAGTGAGTCCCTGGCCAAAAGAAAACGATTCTTCCAAAATTGTGGAGAAAAAGTGTCCAGATTTGAGAGTGTTTTGAATTAAAAGTGCCAGGCATGTTCCAAGTCTGTAAAGAACATAGTCATTCCCTCTGCACATGTTCATTTGTACATAAATTATGGGCTGTGTGTCTGTGAATCAGTTGTACATGGAGAAAGGGAGGTAGAGTTTCTCTGGCACTTTGTGGGAGAGACTAGTTGCTCACTTTATGGTGGCTAGATTTTTTTTTTTAAGTTTTATTTTTAGAGAAAAGGGCAGGGAGGGAGGAAGAAAGGGAGAGAAACAATGTATGCCTTTCACAGGGCCCTAGCTGGCCCCTGGCTGGAGACCTGGCTTTCAACCTGGGTATGTGCCCTGACTGGGAATTGAACCAGCAATCCTTGCGTTCACAGGCCGGCACCACTTCACAGAGCCACACCAGCCAGGGCCCAGTGGCTAGATTTTACATGTAAGAATTTCCCAAGAATTTCCCTTCACATTTTGCAATTTAGCTACAGCATTGTAAGTTCTGAACACACTGCCATGCTGAAGCAGTTCCAAGTCACTAATAATAATAGTTCTTTGTGTCTTATACCAGAAGTTCAAACTCCTATTTAATAAGATGCTATGACCTGGTTGATCCTATATCAAGGTAAAATTAAATAATAACTTTAACAGACAGCCTTTTTCACTTACAAGGAGAAAAACAAACAAACAATGCAGTGGCAAACCATAATCAATATGCAAAAAAAAAAAATGTTTACAAAACAAAAAATAACCCTGTTCTTTTGTTTCATATTTGCATAGCACTTTTCAATGGATAAAATTGACTTACATTTATTGGCTCCTGGTTAACAATTTGAATCAGGCCTGAATTTTTGAATACTTTTTAGTCATCATTCAACTAGGCTCACTTAATCTTTACTGCCATCATGTGAGGCAGGCTGTATTAGTTGTATTATTCCTTTTCTTGTTTTTACTGACTTTAGTAGACATACTTGCAATGAGTAAGCTGTATCATTCCTTGTCCCAAGAAAAGGAAACTGAGGCTCAGAGAAATTAACTTATATAACCAAAATCAATCCCAGCTAATTATTGTTAGAAACAGGGCTCGAGATCTTTTCATTAAAAATCTTATACCTGTTTTGTGACATGCTGTCTCCATTCTACATATCTAGATATAATTCCCTTAGGAATTAATACCAACCTTAGCCGCAGCCAAATTATTGAGCAACACTAAAAAATAAAAATCACTCCTGAGTAGATCTCAGCATATTTCCCAAATAGGAGCTATTTGAAAAATGTCCAAATTATTCCTAACTGCTGTACGTATATTGAGCAATAAAAGAAATTGCTTTCTTCTGTTTTTCCCCTTTGTGTTTGTACCTGCTCACTGAAATCATCTCATATATAATGCAAGGTAATCAACTACAGCTAGTAGTGACTATAACACCTTGTCCGTGTGGAAACAGAATTGGGAGCCCAATACTAGTGATGCAGCTTCCAAATGCAGGCAAAATTGACAAACATTAAATAATTTGGGCAGGCATTTGCAACCAACATTTCCTCTGAGTGCTTCTCAGGCATCTCCTCATCAAGCTATTATTCTACCAAGCTGAGAAGAATAAATGATTTCCTTCAAGTAAATTGCAGTGGATTGAAACATCACACAGGCATACCCATTGTCCACATTCTTGGGAGGAAGAAAAGGTGTGCTCCCTATTCACAAGCTATTCTGTTTTAAAATGCTGGTTCTCTTGAAATTC
The DNA here is from genome assembly GCA_004026585.1 of Noctilio leporinus. Lineage (NCBI taxonomy): Eukaryota > Metazoa > Chordata > Mammalia > Chiroptera > Noctilionidae > Noctilio > Noctilio leporinus. The sequence continues at coordinate 315,210 of PVIW01001081.1, read as the reverse complement.
CATTTTCCTGTGACTCCTAAAACTATTTTCCTGTTTGTTTACGAGTTCAAATAAAATTGGTATTTTCATAATAAAAATAAGAACATTCTTATTCACTTATGAAAACATGAACATAACTAACTAATCAGTGTCTCTGCGCACTTGGGTATGAAACAGAATTGTTTGTGGCAACCAAAGGATGAAAGGAGATTTCTTTACCAAAGCATATCTCACCTAAGTAAAGTATCCTTTACTCATACAGACTAATTTTAAGCTAAGGGCATGATTTGGGAGAACTAAATACCTCTGTTTTTGAAGTCTTGCCATTTCAGAGGGGGATCTTAGAATTTATAGTTTATATTTTAAAGAAAAATTTTTATAGTTCATACATTTTTTTTTATCTTTGAAATGCACACTAAGAATTCTTAGTTTTTGCCACTAAGAGCTAAACAAAATTGACAGGTGTACAGGGCATAAGTAGGGAGATTCAAGCCAAAAAAACTATAATAGAACACCATCTCCAAAAGTGATTTGCTTCTTAACCACGTACATTTCTGTTTGGTGAAGAAAAATCCTTCCTTCTTTCCTTCCTTCCTTCCTTCCTTCCTTCCTTCCTTCCTTTTCTTTTCTCATACACATTAGAGCATCTTTGTTTCTTTGAACGTTTTATTATGGGAAAATTGAAACAACTCAAAGAACAAAGAGAATAGGATAATGAACTCATTGCCCACAAAAGTTTTTCCTTCCTACTTTGTTTGATCATCCTTAAATTACTATAAAGCACATCTTGCTTTATTCTTAAATATTTCAGTATATATTTATATAAGATAGTAACATTATTTCAAAGACCATGACCATTATACCATTATCACACCTTTAAAAATTAACACTCCCTAATATCACAAGGTAGATCATTATTGTTCCAATATTCCCCAACAGTTTCTTTTCATTTTTTAAAATAAAAAATGTATTTTATTTATGGGCTTACTACATAGTAATTATTAAGAGAATGAATTATGTTGATTCTTGTTTTTTTTTCCTTTCCATTTCATTTGTCCAAATACACTGCATTTCTCTGAGATTTCTGTTTAATATTTTAATACATATGTTGCTCCCTCAATCATATTTTTAGAATTCATTTGTAGACCAAAACAATTCATTGCTCTATAGCACTTGGCTTCTTCCTGATCTTGTTTAAAATCTCTCTCTGCCCTTTTATTTCCTATAGGTTCATAGTTTGATATAGAGGCTTGGTTAGAATACTGTAGAGGTTGGGTTGCATAGCTCCTAATTGATCTTATCAGGGGATAACATGTGATTGATTCTCTCTTTTCGTGATATTTTAGTAGATTCTATTATTTCAACAAATTCATTCTCTCTCATCTCCCCATGCTTCCTTCTCCCAACACTCCAAGAGAAGTGTGCCTCCCCACTCCAATGGTGTTGAACTTAGCCATTTAACTTGCTTTATCCTACGGAATGGGAAGGCATATGACATCCACCATATCTCCTCCATGGCTTCAAATGTATTTGTTCCATCTGGTGTCGCTTCTAGAACTTCTGCCTCCTGACGTGAGCATTATGTGTTTTAAACAGTGCTTTCTTCTTTCAACTTGAGTTACAGATGATGAAGACAGAGAAGAAAACCTAAAACCAACTAGCAGGTTGGAGCTAAGTGTAGTTGCCCCACTGACCCATTTGTTTCATAACCAGGAAATAAGTGTTTGTTGTTAGATGCTGCTGAGTTCTGTGATTATTTTCAAATAACACGATTGCATCAAAAGCTTAATGATAGGCATATAATATTGATCAGTGGTTTCAGGTGTTATCAGATTGCTCTATCCTCTCCTAACGGTTCTAGCAACTATTGATAATTGCTTAGAGACTTAATTATGGTTTGCAAAGTGGGGACATTTTAAGTCTGCCATTCCTTATTCATGCATAAATCCCAGAGGAAGCTACTCTGTGAAGGTTTATAAGTGAAAGTCAAGACAAATTTTAAAAACTTCTTTCACTTTATTTGCTAGTTTTAAGAATAACCAACTGGTTCCCTAGAATCCTTCTAAGGTAGCTACTAAGATTTTGTTTTATTTTATTTTAAGTATTATGTCCTCATGAATTCCATCACTATAAAAACATCAAGTGGTATTGGATGTATTTCTACCAATAGCTGCTATTAATCTCTTTGATGCTCATATTGTCTAATCTTAAAATGTTATTTGTATTCAAACCCAATATTGATAGGTTTCTTAAAACATTAGAGATAGAGCCTTTCTTTTTTACTTCTCTAGTCAAGCTCCTTTTCCTTTCACTAAAACATAAAAATCACTGCTAGGGTTTGGGAAGTCAGAGAAATTGCTGACAGTAAAATTCCTTAATGGACTGAGTCAAAAGCAATCATTGCTGACTATTAGAAAATTCCTGGTTGGGTGCAGTATATTGGCAAATGGTTCCAAGATATACTAAGATTTAGGAACGTTGCAATGCATGATGTTTCATTGGTAGGAGATCCCTGATGTACAGATGGTGTCCCAGTTAAGTGATCTTCAGTATATGACAAATAAATGATTAACTGCCTGGAGCTTTAGTCCCCCTAATTCAGTATTTATAGCCATTCAAGTTACTAGCATTTTAATTAACACTGAAAGATTTGAAAGTACCCAATTGCATTCCATTAGGATTATATTAAAAACTTATACACATAAAAATTAAAATTCTGTTCTTCTAATATTGTGTTTCAGAATGTGCAAATAGAGTTGATGCTTTCTTAATAAATGTTTCTCAACTGTTACCATGTTTCTAAATAGAATAGAAAAAAATACGATTTAATAGTGCTTATTTAAGTATATTGCATCCAGTTGGGATTAGAGAATTAAAACAGGCTTTACACAAGAGTGTTAGAGATATACCATATCCATTAATTTAATTCACTATAATAATAATCTGCTCATTGAATTATTTAACACATCCTTTTCTTAAGGGCTTTGTTTGTGCATTTGGGTTTGAATGTGAGCACATTAGATTGTTACATTTACTTTTTTAAGACAAATCAACGAAAATATCCATCTCACAATATATAGAATAGAAAAAATAAAGGAAAGCAGACAAATTTGAGAAAAAGAGTCAGAACTCTTCTTAGACTTCCTGATTGTCATTTTGGGCCCAACTTGAATGATCTTGGTTTAGGAATATTCTGGAACAAAGTCTCTATTGCTGAAATCTTTTGCTTCTTTTACTGAAACATCAAGGCAATTTCTTGTTTAAGGTATATATATATACTTTATAACTGAATGATATATACTGTTTGTGGGGGTCATATTATCTAATGGGTATTTGATGTCATGATCCAAATCTGGGCCAACTGCAGCATGTTAGAACTGGGAGCAGATTTCTGTGTTGCAATAGTTTGTCAGAAGATTCAGTTTGATGTGTGTCAGGTCCAAAAAGATGTGGCAGAATGACATGTAAAATATTAATGATATTGTCTTGTCACACCCAGACTCAAAAACTTTTACTATTCTCCATCCCCATTGGAGGAAGCATGTACTTCTCCATGGTCAGGGAAAGTAGTAGTTGCATAATTAGAGATTAAATACTTGATGTTTTAAAACTCAGAATCTTTATTCTGATGAAAGAATGGATTGATAAGAATCACTGTTAAAGTAGCTACCCCAATCTTCTCTTTAAAGAGGGCTCTATACTTTGCCTTCATCACCCAGTGAAGTATATGAGGTGTTAATAGTTGTAATAGTTTTAATTCTCTATTGCTGAAGAAGACACAGCCCCAAAAGTTGGGGCCTAAAACAGCAACCAGCATATCATTAACCATAATTCCTCAGGATTCTTCTGTGTTTGGACTAGGTTCAGCTGGGCAGTCTTTATGTTCCTTGTAATGTTGACTGGGGGTTGAAATGATCAGGGTGGTTAACTGGGCTGAAATATTCAAGAAGATGTACTCTTATGACTGGTGCCTTGATGGAAACTGGAAAACTGGGCTAAGCTAGGCTAGGGCATAGTTTAGGTCTCTGTCTTTCTTTTTTTCCTCCTCTCCTGTCTCTCCCCTCCCCTCCCCTCTCTCTCTCCTCTTTCTCTTCTCCTCTCCCTTTGCAGGTAGCCTCATGGCCTCTTCTATCTTTCTCTCTCCATATGCTTTCTCAAAAAGTTTAGCGGGACTGCTAAAATAGTCACTCAAGGCCCTAAGAAGTTTCCAGTCCTTCTTAACACATTGTTGACTAGCAATTTTATAGCAAAAGCTAATGCAAGTGCAAACAGGAGTAAACTCATTATCAGTCAACAACATCTGGGCTTGAAAAGATGCATTTTTTTCATGACTGGTCAAAGATGTGTCAAGACTAAATCCCAGAACTTTCATAATGACACTTGTCACATTCCATGCACACACTCAACATTGGAGAGGATTTCCCCGAAGGCATGGGTGTGTTGCATTGGAAGTCAATGTTGACACATAGCTACAATGAGAATGGAAACCCCTATTACGTTGCTAGGTCTGAGAAGAGAAAGGGTAGTGAATGCTTTTCCCTGGTTGCTCATGGAAGTGGCAGTCCTCACCCTGTTTTCAGCAATCTTGCAGGCTGGAGTGCACCACCTAGCATTGTGGGTTTATGGGGCAGATGGACCTGAGAAGACAGCCTGAGTTTGACTTCAGAGGAATTCAGTGAATCAAGAGATGCTATTAGTAGTGGTAAAGGGATGCTGGATGCTGTATCTGACAGATTTATACAGAGAAGTTCCACTCATTCCTTATAGATTACAAATGCCCCTGAAAAATCATGCATTTTATTTTGCTCTAGAATTAGACCCATTCTTATACTGCCCATCAGTTGAGATTACCTGATATTTTATAACTTGAGCTGTAAAGTTAATTACAATTTCTAGATAACATATTTTGTTTTCTATTTCAGCATGCTGAAAGTGTGGAATCATCAAGACTGTGTTCAGTCAGAATTCAATGATTAACAAGTATCTGTGAAGAACTTGGGTGCTGCTTTAGGAGACACAGCAACATAGTTCACAGAAGTCTTGCTTTCATTCAGCTTCTGTCCTGGTGCAAGAGAGGAGCCAGACAGTACAAAAAATCACTCTATGTGCGATCATGGGATGTGAAGAAAATTACAACAGGAAAGGAGTTACAGTGTGTGTGTGTAGGAGGGTGAAAGTTAGAACAGTAGAGTGTGTGACTTGCTGAGAATATGCCTTTAAACGCAGCTTGAGGGAGGAGAGAAATACCATGCCGATATTTAGCAGGGAGAGAGTTCCAAGTAGAGCGGACCATGAGTGCGAAGACCCTCAGGTGAGAGCATATCTCACTTGTTTGTAGAATTACAAGACAGCCCTTCAGGCTGGACTAGGATGAGCAAGGAGGAGAATAAAACAGTAGGAGTCAGAAGAGGTGAAAGGAAATATGCTTGGAGAGTAAAGAATCTGGCATCCTTTCTCAACTCTGCCCAAGACTTATGCTATATAAAAATAATTTAAGTGACTTCTATTCCCACCATTTCTAAGATCACACAGGGTTACCAACATTCCAAAAAGCATAAAAATAAGTAAGTTCACAACATGCGTTGGATGCCATTCATTCTGGAAACCTTAGTTGAGAAAGTCTGGCTTACTAAGCCATTTGCAAGGTCTTGGATTTTACTGTCAGTTATGGGGAAAGAGGAATGAGATTATCTGCTGTACATTTTCAAAAAATCAGCATGGATTCTGGTAGGGTAGAAAAATTTCCCAAACTTCTAGTTGGGTATTTTAATATATCATACAAAGTAGAAGGACAACAGCTTTGCCCCATCAAGGTACTGAATATATCTCACAAATTTAAGAAAAAATTTATTGAATATGGTTCCGTGCATGGGAATAAATCCAAAGAAACAAAAATATTATAACCCATGATCTAAATAATTTTAGGGTGTGTACAGGAGCTACAATGGGTTTTACATACTTATTTGCTTCCATGGGAATATTTGAAACTGAAGTTCTATATTTTAAAAGTACTGTATTTTAGAACATCATTGATCTCATTTGCTTGTTCATTCCTTTGACCTGAATAAAAATAAAAGTGACTCCCACGAGGAGGGGAGAGAGAGAGAGAGAAGGAGGAGGTTTGGTTCAACTCCTTGTTTCCAATTAAACTATATTAGTCTCTTGGGTATAGAAGTGTACTTTAGATATATTTCCAATCTAGCTTAAGCTAGTTCATTATGGGTTATTTTTCCTATCAAAAAAGTATCGATATAAAAACAACTCTTAGATACAACTTTTATTCTTGCAAAGCAAAGATGTTACATGACTTCTACTTGCCATACTAGACAGATAGAAAGGAGGTGACTGAGTGTGTTATTATCATCAACCCATTCATTTTAAAAGCAAGTTAATCCAATAACAACAAGCTAATTGATTTTGTCATATCATAATTGCCATCAATTGCCCTCTTTGCTTTTCTACTCTTCAGAGAGAAATTTTCTTTAAATGGATTTAAAATGGTATTTTAAAAAATTTTTCTACATTTTAAGTGCCTTTGACATAGTTCACTGGTGACTACCTGCCAGGCCATGATAATCTGCCATGATGAAGAAGGAGAAAACATTTATTTTTGTTAAAGACTTATTTTATTATTTTTAAAGAGAGGGGAAGGAAGAGCACCAGAGAGGGAGAGAGACATCAATGTAATGTATGGTTGCCTTTCACCTGCCTCCAGCTACGGAGCTGGCTGGAGACCTGGCTTGCAACCTGGTTATGTGCCCTGGCTGGGGAATTGAACCAGCGACCGTTGGGTTCATAGGCTAGCACCTTATCCACTGTGCCACCACCAGAGCAAGAAAACATTTCTGTAGAAAATATATTGAGCCCTGGTGGTGACACAGTGGATAAGAAGCCGGCCAGCAAACCCAAAGGTTGCTGGTTCGATTCCCCAGCCAGGGCACATACCCAGGTTGCAAACCAGGTCTCCAGCCAGCTCCATAGCTGGAGGCAGGTGAAAAATAACCATACATTGATGTCTATCTCTCCTTCACTCCTTTCTCTCTTCCCCTCTCTCTGAAAAATGATGAGTAAACTATTTTTTTAAAAAGAAAATATATTGAAAGTTTCTGTAGTGTGCAAAACCATCTGCCACTGAATGCTTGCCTATTATTCATTTTTGATATGATTATTATCTGGCTTGTGGTTAGTAGTACAAATATTTTATTTCTGAGTTTTATAAAATGCCTATATATTTCTAAATTTTGGAGTCACTTTATTTCCTTTAAGGTTGTGTTATTAGGCGTGCATGTTATGTAACCTACCTAATGAAAACCACACAAATCTGAAGTAAGGGCTGATGAGTATCCATGAAGTGAACACAGTTGTGTAGCAACATGCAGGTCAAGAAACACCTTGCCAACACCCTAAATTTCCCCCTTCACGTGTAGTCACTACCCTGTGTTCTGATATTGAAATTCTTTTTCCTTTTTTTTTTTTTTTTATCCACTCTACATGAGCATGCAGGTTTTTACTTTGCATTCATGTGCTCTTTTCTGTCTGGGTTCCGTCTCTCTCTAGTTTCCTAGGTATCATGCAAGTGGCTGAATGTAGCTCTCACTTGTTCTGATTGCTCTACAGCCTTCCCTGTATGGACATACAACCGTGTGTTTTCTAACTATGGAACTGACACAGATCATGCATGTGAGCAGGACACTGATAACCAGTGGGACAGAAACCATAGAAGGCTTTGTTGCAGGTTGGTTCCCTGGAAAGTGGACTGTGAAATGGTGATTAGTGTAGAGGAAGCTTACCTGAATTTTATTTCAAGCCCATTCGGCCAACCTCACCTAGGGCCATCCTACAGACTGATCTCAGTTTTAGTCAAGGGAGCAAGACCTTTGTGTCCCCACATCAACTAGTCATTAGATTCATGCTTCTATAAAGGGGTGGGGGTGGGGGAGTTGGTCTTGGACAACATGGCCTGCAGCACCACAGCACCCCTATACTCCTGGTTAAAGAAATATTCCTAATAAAACCTGACAGCTCTCTCCCTACCTGCCCTAGGGACAGAGCCTTGTGGGTCCTAATTATGCACTGAGCCAAGGTTAGAGACTTGTAAGTAGTCAAAACAAACAAACTTTAAACTAAGCTAATGAAAAATCTGTTGAAAGAAATACTTAACCTTAAACTATTATTTTCTGGTGAAGGACATGTGCATATGGAGTCAGCTCAGTCATGGACCACATGGCCATGGGGAGAACAGGTGAGTGCACCATGTGAGTCATCGGGCAAGAAATAAAAGAGTTTCTTTGTACTCCTGGAATTATATTAGCTTGGGCTTGGAAAAGACCAGAAGCTTTTTTCATATTGGCCAGTGAACTTCCCAAGTTTTCATGGGCACTTTTTAAATTGTTTCTTATCCTCACCCAAGGACATTTTTTTTTTTTCATTGCTTTTAGAGAGAGGAAGAGGGAGAGACAGAGGGAGAGAGAGAAATATCGATACAGGAAAGAAGCATTGATCAATTGGTTGCCTCCTATAGATGTCTGGACCAGGGATCATATGCATCTGGACCAGGGGTCTCTTGTGCCCATGCCTGGACCATGGATCTAACTAACCTGCAGCCCAAGAATGTGCCTGACCAGGAATTGAGCCTGCAACCTTTTAGTTTCAGATGGCACTCCAACTGAGCCACTCTAGTCAGGGTTTTCATGGATTTTTGATAGGTCGTACCCCCAGTTAGACTGACAGGCCTCTTTGGTCAAGCACATGTCCCATGTTCCCTAACCATCAGGTATCAGAGTGGGGAGGAGAACAGGTTTCATCCCCTTGGCAGAGCAGTACTGTCATCCTCTGGATGCAAAGCTATAGCTCCCTGGCTGAGCGAACAGGCTTATGCCCCCTCCTGCCCCAGTTTATTAACTTCAGTGTCTAAGTCCTTTTGCTTCCACATTTTTTTTAGAATAATTAGCTAAATACCAATGTTAATGAATGTGCTTATCCACTCTCATCGTTCTAGGGTGCTTAAATACCGATGAATATACATCTGATTAAATCCCGCAGCAATAGGTGTGAAATATAAATTTTTTTTGTGTGTGTGAAAACATAAGCAATAACTCAGGAGTTTCTCTATTTAAAAAATAATGGAGTTATAGTATTATCCAAGGGCACACATGTATGACTTAGATTTTTCAATGTAAAGAACCCTTTTAAAAATGGAAGTTAACTTTCAGGGTTTTTCTCTTTTTTCTTTTTCTTTTATTATGGTTTTTGTCTTTGCTTTCTCATCTTTTCCTTTTTTCTTCATAACTTTTATTTGAAAAGCAGGTGAAAATAACTTCTGAGAGAATAAAATGCCAATGGAGGCAGAATCACAAACCCTGAAATGAGATTGATGGGGAAAAGCAAGGACCAGATGTGGCAGCATTTTCAGAGGTGGCAACTGAGGACTTTATTTATAGTTCAAGTAGAACAAACAAAAGTTCCTGGTGAAGATGTTGACTGTGAATTTTTGTTTTAAGCAAATGGAATAAATAACATACTCTGAACAGGAGAGAACTGAACATGGAAAAATTCTTTGATGACAGAAAAAATAGTAGTTTTCAAATTATGCTGCCTGGTACTTTCCTGTTGTGAGGCTCCTTTTCAGTGGCAAAGTGGTTGAATTACAAGCTCCTCTGCTTTGGGGCATCAACAAGGACCTCATAAATGTCAAATTTATTCATATGTGGGCACTGGCATATAATAAAGAAAACTAGTGTCATTGATTCTCCACTACTGATCATCAGAAAGTACAGAAAATTGGCCATTGCAAAAAAGGAGGTTGATTTATCTCCTTCTTTAGGGTCCAAGGCCAAATTCAATAACTAGATAGTCATTGTATTTGCTATATTTTCTCATACTTGGAAGTTAAAGATGCCATAGTTCGCCACAATACTCCCTCCAAGTGTTTCTCCTATATACCTGTCTACCTATGCTGGAACATGGTCAGAGTTGGAAAACTACTTCATTTGTGAATTATTTTAACAATTGGGGAGTTTTACCTTATTTCAAGCTGAAATCTGTTTTCTTGAAAGTGATTAACCTCTTGGTTCTGATTCTGTCTTTCAGAAAAATTCTAAAAACATTAATTCCATTTCCCCAAAGGTAGTTTTTAAAATAATCAAGGTCAACTTTTCTTCAGCTAAATAGCTAAGTACTCTTCAATTACTTAAACCATTCTAAGAATGATTGGGCCATTCTATCCTGAAAAGACATCTGACAGCCTCATTTTAAAAGTGTGGCTCTCAGCCCTGGCTGGTGGCACAGTGGATAAGGCTCTGGCCTATGAACCCAAAAGTTGCTGATTCAATTCCCAGTCAGGGTATATAACGAGGTTGCAAGCCAGGTCTCTAGCTAGGTCCTTAGCAGGAGGCAGGTGAAAGGCAACAATACATTGATGCTTTTCTCCCTTTCTTCCTCCCTTCCTGCCCTTCCTCTGGAAAATAATGAATAAAATCTTTTTTTTTTTTAAAGTAGCATTTTTAAAAAAATAAAAATAAATTAAAAAATAAAAGTGTGGCTCTCAGACCTAAATGCAATTCCAGAGTTGAGCTAATCAAATTGTCCAACCATTTTATTCTTGCTCATATTTATTATAGCTCATAAGATATTATTTAAAAGAATCATTTGTCCCTTTACAAATTTAAGTTGACATGTAATTTTATGCTTGCTATTATGACTTTATTAAAATAACATTTGGTAAGTAGATCCCAGGGTATCAAATGATGTCCATAGGTTCAACAAGAGACCACATGAGTAGTGGAAATAGAGAAGTTTATCAATCACAGGTCCTGGAGGAAGAATATAGCATGCCTAGAGGTCCAGGCAGGTGCAGGCAGAGAGGGTGCTAATACCTGGGTAACATGTTTGTGTTAGGAACATGAGTGGAGTGTCTTGGGCTTCCCAGGCTAAGGCTGGGTGGCCAAATCAAACCACAAAGAGCTACAGTTTTCATAAGCCCCTCAGGGGTTTTATTTAAGGGCCACACAAGGGTAAGGCTTTGGAAGGTGGAGGAGACTATTGATCACAGAGCCATCAACAAGTCATACCAGGAATTTATATTTACTTATGATTCTGTAAGCTGTTATCAAAGGCATGCATTTGTATGAGGGGCTAATATCAGTTTAAGACTCCCTTGCAGGCCATAAATATTTGTTAAATACATTTTAAGTTTATGGAAAATATTCACCATATAACCCAAATAGGAAGAAAAGCCAGACCTCATTGGCCAACCATTCAGATGAATCAGAATTTTTCAAAGCACGTAAATGTATTAATATGCATCTCCTTTGACAATCACCTGTCAATTGATGTTTGGTGCCAATTCAACACTAACAGGAATCCTCACTTTGGGTTGAGATAAAGAAATCTTTATTCAGTGCAAACAGCTGAGCTGTGATACAGCATAGCTCTGAGAAGAGCACCGAGTATAAAAGCTCAATAGTGTTACAGCTTAGTTATGAACCAGCAACCAATAGCCATGGAACAGGCAGAACTATCAGGAGGCCCTGGGGTGACGTGGCACTAGGGTGAGGACCCTCTGCAGCTACACAGCTTAGCTCAGCTCTACTCTGCTCGGCCTGCTTTTCTCCACTTTGGTCCAGTGAAATGTCTTTGGTGTTTCATCTTTGCTGTGGCTGGGGAACCATTATCTTTAGACTTGTTGGAAAGGTAGGCGCACACTCCAAGCCAGAGAGCAGAAGTCCCCACCACTGGTCCCTGATAAGTTCACCCTCATGCAAATGAGGACTCCAAATCCTTGCATTTTGATTGGTCCAAAAGATACTGTCCTGATTGGTCAGAATAGAGCTGCTTTGCTTAAATGGTGATGGTTCTGATGATAATATAGCTACACAGCTCTGATTGGACATAGAAAGCCTCAGTCCTACTGGTTGAAATAAATTCAGGAACTCCTTCATTAGGCCTGACTCAGATGTCAGGAATATGGTGCAAGCAAACCATTCATTGTATGAGACAAACAACTTAGTAAAGGCTTCTCCCTGAATTGCAGCTTGTGAAAGAGAGGCCCCTCTTTAGAAATGGCTGCTAGGCCATGTTCTTGAATTTGAGCCTAGTTGACCACCAGGGACTCTTCTTGGTAGGTATCTTCTTTCCCAGGCTCTGCACACTTCATTACTCAAATCTAATCATAAGACAGGTAGTAAATAAGACCTCAAGTCTTGTCATACATTTATTACCTGGCTGAAATAGGTATGACCTTTGGAGTATTTCTCACTTGTTTTGTTCTTATTATTTAGTTTTGTTCTACTGTGATGGGACTTTCTCTCAGAAACAGTGTTTTGTGTGGTCCAGATGTTTTGCACCCAAGATGAAAGGAATAGCTCTCTACTGTTTATGTGTGTGTGCATGTGTGTGGAAAAGGATGCCTGTACAGCACTTTTTAGCAAAGAACAATACTCTAGGGCAATTTGTTATGTATTCACCAACTTAGGTGAGAGAACAAATAGGATAAAAAGAGGAAAGTGCCCTCATACTCTTACAACCTGGAAAGTAGAGAATGTGTCATTGTGTATGGGAGATAATTTACTCATTATGTGAAGGCTTGAAGACTTTGCATAGCAAGTCTTCAATATCTAAGTAACATGGAATATATCAGTTGCTAAATTAAAATATGACACATTTCTTTTTCGGAGGAAGCTCAGAGTCTAAGGAGAATGTGAAAATCCTAAAAAACAATTTGTTAGAATTGGGCCTATTGAAAGTATGGGAAGATCACAGAATCTGGAATAAGATAAAACTGAGTTTCCTTGTTCCCTGCTCTGCTTCTTATCTGCTATATACCCTTGGCCTGTTCCTTTACATTTATGAGTCTCTATTTCCTCACATATCAAATAAGGATGATACATACTTTGCAAGTTGCTAGGAGGATTTAATAAATTAATATATGATAGATTCCTGGACTATACTAGCAATGTGCTTGGTTAATAGAAACACCTAGAGTTATGGTAGAGGGATGGACCATATGCTATATGAGAAGTGCTTCTAAGCTTATTTCAAATCATGGGACTTAGGAAATGATCACCTTTCTGTGGTTCACTTGAGGAAATGTATCCAGCTGTCTCATAGGCTGAGAGGATCTGTATCAGGGCACATTTGTGATCCACTGAGGTCACACCAGCATGCTATGAATCACTGGTTTGGACTAAAGGTGCAGGAGCAGTATATGGTAGGTCTTTATTTACCTCTCTGCCATGCAGAAGTATCTAGTTCCTTATTTATAGACACTTTATTATGTTTCTACCTTTATTTTCTTGAGAATGCTGGCAAATAGAGTAACCTTTTAGAACTTATTCACCTGCACACCTATTCACTTATTAAACTATGGAAGTAGTTGAGAAAAGGGGCTACAGTGGTCCTGCCCCACCCCCTTTTCAGTCCAACTCAGACTTCTGTCCAAGACATAACTTAAGAGAGAAGCTGGGGAAAGCATTCCAGGAAATTGATGCTTTAGGGCATATTTTCTACTTACTCCCTTTCCTGATGATAGGCACCTTTTTATAACTAATGAATATGTTTGACAAGGGAGACCATAGAGGGAAGTTTGTCCTCCTTCTCATGACCTCTCCCTACCCCTCAACCCACTCACTTCTGTGCATAGATAGTTCCCTAGGATTTACATCATATTTCAACCTCCTTTATCTGTTTGAACCTCATGTAACTATTTACAAATATGTTTGTTTCAGTGATTGTTTAAACATGCAATGGCTGATAGAGTGTGGGAAGATAAAAACAGTTTAACTGGTTGAACAGGTGGAAGAACAAGTGTGTTTTAGGGGTGTGGGCAGGAGTACAAAAAAAGATGAGTTCCATTGCTGTTGTTTGTTATGGGGAAAAAATGCCTAGAACTTCCAAAAGATAGAATTCTACTTAACATAGAAGCTTCCATCCCTTTGTTGTCCAAATTTTTTATTTAAAAGCCCCAACTTTTCTAATTCCTGGAGACTCAATTGACTATGATTGATAAGCCAGGTAATCATCCCATTGGTACATTAATTTCCTCACTGAACAGAAACATAGTCTCATTAAAGACTCCATGACTTTTTCTTCCTACAGATTCAAACATAAATTGATCTTTCTCCCCTTTTTTCAAGATCTGAACATTTAAAATTCAGTTGGGTTTTCATCTAAGAAATGTTTAAAACCAGGACATCTAAAACAAGTCTTAAAAACTTCTCCTGAAGCTTAAGGAAAACAAGAAAAAGTGTTAGTGATCTCTCTAGATTTTAAATGCCCATCTCTGAGATTTAACTAAGAATATTTTAGATCATAGCACCTTTGATTCATACCCTCATCAGGCAAAACAAAGTGAAAGGTCTCATTATATCCTGAAACTATATAACCTTTTAAATGTGCCCTAGAATTCTTAATACTAAAATGATAGACATGGAAATATTCAGTCTTTTCGAGTGAGGTGAGTAGGGGGGATAGTTCATGTGACAAAGGGAATCTATGATAATTTCTCTGTTCCTTGACTTTATGAAAAGGCAGCCCCTACAGCACATAGCTAATGTAAATTTATGACATTTTCTTCAAGCAGTGAATTTGCCTCTCTGTGGTTGTAGCTTTGACTCAGTTAATATTAACTAAAATTCTTCCTATAAGATATACATGTTCACCTTGGTGATCTTAGTGACAAGTTTTGGGTGGTCTATGTGAACTCAGCCAAGACTGGTATATCACAGGGAATGAAAACCTAGGTGCTGGAGCCCAAAGTACTAGGTTTGAGTCCAAGCCCTTCCATTTCACTCTGATAATGAAATGAAATAATCATAGTGGTTGAATGTATTGTTCTCATGTGCACTTCTGAAGCATTTAATTAACAAACATCACCAAAAGAAACAAATAGGCACACATTTATTGCATTTAGGTTTCTTATTCAATGACCAAATGGGAGCACATTTGATTTTCAGAGGAATACATCATACCATCAATGACTCACGAAGAATGTTTCGGTAACTAAGGAGTGGAAACAAGTGATGAGAAGAAGGTGGGCCTTGTGTGCTAACAGCAGAAGCTGCCATTTCTCTGGAACTAGAAACACAAAATAATCACGAAAAGAAAATAACCACGAAATAAACGTTACATCCCTCAGGCCCACTGAGGCCTGAAATTCATTTTTGAGAGAACGGTAAGCTTTATTCTACAATTAGAAATAACACAAATTCCTCTTCCAGCTATGAAAGAGGAAGGAAACAAACCTCCACTCCCTGCTCAAGCAATTAGAAGAAGAGGCAAAATATACGAAACTGTTTTCAGATGTTGAGCAACAGGCCTTACAGGAAGCAGAGCTTTGAGGGAAGGGACACAATGAAGGTGAAGCCCTAGGGCCATCCCAACTGACCATCTCCACAGCACAGGGAGGGAGAGGGGAGCTGACCAGAGCACCGTGGTCTGGCTGAGTTAAGAAAACAAAATCTGTTGAGGCAGTTTGTTGAGGAGGCCAAGTCAGCTAGAATTTGTAGACCAAATGACCAGAGAAGAAAACTCTAGAGGGATGCACAAAGAGAAGTCAAGCTCTAGCAATCTGCCGAGGAATGCCCTCCAGCCTTGAGTTCCAATGTGCCTGAGTAGGTGCAACGGTCCCCAGAGTTGGCAATAGCTCCTATTCTCATCATCCAGGGTGGAAAGAACTTCCGATCCATGGGCCATTTGACAGGTTCCTCAGAGGAACGTTGCTCAGTCATGGGCCAAATGAGTCATGAGCTAAAACCTGCTCTGCATCTGTCCTAACAGAAACGAGCCTCAATATGATCCATTGATTTGAAAAAACACTCTATTCCAGGAAAATTAAAAAGAGCATGCTTGAAAGTAAAATAGAGGGCCTCAGAAAAGAATGTTTAATGAACGAAAAATAAACAGTGTTGCTATTGTCTATGTAGGCATCCAAAATATTTCACTTAACCGTTTGCTAGCTTGACTTATAACTTCCGTTTTTTAATTTTTACTTAAAAAAATATTTTATTCATTATTTTTAGAGAGAAGGGCAGGGAGGGAGGAAGAAAGGGAGAGAAACATCACTGTATGGTTGCCTTTCACCTGCCTCCAGCTGGGGACCTGGCTGGAGACCTGGCTTGCAACCTGGTTATGTGCCCTGACTGGGGAATTGAACCAGCAACTTTTGGGTTCACAGGCTGGCACTTATAAATTGAGCCACCTGCCAGGGCCCTGATTTATAACTTTTAAGTAGAGGGAAGATATCAAACCTCCATCTGTATTCTTGTTCTGGGTCCCACAAAATTAGTGGTTGATCTACAGCTAGGAGAGAGGTGAGGATAATAAAGAGAGTAGAAACATTCAGAAAATCTTCAGGTGACTGTCACTCCACCTATGGGAACTGTTTTTTCCACAGGGGCCATGCAAGTCAGGAAGAGTCAATATCTATGGCGGAAAATCTCAAGAAAGAGGTGAGACTTGGAAGGAATGGAGGAAAGAGATTTGAGAAAAGTTCATATAACTATGGGACTGAGTTATTAATTTAAATGCCTCATCACTGGGATTAAAACACCTTCAGAAGTTTCTCCTTTAGTTGCAGGGGTGTGTTATTTATGATGCACGGTTGAGACTAGGAATGAAGTGGCACAAGGCTTGTTTTTATCAAATGCTAATGAGTGGTAACACTGCTCTTCATAATGACAGCACAGACTATCTGTTGCCTCGACTTGGGATATCAATGGACAGGCAGAATGTAATAGGAACCAACTTTATGGTGGGACAAGAACACATACACCTTTCAAGTGAGCTGTCATAGGTATGATGGAACTAAAACAAGTGATAATGATGAAGCTTTGCAGGCAGATATATACCTGACTTCAGTTACTAAAAATGCCAGGTATTAGCCCTGGCTGGTGGCCCAGTGGAAAGATGCCAGCCTGGAAACCCAAAGGTCTCTGGTTCAATTCCCAGCCAGGGCACGTAACCAGGTTGTAAGCCAGGTCTCCAGCTGGGTCCGTAGTAGCTGGAGGCAGGTGAAAGGCAACCATACACTGATGTTTCTCTCCCTCCCTGCTTCTCTCCCTTCCCTGCTCTCTGAAAATAATAAAATCTTTTTTATAAAAGGCAGGTATAGGTAAAGACATTTGTTCAGTCTTGTGGACTCAGTTTCTTCATTTATATAAATAGGAATAATAAAAGCCTTTTCGTAGCACTGTGAGCATCCAATGAAGTGTCGTACGTAAAGCATTTGTTACAGCGCCAAGAACAGAGTACTCAATAAACTGAGGCTCCGTTAACATTAATATTATTAAAATGAAAATCAGATTGTGTCACTCCTCTACTCAAACACCTCTAAGGTGCCACATTGCACACAGAGTAAAAGCTGAAGACTTGACCACACCCTTGAGGTCATTTAGACTCTGAACATCTCCAGCCTTTCCCCCCTTTTTTCTGGTAAGCCGTCACCTCCCATTCTACCTTCACTCACTGCCCTGTTCACAGGGTCACACAGGTGTCCTGCTCTTCCTCAACACTCCAAGATCAGACACACTCCAAGGCTTCAACAGAAGTTGCTTCTGTCCTGAAATACCCTTCTTGCTTATCCACAGGTCATCCTTATTTCCTGCAGGCACTTAACTCATTTCTTCTCCTCGGGGAGGCTTTCAAAGACACTCCTAAGAAGCCTCCCTCCTTTTTGCCTGCTCTATTTCTTCAATGCTGTTTATTGTGTCACCTACCACGACCATGACAGGTTTCTTATTACATCTTCCTGTCTCTGCTCATTGGAAAATAAGCTCCATGGAGTCAAGGGGTTGGATCTAGCCTTGATGACTGCTAACCTTACAGTCCCCAGGACACAGCCTGACTCATCCTAGGCTCTCACTGAAGATTTATCCATGACAAAGAGCTATATTTGATGATAAAGGTGAAGACAAATGCAGAGTCACAGCACCTACCACATTTGTTCACTTAGTCCTTCAACTGTATATCGCATTTTGGGGGTGTGAGAGAGAAACTAATATTCCTGGATATTTTGCTAAGGCAGAGTGGGATTGCGTAAAGAGGCAGACAGCTTGAGCTGTCAACCTGGTAGAGTCATTAGGTTAGTAACTTGCATGGTCACCACCCCCTCTGGATCACAGATGCCACATTCATGAGCAAGATTGGAAATCTTGAGCCTCACTGAGTCCTTTCATCCGCGAGCATAATGTGATCCTACTGTTTCATTGTCTTATGTTTTATTGGCAAATATATGGCTTGTTCCTATTTAAATTTTCAAATAACCTTTTTTGTACTTATCCTGCTTTTTAATTAACTCACTCCAATCTTTTTCTTCACATGCCTGTGGGGAATTATTTTTACCTTAGAAATCATTTTAACTCAGAAAGGAAATAGAAAACTGCTGTCTGTCCCCTTAATATTCACTCTCCCTTTTTTTTCTATAAGAATATAATTTTATCTTGGTACATGGCTGCCCAGGAAAGAAATGTATTGTTCTTTGCTGGTGAGCACGGCCATGAAATGAGGCCTACGTTCTGGCCAGGAGAATGTTCATGGAAGTGACACGTGCAATTTCTGGATCATGGCCTTAAGCGGGGAGTAGTCCTGTCAGGGGATGAGGGGTGTGATGCAAAGTTGGCCTGCACTGTGCAGACAAGGTGTCACCTAATGATGGCTGATGAAAGGACCCTCACTCCTCAATGCTCTCCAGCTGTCCGAACCACTCTGGGATGCCTCTCAAGTTGATTCAATTTATGAGAGAAATCAACTTCTGTCTTGATGAAGCAGTGTATTTTTCAGTCTCTTGTTATACCAGTAAATCTTCTTTATCAACAAATACAGTGAAACACAATTTAATAACATTTCTGTTCTGAATTATGTGGTTGAGACTAGTATAATCTTAAAAAAAAAAAAATGTACTGCATTTTTTAGCCTTGCCATAGGGCAAAAACCCTACCAAGCAACAATCATTTTTAACTCTCAAAACAATCCTATAAATTAGATATTATCCCAATTTAATAGATGAGAAAGTTGATGCTTCCAGGTGTTACAAAACTGGCCCACGTTTACTTTATTAGCTACTAAAATTATACATTAGCCTGTTATTTTCATTTTTAGTGACAGAGGCACCTCATTCTGACACTCTACTATTAGCAGAGCCTCAAAAGAAGTAATAGTGAAGTTGTGACCTTAATTTAGTCAGTGATTGATTTTGTGAACAAGAAAAGGAACAACATTCCTGGTAGAAACAGCATGTGCAAAGTCCTCATTACAGGAGGGAACAGGGTAAGACTGAATGATTAAAAGAAGGTTACTGGCTGGTGGCTCAGTGGATGGGCACCAGCCTGTGAACTCAAAGATCACTGGTTTGATTCCCAGCTGGAAACAGGTGAAACATACATTGATATTTCATTCCCTCTCTGACTCTCTCCCTTCCTCTCTCTCTGGAAATAATAAATTAAATCTTAAAAAAAAAACAAGGTTACTGTGGCTAGGCTATTGTGAACAAAATTGTGGTAGGAGAAGAGACTTGAGAAATAAGATTTATCTCAGTAGAGCCCTAAATGAGATATGAAGAGGATATATTTGAGTAATTGAAAATTTTACTAGCGATAATGTGATCACATTTGCATATTAAAATGATCAGACTGGCATAGGGTAAGTGTAAGATAATAGATGATACACATACCCACTGATATCTGCCCCTGACTCCTGGCACAGAGCCCCTTAAACCCTTGTTCTTTCCAAAGTGACAAGAACACTAGGAGCATCTCTAGTTCTAATATTTGGTCTTTGACCCCATCACTAACACAGGACTTCCAAAACTCTTGTAAATTTTTGTCATGAGAGCAGTAGGAACAACTTTGGTTCTAATGAGGGAATTCTGGGTGCATTTCTAAATGGCTCTTTTTTAAAAGATTAATTTATTGTTATATTACATTTATCCCATTTTCCCCCATTGCTCTCCCCTGCCCCACCCTCCCTATCCCCTCTCCCACAGTCAATCCCACGTGTTGTCCATGTCCATGTAGATAGCTCTTTGAGTGTGGCTGTTTACTAGGATAAACAAGTCATGATTAGAAGCATGGGATTGTCAGTCCTAACCCCATTGTGAGGGAGGTTACAAACAGAGTTAATAATTGATCATGTCCTCATGAGGAAGCCTCCATAAAAAATCCCAATGCTAGAGTGTTTGGAGAATTTTAGTCTGGCCAACAAACCCACACTAGAAAGGTGACACACCCCAGCTTTGTGTGAACAGAACTCCTGAGCTCAGTCAGCCCCTCCCATATCCCACACTCTACTCTTTTCATCTGGCTGCTCATCTCTTTCTTTGATCACGTCTTTAAGTAAACTGGTAATCATAATTTGCTGTTGGAAGGGGATCATGGGAACCTCTGATTTGTAGCCAAATTAGACAGAAGTTATGGTAAGTTGGGGACATACTACTTGCAATTGGCATTTGAAGTAGGGTGGGATCTATATTGTGAGAATGAGTCCTTAACCTGTAGTACCTGACACTATCTCCAGATAAGTAGTGTTGGAATTAAGTTAAATTATAAGAATGCCCAGCTGGTATCACAGAGAAGTACTTAGTGTGTGAGGAAAACCCCACACATCTGGTGACCGGAAGTGACACGTAAGTTTTGTGTAAGGATGGAAACACACAGTAAGAAAGAACTGAGTTTTTCTCTACATAGGAAATAAAAAATAAATTCTTTTTCTTCAAAGGTGAGGACATGGATTTTAGCAGTAAATAGCTTTTGAAGAGACATTGCAAAAATGTAAAAATATGATGGTAGCTTGAATGAACATAGCCATGTTCATTCTATGACTATGAAGAAAAGAGGCGGAACAAAAGATACTCAGGAAGGACATTGAGACACCTTGATGCAGGCTTGGAGAAACTCCTAGGGTCTCTACAGATCTTTGCCAAGTATTTAGGACACAAATAATAAACTGTGATAAAGATGGCAATTAATTGAGGCACAAGAACATCTGATAAACATTCAGAACTGAAACAGGGATTCTGAATAGGGAATCAAGAAAAGACCATCAAACGTGTTTGCATTTAAATGGAACTTTGGGGGATGCAGAATTTTGTTACTGGGCAGGGTAAGCAAGATGTCTACTCATTAAATGCTCCACTCTAAGAAACCATTAGTGGTAGCCATATTCCTTGTTTCCTTTGCCCACAGGTCAGCATGCTCAGTATACTATAAACCTCCTACCTTGATGGAAACTGACTATATCTAAAAGCCTGGCTCAAAGATGCCTATGATGGTTTTCCTCTAGTGTCTGGCCAATAGCATTAAGTTGGTCCATTGCCATACTCTGTCTAGTTCTGCATGAAGACTGGCTTAGCCAGTCAGAGTAAAGCAATTAATTAGTCACAGGTGACTGAAACATGGATGTAGGTTGAGAAATAGGTCAGTCATTTTAATGGTGGAATTTTAGGTCAAGGAGCATTGGATGTCCACTTTTAATGACTGACCAGATAGCCAAAACTTGAGCCTGGGTCCTCCATCATATTCTACTTCTCCATGATGATTGGTTCTCTGTGTGTGTGGTGGGGGATACTTTGGAATTTTGCCCACAGCACTTGATTTTCTGACCTGAGCATCTATCTGTTCTTTAAACCGAATGATTAAGTCAATTCTGACTGCTCAGTTTCTCAACCATTTTTATAATCTCCTCTGTTTTCTAGAAATATACAAGATATTTGAAGCTTAAATATGGCAGAAATACTAATCTCATGATTTCTTTAAGTAGAAACCTTTCAATATTTTAAAATTCAAAAGTACATAAGTGGATTTTTGCATCAGCATTATCATAAAGTTTCGGAAGTAATTTGCCAACGTGAAAATGCTGAAATTTATTTACTTTTTCCTAAGATCTAAGGATCCCTGTAGATGTTTTGGTTCAATAGCTTAAATGATGATAGAGGAATCTATATCCTCTGATATGTTTAGGACTTTGATGTTGTATATTTCAGTGAGACTATCTAGGTTTTCAAATGTAAATTCAACATCTCACTGTTTTAAAGAGGTCAACTTATTTCTTTAGAAATCTTTGTTCACATATAATTAATCTTCTATGATATACAATGTTTCCTTTGAAATTAAGGATAAGTACTTATAATTTTACTGAAAGTTAATAATATATATATTTTCAGGTAGAAGAAAATATGAAAATTATAGTAGTGAAAAGTTTCTTGTCACTAACAATGATTAATAGTCATTTTCTATAGTAGATGAGAAGGGGATTCCATGGAACGTAACCTCACAGGGTTATCTAATGATAAATTCCTAACTGGGAAGGTCATTATAACCTTCCATATGCCCCCCAACCAGGGATTGAACCCACAATCTTTTTGGTGTAGGGGATGACACTCCAACCAACTGAACCTCCTGGCCAAGGTCAGAGGGTCTTTTAATACCAAAAATGCACCATTGGGAGACTATATGTATATATATGAATGCTTCTATATTTGTTTACTATGCATTTAGAATAAACAATAGTAAATAATTTCTTTAAAAATGTTTGTCTTTGCTGTAAGCCCTGTTTATGTTTTTGTGCATCTAGGTTAAGACACCTTTGAAATAAGCATAACCACCCTCAAAGGAACACATAATCTTGTTGATTATCCTTAACCCAATCCCTGCCTGGCTTTCTTCCATCTTCATGCAATCTTCTTTCGTTCCCACCTTCATTTTAAATGCATCAAAGAAACTATAAAACTGTTATTCTCTGGAGCATTTGAGATTTTGCTTCCCAGCAATTGTCTGGCTCAAATGCATTCATAAAAATTCTCTACAGATTTGGACATTTTTTATATCAATAGTATGTTAAGTTTTCTGATTAATCAATATTTTCACTGGATAAGATAATAATTAATATTCCAGGGATCTTCTGAGCTCTACAAAATATTGAAGCTTATTGTGAATTAACACAAAGACTAAATCTGTGTTTTCTTACTGAGTGTGCATCCAGTTATGGTGTTAGTTATAAACCTGGGTTTAATAAAAAAAGTTTTTAATTTGCAAATCAATTTTGTTATCAGTAGGTTATTGTTTTAGGTTTGTATTTTATCTATTTACATTTTCTTTTACTTATAAAAATGTAAAGAATCCCCCTTAATACCAAGTCTTTCTATAAGATTTTTTTTCAAGTTTCTAATAGATATGTAGTTGCTTTTTATATTTTCTCTATTATTTATATTTGCTCATAAGTGTTTTTAAAGTTTTTTGTATTAAATGTACTCATATGCATGACTTAAAGTTTCAAATAGTACTATGGGACATAAGAAAAATTACATTTTACTGCCTTAGCCCTTTTAATTACCAGTTTTTACATACTCCCTTGCAACCCAATTTCTACTTTTTAATTGTTGTTTTTGCTAAGTATGTCTATATTTTAGAGATAATATATTTATGCTTGTTTTTTTTTTTTTTTTTAAATAGAGTAGTTTGTGCCACAGAGGAAGGGATTTAGCACTTATATGCTGTGTGAACATTACCCATTTTTGTCCCATGACATTTTGCTGTTTAATCAATAATCATTTCACCAAGAAGATCCTATACACAGTTGTGTCACAAAGTGTAATATGATTACATTGTTCTTTCTATAAGTCTTTTTATTTTTCCTAGAGTTAGTAATTCCCCTTTCCTCAGGTAAGCTGTCTCTGAGCATGCCCACACTGCTCCCTCTCTTCCTCCCTCAGGTGTTCTATCTTTGCTTTCTGTCTCCTCTGCTCCAAGGGCCTTCCTTTGCCTCCGTCACTTGTTTGCTGAGTCCATGCAGCCCAGCTGCTCACTTCCTCTACCCCTGTGACCTTCTAAATTTGCAAAACTATATTTTACCTAGCACTACTTTTACTCAATAGCAATAGTTACCACATGGCAAGGGGGAGGATCTCATAAGCAGTTAAATTTGGAAAATGCTGATAAAATAATTAGTTTTCATTAGCGGACATTTTTAGGGATATGTTGGTTGTTAAAGGGGGCATATACACAACTTTGAGAGATACATTGCACCCCCAACTGTTTGAGAAATACATTTCATCCCCAAACTGTTTTCCTCAAAAGACCATCTCTTGGGATTGGAGTTCTGCAGAACATAATTTGGAAATTGTTACATTACAAATTGAAATCCATGATGACATCATAATAATTTAATACTCTTTTCATGCTACGGAGGCATAGAACTACGTTCTCAAAATAGTTTCAATCAGAAAGTCACCATGTACTTATCCTGAGCATAGAAGATGTAAATTCTTTTATATCTATGTGGTTTTAGGATACTCCAGCCTTCTATAAACAGGAAGGAAAATCAGGTTAATAGACACTTGAAAAAGAAAAGCTACATTGCTGATGATTACTTGAGCATGTGCTAATTACTATTCCTTGTGTCACTTTTCCTGAATGCTTGATCAGACATATACTGAATGCTGTCTATCTTCTTTCATATTGCTGCTTTATAATTGACAGTTTCAAGTACTTTCAAAGATTTATAGGCTTCCCCTACCTTCAGTAACTATTTTTTTTAAACAGAGCCACTTCTCCAGGCTCTTCTAAAGGTTATCCACAGTAGTTACTTAAGCTGGCTTTTTATTTTCCCTCCAATAGTTTCCAAGTTCTTAAGAGATATAGTCTTGAACTTCTAAAATTTTTATTGAAAAAATGGTTTCAGCCCTGGCTGGTGGCACAGTGGATAGGCCTCTGAACCCAAAGGTTGCTGGTTCCATCTCCCAGCCAGGGCACATAACCAGGTTGTAAGCCAGGTCTCCAGCCAGGTCCGTAGCTGGAGGCAACCATCCCTTGATGTCTCTCTCCCCCTCTACCTCTCTCTCTTCTCCTCTCTCTAAAAATAATAAATAAAATCTTTTGAAAAATACTGATTTCAAGGGGGCTGGAAACCCATTAAAGACTGTTTAGAAACAACTTCAGAGACTATGAACTCTATCATATGTAGAGGGTGGTCATGATACTTCAGCAATTTTTTAAGCTATTTTTGTTTTTTAAAATAATATAAACATATTGGAAACAAGTTATGAAATAGAGAAAAAAGGCTTATGATTTCATCATTTGGATTCCATTATAGTTACTATTTGGAGGTAATTTCATTTCCCATGGGAATATTACCCAACATTCTTATCTGAATTTCCTTCCAGTATTGTGTTTAGCTATTTCAGTTATGAGTACAACAACATTTTTCCATGGTGTTCAGTGCTCTGCATATCCAGAACTATAACAACTCAAAAATACTTCAGTAGTTTATTTAATTAATCTCTTTTTGAAGGATATTCAGATTATTTTCTATTTTTCCTCTAAATACTTCTGCAATCAACATATGGGATGCATAAAGCTTTCCCTCATATTTTGAACTCTTTTATGATAGTTTCTCTTAAATGCAATTATTGGGTCAGTGGACATGGAAATTTTTATAGCTCTTATGTTTATCACCAAATTGCTTTCTAAGAGGTTCTATCAATTGGCAGTGCCACTATGTATATCAGTTATTTAAGACCAATATTACTATATAAAGGCAACTCTCAAGGATGGTAGTTTATGCTTTTCCACATTTTATTGACATTATGTATAATAGGGGATCATTACCATATCAGTAAACAGACCTTAAAGTAAATTCATTTAAAAGCAAAACATTTCATTGTCATCCCCTATACACTCTTCCATTTGTTAGGGAATTGTGATAGCACTGTCTCAGAGCAGGAAGTGACCGTCCACCTGCCACAGGCAGAGCCAAAAGCTGAGGACTGCGGTGGAGAAAGACTGGATATTTTATTATAATGACACCACCAAAAGAACGGGAAGCTAATGTTCAAAATCCCAAACTCCCTGATCCAGAGTTTGGGGTGGGTGTGGGGTTTAAGGGTATAGGGGGAACAGGTATGTGGAAGTGCTGGGGGGGCAAACTTTAACTCGAGGACCCTGGAGCTTGGCTGTTTATGGTAAGGGGCAGCAAAACAGGATCTTTCTGAATAATAGACCCTCTGCTTTTGAAAGACTTCTGGTGTTCCAGTTCTAGTCACATCCTGTGTTCTGTGTTGTGGGTGGGGTGAAACTTTGATTCTGGGTTCAGCAGGAGGTCAAAGTTCTCTCTTTGTGAGCTTGCTTCCACAGCATGATCTGTAGTTTGGTCTGTCGTCTCTGAAAAGCAACTCTGTACCTGGTGAAATGGGATAGGACCATTCTGAGCTGCTTCTGTGGTTACAGTCTAGTAGAAATGCTTCGGCAGGTACCTGCCCAGCCCTCGTTGATTCCCTGAGATCTGCCACATCCAAGCCACAGGTGATCTGCAGGGTTCTTCAAGTCATGTTGGTTAAACTAGCTTTCTCCACAGATACTGCTCAAGGGAACAGTGATTGCTCTCTGACCCCAGAACCTTCAGTCAATCAGCATTTTCCTTGGCAGTGAAAGTTCATGAAGACTGAGGAAGTGGCCCAGTCATTTGGAGAGCTAGATGGCTATTGAGCAGAACAGAGCAGGTTTCTTTAGAAAGACATAAAAAATGCTGTAGATTCCTTTGGTTTTCTAGTTTGCATATTCAGCCCCTGGTATAAACTGGCAGTTATGCCTGTCTAGTGCTTTATGACATAGTTAAGTGTTAGTGCAATACATTTCTTTCTACTTAAATAAACTCATGGTGTTGTCTATTACTTGTGACCAAATGATCCTTGACTCAGTCAGGCAGACAATAAATGAAAGGGATAGGGTATCTCTGCTGAGTCAAGTTGCCTGCTACAAAGTCACAGCCTGCCGACCATATTCCTGGCACGACAACCAGGAGCCAATGACTGACTGGTGAGCCCCTCCCTCCAGGGGCACAAGGCCTGAGATGAAATACACACTCGATAGCTTCCTATAGGAATCAGGATAAAACTGGACTTTCCCTTAAATTTGCACCCTGCTTGGCTTTTTCCCCCTTGAATGTCCTTTTCCCATACCTTTATCAGCTTGTTCTAGGAGCATTTACCCATAAATCACCAGCACTGGAAATCCTCAACTCAGGCTCTGCACCTGGGATCATCCAAACTAAGATGATGGCCTGTCTTGGAGGGATGAGTTACCTCTTTCTAAAGATTACCCTCAAAGAATGGCAAATAAAGCATTATCCCCTTTAATATTATTATCCCCTTTAATTCAAAAACCAGATTAAATCTGACATATTAACTATAGACCAGGTTTCTTACTAATAACAAAATTTGGTGCCATGTGTTTACATTAAAACATGTATCTCTTTTGGGACCAGAATAATGTTTGATAAATGGCACACCCTAAGCTTTGGTTTAACTCATTATACAATCATGGTATCCATACTCAGGGTAGAAATAATGTAAATAATCAAGCACTAAAGGGACAGCTAAGTTTCTAACTATATTTTATACTATTCATAACACAAAATTATATATCAACCTATATTTTTTAAAGTACTCTCTTATATGCCATCACAACTCTGTCCTGGTAATTTACTTCACAGACATCATTAAGTGACTATGTGATAGCTAGCAGAACCTGAGCATTTTGAAATGAAACTCTTGAATCATTTCTCTAAGTCATGATACAAATGAATAAACTTATTATTTCCAGTTATAGATGGTGTATCACAAATAATGGGTCTATCAGGGAAGACTATTCTTCAAGGTCTCAAGGTAAGCTGGATGATACATGGAAAAGGGGCCAGTTCCTTGCCTTCAAGAAGCTTAAAATATAATGAAAATCCGAATTTTATTCATCTTAGTTGTGTTTATTTATATGTTCACTTACACCTCGAGGCCTCTCAAATATTTCTTTGAGTAGCTTGCTTCTCAAGAAGTGACAGTGTGCTGTAGTTAAGACTCAGAAGACATACACCTGGCTTAATACTACTTTTAAGCATTGGCATTTAATTTTTCTGGGACTTCACTTTCCTCCTTGATATATTAGGTGCAGTTACATTCCAAGTTTTTATACTATCTTAATCTCATAAGTGACTGTTCTAACAGTCCCTTCAGCCAGAAACAGGGACTAAAATCTAAGCCAAAGAAGTACTTAACCAGATCTTAAGTGTATACTCCACCCAGAGAAAGCTAAACTTTTGGAAGTCTGAATTTCAACAAGTTTTCCACTTTCTAGCTGAGACCTATGAATAAAAATAGTCCTCTGAAAATACAACTTTGATGAAACATGCCAATCCTCACCTATATTAAGAGAAGATGATACTTTAAGCCAAGAGCCTATTTCCTCTTTAAATCTCTTTCTGCTTTATTCTTTTAAGAATCATTGCAGGCTCCCTCTCTATGTATCTTCTCGTTCTCATTCTCTATTCCACCTCTGGGCCATCACTTTGAAATATAGAGTACCTGAAAAAAATGGCCTCAAGAGAAGATATGATTTCTCAACATATTTTATGGGTGAAGCTACAGGAGGAAGAAATAAAATGTTTTAAAAGCCCGAGATTTAATGAAAATGGGAACAAATCATAGCGGAATGCAGTTCCAGATATGAGCTACAAGCTCATGAAGGTGTCCTGAAGCTGAGTACACTTTATATTCCTAATATCTTGAGCACACTATGATTTAAAGTGTCCATTAAAGGTTATGCAAAATGTACAAAATTACTTTGCATTGATTTTTCTTTTGGTGAATCACCTTTCCTTTCCTTTACTGTCTTCTACCTCCTTGCCTCAATTTACCTGCCTACTCAGTTTGAGTTCAGAAATAGCAAAGTCAACTTATTTGACCTCAGGATGGTCGAGTTTACCTTGTTAACAGAAACCACATGGCAGCATGAAAAGAGAGAAACTCTCTAGTCATAAAGAAAAGGGTTAAAATTCTACCTCTGTTACATACTGTCTTTATACAACTTGTCCAACTGTTTGGTTCCTCAGGTTTTCAAAGATAAGCAGAAATAACAGCCAAATATTTATAAGCTATTGTGAGGTGTGAGATAATGCATGCAAATACCTTACATGTGCCTGTTTTTTTGTTTGTTTGTTTTGTGGGTTTTTTTTTTTTTTTTTTTTTTTGTATTTTAACATTTTATATATTGGAAAAAAATGATGCAGAAGAGAAAAATTTGAATCATTGCAAAAAGCATAAAGTAAAAATGAAGTCTCATAGTAAAAAAACATTAGTTAGAAAAATTGGGTGAAATCTCAATATGCAGTTTAGTAATAGTAATGTAACAATGCTGATTTCTTAGGTGTCACAAATGTACCAGGGTGATGAAAGATGTTAAATAGATGAAAAAAAATTGAAAGTTTTTCCAACACCCAGGAAATAGCAAGTGTTGGTGAGGGTGTGGAGAAAATGGAATCTTTGTGCCTTGCTAATGGGAATATAAAATTGTGCAGCTGCTGTCGAAAATGGTATGATAGCTCCTCAAAAAATTAAAAATAGGTGTAAGTAGACATGCTTTGCCACCCTCCACAATAATAAGAAGAAATATAACTACCTCAAAACTAAAAACAGCCAGAACTGCTAGAAAATTGAGCTGCATAGAAGTCCATCAAATAAAAGTATAAAAAAGCAATACTCACCTGGACAAGTAGGAGAGGCAGAGTGTATGTATGGCAGAGGCAGCAGCGGTGACAGCAACTGTGGCTGGCCCATGGAAAGCACAGTCACGTGTTTTAAAAGTCAGGAGGAACACTTGGGGAGTGATCCCAACCCCAGATCATGCAGTTCACAGCTTCAGCTCTGGAGAAAATAAAGCTTCATTGCTCTGACTGAGAAAGCCAGTGAGGGTTGGGGTGGCAGAAGAAACTGCCAATCTCTCAGCAGAATCTGCTTGTTTGGAGGCCCCCACAATCCCAGAACATCTGCAGACCCACCCACTCTGTTAACCACAGCTAGGGTAACAGCTAGAGGGATATCAGGGTAATAGCAAGAGGGACACCAATCCCATACAGGAAGTGGGAGAGGTGCCTGGAAAAGGAGCAAGTGCTGGGCAAGTGACATTGTTCCCTCTCAGACCTCTCCCCCTCTTACAGTGCCACAGCATGATAAAATGGATCACCCCACACTGCTGAATACCTAAGGCTCTGCCCCTTATAATGTAACAGGTGTGACAAACAGCTCTACCCAAGACACAGACAAACACAGGAGGTGGTCAAGTTGAGGAGACAAAGAAGTATGGCTCAAAAGAGGCAGCAGATCAAGGTTCCAGTGGGAAAATGAAGCAATGAGGAGATAGCCAACCTAATAGATGCAGAGTTCAAAACACTGGTGATAATAATGCTCACAGACTTGACAGACAAGATTAAGTACGATAAACACATAAGGGAAGGAATGAAGGCTAAGCTAAGTGAAACGAAGGAAAAACTACATGAAACCAGTGGTGAAGGGGAAAAAGCTGGTTCAAATCAATGATTTGGAGTATAAGAAAGAAATAACAGTCATCATTAAAACTAATATAATAGAAAGCACAGTCCTTCCATGAATATTTGTGATTGTCATTTTTATAGCTACCCTAGCTAACATATAAATAAACAGACTTTGAAGTAAAGTGACTTGCCTGAAGATGTTACTGAAGGTAAGCCATGATCTGCATGCTCCTTTGTTCTCTACCCTTAGAGACAACACTTTCTTCCTATCAGAACCTACTCTGTTATTGCCCCCAAAGAGACCGTTGTATTTTTTGATGGCTGCCTTTTAATCTGTTCATTTATTCATTCAATAAAAATGTGTTCATTATGGGCAAGCCATATGTTAGATGCAGAAACACAGTATTAAAAAGAAAACAAACCACAACCAACAATGTCAACAAACAAAAACAGGCAGGTTTTTCCCATGTGAAGTGTTGACAATCCACAATAGCAATTGAGGAAAAGACACTGATCACCAATGGGAGTCAAAGTTAGGATGATGTAGAAAAGCACAATACAGGATTCTGTTCCTGTCTTGGTGCCCAGCAAATGCCACTTTGAGGAGTAATGTTTAGGTTGTGGCTTAAGTTAGATACACACATTTATTAGGCAAAGGAAAGTAAAAGGATAGAGAGATGATCTGTCAGACATGGCAATGTTTGCTGGGGTAAGAGTTCCTTGAAATATGTCTTGTGTATCAGTTAGCATTCATTCTTCATGGGTGTGTATCAAGAAATGGCCTCCTTGGAAAGAGACACTTTGATTCACCTCAAAGTTTCATGCCTCTTTCCAGAGCTCTGTAGGGAGGTAAAGGGTGACATTTTTCATACAGTCGGTTGCAAAAAAATTGGAAATACATTAGCTTTTCAGGCACTAGGATATAAGGATATGAACCAGGTGTAGGGATATAAACATGTCAAATAGTAGGGAGATCAATGTGTTATAGTTGAATGAGTAGCAAAAGGGGAATAAAGGCAGGACCCTAACAATTGCAATCTAACAACCCAATAGAGGAAGCTAGAAGCAGAGGGAGGCATGTCTCACCTGCTAACTTAGCAGTCCTGGGCCTTGTCTGATAATATTGCCAGGTATTACAAAAGCACAGAAAACACTGTGCTAACACTGGAGGACAGTCCATGAAAGTCTATGTATCCTTCTCACTATATAGGGAGGAAAGGCTTTGAAATGGTGCTTTCACCCCAAGGACAGAAAGGTAGAACAGGGTCCATAGTGCCCAAAGAAAAAGCCCATAAAACAACTTTGGTTAATTGTCTACCTCTGGTCACTATGTGTTTTACAAGGGAGTTTCTAATGCTTATAGAAAGAACCCATAAATAACTTTGGGTAGCTGCCCCAACTTTAACTACCTTCTTTCTCTTATGTGTTTCACCATAAGATGATAAATGGAGTCTGGAACAAGATAAGGATTCGGTTAACAGACCCCCCCAACCATACCTACATTTAAGTAGTCATGTTTCCCCAAGAAAAGCTAGCACCACTTTCAGCCATTAATCAATATGTAACTTCTCCCACACACACACACACACACACACACACATCCAACCAACTATAAAAGTCCTCAGAACAAAAGACTCACTCTCTTGGCTCTAAGCTCTTGGCCTTCTGGCTGCAGGGCCTCTGGCCACACTAAGGCAAGCTTGCCTCCCTGGCCTTTAGCCACTCTTGCTTTTGCTCTCCCATTCACTAATAAACTTTGCATGCACCCTAATATGATCTGTAATTCTTCACTGCATCAGCAAGAAGAACCAGGGTTTCTCCAATAACAAATGCAGAGGCAAGGCAGACAGGTAATGCAGACTTGAACCATGAGCCTGATATTGTCTGGGTGTTACTCCATGAAACTCCAAGATAAACATTATGACTTATTAATCAATCAGGTCCACAACCCACCCTGAAGCTGCTTGACGGCAATGTCCCATGAATGAATATAAAACAAGGCTTATCTGAACTCCCCAAGTCAACCAAAGGAGACAGCTGCTCAGCTTGGAAAGCTTCCTATCAGAAGTAGTGTGCGCAAAGTCAAGTAAATGTTCCAGGAGGAGGGCGACTAGAGCAGAGGCAGAGTATCATCAGTGAATGAAGGAACCCAAGAAGTAGTAATTGGGTAAGGGAAGTCATGAAGGGACAATTATCTTTTCTGCAAGCTTCAGGGTTTCACTGCCTAGCCTAGGGTCTTCTGTAGCCATAAGCAAGTCTAACCTATGGCAGGAGAGCAATTTGTAGTTACTGTGACTACCACCTTGTCAGTTTGGGCCTTAAACAGAGTTGAGGCTTCTGGTGCTTTGGATTTCTGCTCTGGAGTGAATTTTGTTATGTACCTTGATCAGTTTTTTTTTTTTTCCTACCAGTTTTGTATTTCCCTCTGAAGGGAAGTGGAATCATGTCTCAATCTCTACAAAGAAGGGTTTTGTTTTCTTTTACACCCATATTCCCCTTGTCTGTTAACAGAAATATTGTAAGCTGCTACCACCAAAAGATTCATTTTTCATGCCTGACAATGCAGCAGATAATGTTATTTCTCCATAACAAGTGAAAGGTAGTATGTTACTGGGCTCAGACTTCCAACACCAGCCAGTCACCTGAAATGGAGTACTATATGCAGGGAAGGTCAGGAGAGTTCAGGTTACTGTCTCTCACAGTCCAACAGGGGGTCCATCCTTTCTTCTCCTTGCTGCCAGGCCTTTTACAGAGTGACAGATCTCTGATAAGGACCAGAATCCAGTGATCTTCCTTTCTGATGCCATCCATCACGTGCACTAGAGTTAAGTGGCAATTCCATTCTCCAAGCATGGTGGCCAGACTCTGCTAATGGATTTCAGCACCCTGCTGTAGCCCCCAGAGTCACCAATATGACAAAGCATTTGAGCTGTGTGTGTTCAAGGGAAAAATCCACCCGAGTGAATAACCCAGGTTTTTTGACTGCAAAGAGTTTGCTAATTTCCTAAGTGCAAAGCAAGTTTAATTAAAGCCAGTGGAGCAAGGGAAATGCCACAGTTGACTGCCTGTTTATGTAGCTCGCTTCTTCAGAGCCAGGCAAAATAGGAGATGTGAAGATAGAAGCATTGTTTGGTAAACAGACTCCCTCACTCCAGGCACTTTCCTCAATCCCTCCGGCACTTTAAAGTATTTACACAATGGAGCGCCAGTTCTTCCTCCTTCTCTTTGTAACCCCCAGTCTTTCTGAAGTATTAGCAACTACCACTTGGCTTCCAAGAAGCATAAGGCAGAAGCAAAACTCAACAGGGGAAGTGCCTCTGTGCTTGCTTGCCTTTGGCAGAACTCTGGGCTATGTTTGTTCCAGCAGCCCCTTCTTTGCTTCTCAAGTAGAGAGGCGATTTCACAGACTTAATTCAGTATTCCCACACCTGCTTTGGGGCCTGGGCAAACATGCTTGATCATTTTCAGAGATTTTTTTTTTTTTTTTTTTTTTTTTTTACTAGTTCTTGTCCATCTGGAGAGAAAAGTCTTTTTTAAGGTCAGAAAACAGTTTGT
Source organism: Noctilio leporinus (assembly GCA_004026585.1). Classification (NCBI taxonomy): domain Eukaryota; kingdom Metazoa; phylum Chordata; class Mammalia; order Chiroptera; family Noctilionidae; genus Noctilio; species Noctilio leporinus. Next base: position 281,376 of record PVIW01001081.1, on the reverse strand, counting down.
GCTTACTCTTACAGAATTCCGTAGACTAGGTTGGTTTAAAAAGAGAAAATGTAATGTAATTTCCATTTATTATTTTCTTTTATAAATATTCTATACTATTTATTTCTGGCATTAAATACATATTCTAGTTATTAGTACTACTATATTTCAACACAAAATTAAAATTACTAATAATTTATTTTTTACTGGATCTGCAAATGCACAGATTTTTGCACATCTAGGCCACATTCAGAACCAACCATCCAGATACTGGTGAATTTAATTTTCAGCAAACAGTTACTGAAAGCTATGTGCCAGGCACTGTTCTAGACTCTTGAGATTCAGCAGTTAATAAAGGTCTTCATGGAGTTTATATTCTATAATGAAAACAGTAAGTGATACAGAAGGAAATGAATGGGGGAGTGAGACAGAAACACCAAGTTCAAGGGTTGTGAAAAGGTAGAGTAGACAAATCCTTTCAGAGAAGATAGTGTGCTCCTAAAGGCTTACTGAGATGTGAAATAGAGTCATGGAGATATCTGGAGTAAGCATTGTTCAGGCAGATAGAAACATCCAGCTATGGCCAGAGGCAGGGGTACTCCAACCAGATGTAAGCTCTGGAACATGCAGAGTATTAGGGGATGAATGACTGTGTACTCCTAAAATTTTGTAAATTGAAATCCTAATTCCTAATAACTTTGAACGTGAAAGTATCTGGAGATATGGTCTTAAAGGGATCATTAAGTTAAAATTATATTACTAGAGTAAGCCCACATCTAATATGACTGGTATCCTTATAAGAAGAGGAGATTAGGAGATAAGAAAAAATGGGGAAGACTATGGAAAGACACTGAAAAAGACAACCATCTACCAGTCAAGGAGCAGCGAAGTTTCAGAAGAAACCAACTCTGCCAACATCTTGATCCCAGACTTCTACCCTCCAGAATTCTGAGATGATAAGTTTCTGTTGTGTGAGCCATCCAACCTGTGATGTCTTGTCATAGCAGCCTTAGCAAACTCATACAATGGACAAAAGGTTACATATTAGGAAATGAAATCTGGGAGCTGAGAGCCATATGGGTCCTATCAGCCCACGTGGGCCACTGTCTGTTAGGACTATTGCCTTTATGCGGAGTGGGATGGGGGTCATTAAAGGGTTTATTTGTTTGTTTGTTTTCATTGTTTTTATTATAATTTTTTAGATTCCACATGTAAGTGATATCCTAGTTCTTGCTTTTTTAAACGAGATTGTTTAATAAGCGCTTATTAAGACAAGTCCTGCAAAACAGTTAAGTGCACCACTCAGCAATTCAACAACTTAGTTAAAATCTGGTCCCTACTACATTGTAACTATGAATTGAGAAAAGATATGTACCACATACCTCCATTTATTTTTCTGCAAAATAGAGATAACAACTATCTCATACAAGATAACTTATATAAAACATTTATAACAGAGATTGGGCCATACATAGCAAGTTCTTATGAATGTGGTTATTAATATGTTATTTTTGAGACACATAGCAAGATTAAGGCAAGGTCATTGCAAGGATGAATAAAATGTAGTCAAAGTAGCTTGAGAGAAATGAAAGCAACAGGGAGAAGCAGAGTTAAATAGTAGGTGAAAATAGCTCACAATTATTCCAATGGGCCATGACTGTTTTCTGGCCATGAAACATCAATCCTTAGATAGATTTCACTTGGTTTGGATTTACCGATTAGATTTTCTCAAAAATTGACTGGGGGTTAAAAATGCAAGAGTGTTGGAGCAGACTTAACATAGAGCAAGACCCTGGAAAGATGGTCCCTCAGCTTCCAGTGCTGATTTCTCAAAGCTGCCCTGGTTCCTGGGCTTCCAAGAGCTAGTTCCACATTCCTTTGATTCTGTGCATCATCCCAATATCCTTCTAATACATAAGCTTTTACTTAAATAAGCCAGAGCCCATTCCTGATATTTACAATCAAATATCCTTAACTCATATACTCGAAGTAACATGTTATACTGTGGACATATTTGTCTGTGCCACAGTTAATTCCTAACAGCGCTGTTAAATCTCATTTTAACTCTGACTTAACTTTGAACATAATGACCCTGGCTGCTGTGGTTCAGTGGTTAGGCACCAGCCTGCAAACCCAAAGGTTGCTGGTTCAATTCCTAATTAGGGTACATAACCAGGCTGCAAACCAGGTCTCCAGCCGGATCCATAGGTAGAGGCAGGTGAAAGGCAACCATACATTGAAATTTCCCTCCCTTTCTTCCTTCCTCCCTGCCCTTCTCTCTAAAATGAATGAATACAATCTTAAAAAAAAAAAAAAAAAAAAAAAGAAGCTAACCCACTGAAGCTACTCAAAAACTCTAATTTCTTAAATATTAGGGTCTTTTCAGGATCATTTTATAAGTGAGAACCTTTAGGTAGTCTCTTAAGACTGTGAGCATGAATTCCATATGCATTTTACCAAAATCTTCAGCACAGATGTGATTAAGACAGTTTTCTATAATATAAAAATTCTTTAAGAATTTTATTATAGATTTTAAAATGCATTAAAATTCATCAGAGTATTTGTGTTTTAGACACCAAGAACAGGGAATGTTTTACAAGTGGGTCTCAACTCCTTTCCTGCTTTCTTCCAATTCCAAATTTACAAACTGCATAATGTAAACTTCTGGCCTCTGCTTATAAATATTTTCCCTCTGGTTTCTTTACATACTGTAATTATTTCAGGCTCCTTCCAAACTACTGAAAGTGCACATTTGAAAATAAACAATCAAATAGTTTTGTTTTGACACTAGTGATTATCCCATCCAGTACATTTTTTCTTTTTTGACTTCAGTATATTGTTATTTCAGCTTTCTGATCACAAGCATATTTTCTCACAGTTTATTGACATTTTGGATAATAACAGGCTTTCAACCCTCATGATTCCTTGCACTCAATCATTTTCAATCTTCCATAAAAATGGGGTAGAGGGGAGATTCTGGCTGTTGTACCATGTCAGACTCCTCACAGGTCATACTTATTGACTGAAGTGGACACCTGACCCGGGTGAGGCCAAATGACATTACCCTAAAATTTAGACAGCGTGAAGCCATCTTATTTTGTAAACTGAGACTAGGTAATTCCAAGAGCTATAAAGAGGTTTCTGCTCCGAGATTCCTGTAAAGAGAATGGTTTGGGCTAATATTTATTTCCTTGAGATTAGAGAGGTGACAAGTACATGCACTCATACACATGGGTCACCACAGTTATGGAAAGAGTTTATGGAGGTGATACTGTTGAGAATTGGCTACTAAATAAGATGATTAGAAATAAATACCTGTATTTTAAGACTGTTTCTTGATTCTGTCCAAATCATGACTTGCCCCAAATCTCTTCATGGGTCTCTCAAAATCCCTCCAAAGAAATCTTACTCAATCCCATCATCAAGATGTAGGTATTTAATTATCTTATAATTGATTGCAGTAAGAATAAGCAAAGCCAGAGAAGAAAACAATTGCACATGATGGATGTCTTAGTCAATTTAGGTTTCTGAGACAATAATAGCATAGACTGAGTGGCTTAAACAATTAACATTGACTTCTCACAGTTCTAGGGTCTGGGAAATCCAAGATCAAGGTGCTGGCAGATCCCATGGCTCGTCAGGACCTGCCTTCTGGCCTGCAGATGGTCAATTTCTCCCTTCACAATCAAGTGGCTGAAGACACAGCTCTATTCTCCTTTTATACTTTTATGGGCACCAACCCTGTCATGGGAGCTCCACCCTCATGAACTCATCTAAACCTAATTACTTCCCCAAGGGTTTCACCTCTTAATAACATCTCATTGGGGGTTAGAGGTTCACCATATGAATTACAGGGGGACACAAACATGTTATCTATAAAAATGAGGGTAATATATTTCATAATATAGTTTTGAGTATTTGATGATAGAATTAACCTGCTTTATTTTATCAACTTTATAAAGTTTTATGCTACACAGTATTTAAGATATATATATATATATATATATATATATATATATATATATATATATATTGATAGCTCACCAAAATAACAATCTCCAATCAGAAATCTGAGAATGGCAAATCCTCAACACACAGTGGAGCTAGCAGCCTCAAGTGCCTATAATATTGAGCTATTTTCATTGACCATGTGCTGATGAAGTTCTTCATCTCCTTCCTTGAATCAGCTTAGGTCACTATCCTCACTCCACAGCTGTGTTGAGTAGACCTGGGTGCTCAGTGTTGGTCATACTGAGCTTGGCAACTTGAAATTAGAAAGTAGCTCCCTGCTTTTGATCAAATGTCTGCCAAATGCCTCATACCTGTCTTACCCTACTGTCCTGCCAGACACCCTGGCTGTGATGACTCTCATGTTTTCCATGACTCACTTACAACCTTCTTGCTGATGTCCCATGAGAAATTCTGGTCTCTTGGGAGTCCCTATTTTAAGAATGATGTGATGTTCTTTTCTTACAAAGCTAGTTTTGCACTTGCCACTCAGGCTTTCAAACTAATAATATACTGTTTAACTATGCATGCATGGTTGGGAAATATATAAGGTCTGTCCTGAAATAATGGCCAAGCAAACTGTTTTATTTATATTGACATTGGCTCGATACTTTTAGGACAGACCTGGTAGAAACAAAAGGAATAACATAGAAAAGTCAGAATAGTGGTTGATTCTGAAGGGGCTGGGAGAGAGGCAGATGCTATTGGAGAGCAGCATCCAGGGGGTCTTCTAACTACCTGGTAATATCTTACTTCTTGCCCTGGATGGTAGATGCTTATTTCATTGTTATTCTTGAAGCAACACATTATGAATTAAGCAGTCTTATCTGTATAGGCTATATTTTGCCATTGACAAAGCTACAATAGTTCTTTAGACTTACTGTGGTGGTAATTTTGCAATATATACAGACACTGAATTGTGTTGTACATCCCGACTTAATATAGTATTATGTGTTAATTATATCTTTATAAAAATACAAAAAGATAAGGTCAAATGTAGCAAATATAATAGAAAAAACTATAATAAAAATAATAAAATTTTATGGGGCAATCTCCATGATACAATTTTAAATGGTAAAAAGAGATGCGAAAGAATATGTGTTGCATGATGCCTTTGAAGAGCAGGGCGGAAGGGTAGTGGGAGATTGTGCTCATTTGCTTGAATATACAAGGCTATCCCTGGAAGGGTTCATAACACAGTGCTAACACATACATTCACACACACATACAACCAACGTGCACACACAGACACGAGGAGATTTGGCTCACACAATTATGGAGGCTGAGAAATTCCATGATCTGCCACCTGTGAGCTGGAGACCCAAGAAAGCTGGTGGTTTAATTCAGTCCAGGGTCTGAAGGCCTGAGCACAGGAGCTCTCAGGTGTAAAGGAAGGAAAGATGGATGTCCCAGCTCAAGGAGAGGGGGTAAGAATGCATTCTTCCTCTGCCTTTTTTGTTCTATTCAGGCCTTTAAGAAATTGGGTGGTGCCCATGCTGATTAGTGAGGGTGGATCTTCTTACTCAGTTTACAAATTTAAATGAGGATCTCTTCTGGAAACACCTTCACAGACACACCTGAAAACAACATTTCATTAGCTCTTTGGGCATTCCTTAGCCCAATCAAGTGACACAGAAAGTTCACCACCACAAGAAGCCTTCTGCCTGGTATCCTGACATTCTCCCTTCTACTCACTATGCTGAAACGATACCTACTGTCTTCTTTTTGGTTCTCGATGGTGCCATGCTCTTTCCTGCTTGGGACCTTTGTAGTTATGATTCCCTTGGCCTGAAAACACGGTTCCTTAGATTTTTGCCAGAATGCCACCCTCCCACCATTAAAATCTCTGTTTTAAATGGGCTATTTTGGAAAGACCTTCATGATCATCTCCCTGAAAAAGTCCCTAAACCCTAGATATTCCATATTCCATTTCCCTATTTTATTTTCTTTATAGTGTCTTTCACTACTTGATATATATATATATATATATATATACATACATATATATATATATATTTAAATTCATTAGTTATATTCTATTTGCCCCCTACTAGAATATATACTTTAAAAGATCATGGACTATCTCTGTCTTGGTCTCCTATAAATTTTCAGGACTTCCAATGTTTTCTGATATAGTGCAATCACTCAATATATATTTATCAAGTGAATTACTGAATGAATTAATAAGTGAATGGGTTCTCAGTGTCAAAAGAGCTAGTCACTAGCAGCTGCTAAATGACTATACATGGATAATTTTTGCTTTCCTACTCCTGAGTCAAAACACAATTTTTGTAAAGTAGAATACTGAACTACTGATGTACTATACATTTTGCATGTTTTCAAAAAATTTATTTCTAGGCTTTGGAATAAAGTGAAATATGATTATTGTTTTCTCTATAAGTCAGTGATCTAACCCTACTCATCTAAAACACATTTTATTATAAAGTTAAAGTAGTACAGTGGTAAAGCTGAATAAAACTAACTTAATTTTATATCACACACACAGATAACACAAAATTTTGTACTTGCACATTTCATATGAATGAAATCAAATCACTAATATGATAAAATAGTAACACTGTGAGATCAAACAAAACCCCTCTCTAGCTTAGTTTATCTATATTCTTTTGATCTCATAGAATATTTCTTTTCTTTCCTTTTTTTTTTAAGATTTCATTTATTATTTTTAGAAAGAGGGGAAGGGAGAGAGGCAGAGAGGGAGAGAGACATTAATTATGGTTGCCTTTCACCTGCCTCCAGCTATGGACCTGGCTTGCAAACTGGTTATATGCCCTGGTTGGGAATTGAACCAGCAACTTTTGGGTTAGCAGGCCGGTGCCTTATCCACTGTGCCACCAGCCAGGTCCCGAATATTTCTCTTCTTAAAGTCTTAAAATAGTTATACTATAACTTTTGAGTTTGCAAACAGATTGAAATGGGGTTATGTATGCTCTTCCGTAAAGCAACAGGAATTTCTATTTTTTCATTTATTGGCTTTAAAAATTCTGCCCTATTGTTTATCTTCCTTCTCAGCCCCCCATTTCTAGCCCCTCATTTCCACTTTGAAGACATACATGGCTCCAGATATCCATGTGGTATGTGTCCACTATCCTCCTTATAGTGGCTGGGGCATGCTAAGTCATGCTGTAGGAAGTACACCATCGTCTCAAAGCTTAGCATAACAAATTGTCTTTCTTTTTCATACAGAGCCCACTACAAGTCAGGGCTACTGTCCAGAAATTTGTCATCCACATAGCAACTCAACAGTTCAGACTACTTCAAACCTATGGTTCTACCATCTTAACAACAGTCGTCTTAGGTTGCTGAGGCAGGAGCACCACCACCACAAGCCATGCCCTGGCTGTTTTATGGTTTTTCATCTTATGCTCATTGATCCTAACCAAGTACCCTATTCCACTTAGCTGCAAGGAGCTTGAGCAAAGCTATCTTGCCTCATGCCCAAGGAAAGAAGAAAACTGAATAAGGTTGAGTACTAGCATCTTCTTTTGAATCCATCTGATTCCCTCTTTTCTTTCTGTTGCTAGCCTTTTATACTGCTTGCTCTTGTTCAGAACTTGGTGGGCAATTAAACTTTTATTCTCCTTGCTCTCTCCTCCACTCCCCAAACTGTGTATACCTCAGCCCCCAGGCTGCAAGACCTACAAGGGTGAAGACCCTGTCTGTTTTATTCATCAGTGTATTCCCAATACCTAGCAATATATCTAAAGTATGAGTCTCCTAGTAGAACGTGCATGAAAAAAATGTGTTCTTTGTTTGACATTGTTTAATAATATAATAATGTGAGTAATTATTAAATTATTAAACACCTCCAACTTCTGTTGATGCATTCACTTGATGTTCTAAAGATATAAAATCTTAAAAAATGTGAAAGGAACATGAACTGAAACAAAATGAGCTGCAATCTGATATTTTGTTCTTACATGATTTTACTTCAAGTCAAGGACATAGGTACAGTGGCTTGCATCTCTGATAATACCTATACTAACTTTGCAGGCTCTACTTTCCTTATTCCCAAGTGGTCTGAAAATAGTGTTTATTTGATGTGCAAAAGCCCTGGTTTTGGCCACCCCAGGAAGGAATTAATATGCTGGAGGATGCAATCCTGAGCCCAACTGCTGCCTATTTCCCCTGTTTGTTTTTGAGCTCACCTTGTCTCTGCTTGCTTTCCACCCAGCTTCTGGCCTCTGGAGCATCTCCCGTTACTTCTAGGTGTTTTGAATTTTCAAAAACAATTTTCAACATGGAATTAAATTTAAATTCATTTTAACTTGGCAAAAGTAAACAAAACCCAGGCAGAGTTGCAAAATTGAAGAATAGGATAGCACATGTTTAAGGGCGAGTGGAAGATGATTCTAAGTTTTGATGGTTTTTTCCAGTTGATTACACTGTCCACGTGTTTGGAAGGCAGGATCTTGATAATTATCTTGTTATTCCCAGGTCACAAATGATCAGTAGACATTGGGAAGCAAGAAATTTTATATGAAGGTTTAAGTAAGAAAGGAAACAGGATATAAATGCAAAGGGAAAAATGAAAAATAAGACCTGTTGTGAATATTTATTACCTATAAAAATACCTTTTCAAAATTTCTGTGCATGTGTGTGTGTGTATGTGTGCATGTGTGTGTGTGTGTGTGTAAAACAGCCATAAATGTCTCTCTCTTAGCTTCAATTAACACCTAGCCTCTGTGTACTTTGAAATTCATTTTAAAAAGCTGCATATTCTTCATTGTCTTAGCAAGCATCCCTGATCTAACAGAATCAAAGTAAGCAGAAAGCAACTTAACACATCCTCCTAATGCAAACAGCCTCTCCCATTTCCATTTCTGCTGCTTGTCACTTTGCCCTCCCCTATAAGAATAGCTATGTCAGAGTGAATCTTCAGTAACCAGACATTTAATATCTCAAGTTTAAGGCACTAAAATGATTCAGAAACAGAAGGTGTGCTACAGTGGAGAAAAATCAATACAGCTCTCCCACTTTGTATGGCAGATTCATATCCTTTTGCTATAAGTGAGAACTTTATAATGTTTGAGAAGATACCTTGTGACCCCACCTCTCTTAGGGATGAAAAATTTTCCATCCCCATGGCCCTGTGCATTTTGGGAGGAAGATACACAAGATCCACTGACTCTATGAGTTTCTTTACTATTCTTAACTCCAGAATCAATATTCAGATAAAGATGCTTTTTCCCCCTTTGGTTCCTAATTCTCAACCAGAATATCAAAATTCTAAGATGTCAGGAAAGCCCTGATGGGCTAGGGACTTGAATTAACTGAAAACTTTATATTATAATTTGACTCCAGGTTCTCAGTAGGAAGAGTGGTCTAAGACCGTGGACTATTTCAGTATAGGTGATTGACCCCCAAGAAGTGGGGGAAAGCTAATGGACAAGTCAAAAGACTCTTGGGGAGAAGGACCGGGTGGCACTTAGTATTGTCATAAACTGTAAGCAACTAAGACTTTACCCTCCTTGCACACTACAAAGAGGTAGAGCCAGGATATAAAATATGTTCACAGAGCATCATTAGTTCTTTTCTGTGATATTAGATATATATTTTAATAAATATAATATATATTCCTATATATACTACTCCTATTATATATTCATATAAAATAAATAAGAATATTGAACATATATATTCCTATAAAATAAAAAATATATTGAGCATATATTATATATTCCCATATATAATATTCCATATATATATATATATATATATATATACACACACACACACACACACACACACACATTCCTAAAAGCATCTTAAAAACTTGTGGCCCAACCCCTGACATTCTAGTTTACTGGTCTCTTTATCTAGTATACTATCCCATCTATCTTTAATTCTTTATTCCCAGTTTATTTTCCTCTGCAAATCCTTACCATTGTTCTAGGCCCTATTCAAGTACCATTTTTTTCTCTGTAAGTAAATTTCTCTCTGTAAGGAGAGAGCAAACTTTCTCCTGCCTAAGCACCCTTGGTATATATTGCCATCGTAAATCTGTGTACAAATTTGCATTGTGAGCTGGGGTAAGTTCCTTAGGGATAAAACTTCTGTTGTAGCCACAGTTATATCTTCCACCATGCTCAGCATAATGCCTTACATGTAATTGGTACTTTTTATTATTATCTCTTTTCACTTGGCTTAAAATAGATACACTACCAAGGTAAATGTAGTAAAAAAGCAAATAAAAGGAAAAACAGAAAAGAAGGAAGGAAGGAAAGCAAGAAGGAAGAGCTAGAGGGATGAGAAAGAAAGAAAGAAAGAAAGAAAGAAAGAAAGAAAGAAAGAAAGAAAGAAAGAAAGAAAGAGAGAGAGAGAGAGAAAGAAAGAAAGAAAGAAAGAAAGAAAGAAAGAAAGAAAGAAAGAAAGAAAGAAAGAAAGAAAGAAAGAGAAAGAAAGAAAGAGAAAGAAAGAAAGGAAGAAAGAAAGGGGAAAATTGAATAAAGCAAAACCCAAGTAATGGTTAAATATTGTTAAAGTTATCTTGTCTGGTGAATACATCCCATGTTTTAAAAAGTGAACATTTAAACACTATGTGCTCATAATATCTTTGCCCAGGACCCAGATGATGCCTCATAAAGCATGGTAAATGTCACAGCACTTAATTGTGGCTATGCAACGCACTGCATCACGTGATCATTGTAGAGCTACTTGGCTTCCATGAGTACTGAATATGGAGCACCTGCAGATTATCCCTGTGCTTTCAGTATAAGTAAGAATGAATTTACCCTGTGGGCCTGCCATTGAAAACCCATGAGATATGATAAAGAACATTGGGAAGTGGGTTTGGCAGTGACGTATTGAATCCCAAGCCAAAATGTCCATGGCAGGCCAATGGAGTCTCACCCCCACATAAGTCACTTGCTTACAGTGTTCTGGTTGAACTTTAGGGATCAGCAGCAGATGCCAATCGATGATGTAATCACCAAACAATCATAAAAGCAATCCATACATGCTTTTTCCATAGTGCCTCCAAGTGATTTTACTCCAGAAAATTCATTCATAAACAAGTACTTTTGCCCTCATTTCAGATTAAAAAAAAAAGACTTAGATCTGAAGAAAATCACAACGGCTCTCTCTGCATATCAGATGTACCACTGAAGAGCAACAGAGAAGACCATTTCAATCAAACGGTTCCAGCTATTTGTCCTTTGACATTGCGTTGCCTCAGTAATATGCCAGTGCCACTCTGGGACTGTGATGCCCTGGGACAGACCTCAATCGGGCCTGGGCCTACAAGCTTTTCATGAAGAGCCTTCATCATTTCATAGATAATCACACTCCAATTCCAAGGCATCTGGAAGAAATGAGAAGTGAGACCAGATTAAAGAATTCGTGTAAATCCTTCTGGAAATTGATCACTTCCTGGTTTTTATTATGTATTTATTTTTCAGTTTTAAAGAGAACAAAAAAAAAGAGAGAGAGAGCAGGAAAGAGAAAGAAACATCAATTTTTGGTTTCACTGACCACTTATTTATGCATTCATTGGCTGTTTCTTATACATGCCCTGACCGGAGATCAAATCTGCAACCTTGGTGTACCTGGAGGCTGCTCTAATCAACCGAAGACACTCTCTGCTCTTCTTAATGTCTGAGTTTTGTTGTCTCAAAGCTTAACTATGAGAACTTATTGCTCTAAAGTTAAGAATTTTTACAATAGTCCCCAGTTTGTTAGCCAGAAGGAACTTGGCTGATTAGGTTAGATTTTGGTCTCTTATCCTCTATCATTTTTCTTCTCTGGTTTAAGCAGTGAACGTGATAATTATATAAAGCTTCCTAGTCATTTTTTCCCCTCTTATATCAAATCATCTGAAATCGGCTTGATTTGTTACCCTCTCTGAAGTGTGAACTGTAATTGATACTCAGGAGAAAGTCTCTAAATTGAGAACATGACCGAATGCCATTAGCTTCAAACGATCTGCTTGCTTTCTCAAATTATTTCAGTCTTAGCAGTGGCGCCTCCGAAATTGTCAGGATAAGAATGGTTCAATGTTTTCTTGCCACATTATAGGGACTGAATTGTTAGATGCTGCATTGGTTTACAGAATCTGTCTCGTAATGGGCAACTATCTCAACATTCAAGGGGAAACTGAGGGAATGTCAAAGACAAGTAATATGAATCTGAAGTGCTGACTATAAACACTTGACTGAAAATATGAAATCCTACATGAAACATATATTATAATAGGAAGTCAATGGCAGGCAGGACTTATGGGAAGTTACCTAAAGGAAATGGTAGAATGAAAGAAGAAGCAGGTATTTACTCATCACTTAACAATATACCAGGTGCTATGCTTGGTACTAAAACACACCGTTGCATTAATCTTCTCAACATCAATGCAAAATGACAATGTTCACATTCCTCTTCAGATGAGGAATATCACATCTAGCAAGGTGAAATAACTTGCTTAAGGTCATGCAGTACTTTAACGTAAAGTCAGGAAACAGAGCCCTGTTGTTCTAAGTCCTAACTTCCAAGCCATTTCACTTTATCTTCCTCCTTCAGTTATCAATAGCTATACATTTTGAGGTATATTTTTATCTTCCAAGGTTTATCTTGAAAGAACTATAGTAAATAAAATGCTAATTTAGGTGAATGAAAGGTTTTGATGTGGTAAGACAGTATCATATGGGTCTTCATTACACCTTCTAATAGGTACCTGTGACACCAATTTTCCTCACTCGAGTTGAACGAAAGAGAATCATTTATCTTGTCTCTCTCTTCTCCACCTTTCTCAGCCTCAAGATAGCTTTCTCCCACTGCCCTTCAACTTTAAAATATACTTACACCTTATCATAAACAATACATTTCCATTCTAGCTCCTCAATAGAGAAATATTTTGGCATAGATTAGAAATGAACGGGTCTGATGTGTTCTGTTTTGCTTATTTTTATTTATTCACTACAAGTAAAATAAGATTTCATAAGAGTATGTGGCCAAAAAATGTTTGATGTTTCCTTGCCAGCATGCCTTAACTCTCTTTAAGTGGTAGCATATCTAGCCACTTTATGGGTTTAAAAAAAAAATTTTTTTTCAGCTAAAAAAAAAAAGGCAAACTCTTTCCTTCCATCACAGTTTCCTGTATCTCCCCGGTCTTAGACACAATGATTGGCTTAAAAAGCACAGCTCTGAAATAGAACAGGCTTATCCACAACGGCCATTAATGCAGTGCCCTCTAGCTAGACAGCATCATTTATAACCCTGAGAGGGAGGCCGGGACAGCTCCATATCAGCAGCTTCAGCTCTCCAATTTATGCAGCCAGAGCCAATGACTCAGACCTTCCGAAATCTCCCAAAAAGCAGTAAGCCCACACACCGATACACAATGCATGCCCAGTACACATGCGCACACATGCATACTCACAGACACAAAATAAGAATTAGAAGTAGCGAGCATTGTTCCTATCATGAGAAGCAGATCAATGAGGGTATAACTAGCTGGAAAAATTAAAATCCAAGAGAAAAATCCAGTTAGGTCATGATTTCATGTTTGAAGGACAGAAGGGAAACAAAATGTTCCATAAGGTTTTGGTGGCAGGGTCTTGAAGTGGGCTTTCCTTCCTCCAACTTTGAGAGCCAACATGTTTATTTACACATTCTTGCCAAACTAGAGTTTTGTACAAAAAATGAGTACTGGATAAGATTGTATCAAATGAATAACGGAGCCATGGGTCACTGGGTGTTGACTAGCTAGTTAGCCTGTAGGATACGCCCTCCAGGGAAAGAAGGGTGAGTGAAAGAAATCTTAACTTACCCCGGGGGTGGGGGGCGGGGGGGGGGCAGGGGGGGGGAATAGCCTGAGGAAATGAACAGCTGTAAATAACAATGTTCTCATGGCTTCATAGAACAACATGATTGAATATTCTTGACATTCTCAACTGAGGCTTTACATTCTCATTTCTTGGTCAAGATTTAAGTCTTCAGTTGAAAGAGGCCTGCCAGAGGCCAAGCAAAACTAAAACAGACACTAACACGTAAACTCATTGTGCTGAAAATTTTGAATTGCAAATATGAAGAAAATAAAATCTTTGAAGTGTCCAAAAAGAAGAGCTAAAACTTAAAGCAGGAACTGTTTACCTAGCATGGAATGAGGCTTGAACAGCCTTTGATGTCTTACCTTGCAGCACAGCATAGAGCAGTGTCTGCAAAGATGGAAAAGAAATGAGGGTGCTACTTCCATAAAACAGCATTCCATCAGAAGGGAAAGGAAATGCATTTTTTTAGACATGTAGTGACATCAGATTTCTCTAGGGGAAAAAAGTGGAGCATGCATTCCAAAACACCAAAAGGTAAATTCCAAAAAGAGGAGGACATGGCATAAGAAAAATTTAAGAAGCATGGAAGGAAAAGTAGTTGAGAGTAAGTGAAAATATACTAAGGGTGTGGTTTGTTTCAGAGCCGGGAGTACAGAGGGAAAAATCTGGTAATAAATGTTTATTAAAAAGCTGAGGGAAACCAATAGAAGAATCCCAAACATTGTACATATAATTTCCAAACCACCAAGCAGTAAAAACAATCAAACATTTTTTAATCCAGTAGAACTCTGAAATAAGAAAATAAAAGTGATAGTATAAATGTATGGTCCTTTTAAGCACATCACTAATCCCAATAAATTTACTTAGATTAAATTTCCCCATGAAACTCCCATATGGTTTTAAAAAATCTAACTACCTATTATTTTTTCTCAAGACACACTACAAAAAAAAATGATACAAACACTTAAAAAATAAAGAACTGGGTAAACTATAACAGGAAAATGTTACCAAAATAAATCAATAGTGGAAATATTAATAAGAGATAATTTAGAATTCATAGGAGAAAGCAATAAATAGAATTAAGGTAGACTATTTTATATCAATTAAAGTTAGTATTAGCTGAGCAACATAATGATAGTTTATTTAGCACTTATGAATAATCCTATAAAGTTGGTAATATTACCTCATTTTGCAGACTCATCTGCAAAAATTGGCAGCTCGGTGAGTTTAAGAAATCAATCCAAGATTACAAAGCTGATGGGTGGTAGAAACAAAGTTCTACAATGTCAAAGGGTATACAATCAACCCTTGCATTTTGTTTTATTTAGAAGGAAAACTTGAAATCCTCTATGACTATTTTATTATGAGTTATTGCTCATTCTGGAGGTGACAAGGCAGGGAAGAGATTGTCACCCGGCCTTGATGGGAGTACCAATAGTATCCTGACATGTAGGCTGTGATCCCTTGAGGGTCACTGGGCTGCCAGGTGTTGGAGGTCAGGTCCCAGATAAGGGGTGATAGCCTTCCCACCCTGCTAGGGTATGGTGTATAGGTCTGGCTGGTGTTAGAATGGGAGCCCAGATGCTGGTGGGTCACAAAATTGCTGCACCAGCATCATGGGCCTGGCTCTGGGTGCCCATGAGTCTCTTTACTCACACACGCTGGTGGGAGTGGGACATTAAGCAACCAGTACAAATCACCATGAAGAAGGCAGAGAAAAGAAAAAGACAGAGAGACAGGGAGGCTGCAGAAAAAGAAAAAATATATATAATTTATTCCCCTTCACAGCACCTTTTGCTAATATTTGAGCTCTCATTTTATTTGTACAGGGCCCCATACACATGATGTAGCTGCCTTAATATATAGGTATTAGGTACATCTATATGATATAATTATAAGAGAATTATATCATATGAAAGAATGCCAAAGATCTTGCAGTAATTCCTTTAAAAAAGTGTGTGTGAGCAGGGAGAGGAAATGGGAAGTGTGAAGATGAGGGAATGATGAATTGGAGAGATTCAGAGGTGTAATCAAACAGCTTGGTGACCCACTCATAATGAACAGTAAGTAAAGAATTAAGGACTTCCAGGTTTCCAACTTTGATGAGCCAAGATAAAAGACGTGGGAGGACGTATGAATATGGTGATCTCACTTTTGAGGGTGATGGGTTGGAAGTGACTGCGGGAGGTATGTTGAAGACAACATTGGATTCCATTGATTGGTTATTTATATCTGGAACTCAGTGGAGAGATTTGAGATTTATCACCAGCGAGGAGGAAGTTTGAACTATAAGAATTTACATCACTCAGATCTCGTTTAAGAGACACAAGTTGACTCTTAAAATGATATGCATTATCATTACCTAACACTTTTGGGGCTACGTCAGTCGCTAAGTGCAGTTCCACGTTTACCCTATTTGACCTTGTGTCTCTCTTTCACAAAATAATATTTCTATTTTGTTTGCTTTGTTGGAAGCATCTCAAATAAAGGTGACAACTCTATTGGTTGGTGTGTTACAGAAAACAGCACTGCCCGAATCTTCCTGCAGAAAGAGGAAGGCTGTCCATAAACCTTCCAGCTGAAGATGATGGAAATGTGATGCCCACTGAAGTGGAAGCCGGG
Source organism: Noctilio leporinus (assembly GCA_004026585.1). Classification (NCBI taxonomy): domain Eukaryota; kingdom Metazoa; phylum Chordata; class Mammalia; order Chiroptera; family Noctilionidae; genus Noctilio; species Noctilio leporinus. The sequence continues at coordinate 264,985 of PVIW01001081.1, read as the reverse complement.
AAGACAGCCAGGACCATTTCAACTCGTGTTCTAAAGTGAAATCCATATAGGCATGAAACCCAAAGCAGTCAAGAAAGCATGATGGAGCAGTGATCAATAGAAGGAGTGTTTTTTTTTTCTTTCTTTCTTTTTCTTTTTAAGATGGCCTCCTTTTCTTCCTCCCCTCCCTACACTTGTCAGTTTCCAAGGAAATGGGGAGCAAAACTGGGTTTGATTTGGAGCCATCACAATGCAACAGATTGTGAAGATAAGGGATTGATCTCCGGATGCAATAAAAAGGTCTCTTGTCAAGAAAAATTGGAGAACATTTTGCAAAGTAAAACAGTAATCCAAAATTATGTCTCCCTGTATTTACAGGTACAGTATTAAGGCTGCTGAGTAAAAACAGCACAATCTTCAGCAGATTTTCCCCAGCTACCTGTGTAACAGTTGAGCAATGGGAGTGCCTAGGTGACTACCATTCCTCGAGATCAGCCCTAGAGAAGGGTGGGTCTGTTGCCCTGAGCCCTGGGTAAAAAAATACCCCCAAACAACAAATGCCTTCTCTGGCTCCTGTAAGGAATGTTTCCACTTATGCACAGCTTCCATCACAGGGAGGAGAGGCGCCATCAGGTCAACTCTGTAACTGAGAGCAGAAGGCTTTAATCAGCAAGGATTCTTCCTCTTGGCCCACTCTCGCAAACACCTGAATTACTTCTATGGGGGAAAAAAAAATCCATCCACACATTCAAATTATCTGCTGGAATCAATCAGCTCATGAAAAGACCATGAGATAAAAGGCCAAATGTGTAAAATGGATAAAATAACACTGTGTTGTTTTTTAAGATTGAGTTCAATTTTTTTGCTTTCACTTGGTCATTTGCTACCTAGGGACAAGGAATTGTCAGAAAAACATGGATGGGTGGATGGATGGATGGATGGATGGATGGATGGATGGATGGATGAATTGATTAGCTAGGTTATTCATAAATTCTGTTGTATATTCAGCCACCTACCACATTCTCTGCTTTCTCTGGTTCCTGCCTAAGTTAGCTGGTAGATGGGGGAGAATAAATAAAATGTTCTTTCCCCAATTTCTATGCAGTTTGGGCAAGTAAATGGTGACTGATAACTTAAGAGTTGAGGAAGTGCCATACAATTGAATAATTTTGATGTCCCAGAGTATTTATTTGAATGAATTCTATGGGGATTTTGAAATAAGCCAAACCACTAATGATAATTGGTGGGCAAAAGCTAGCATTAGGAAACAGTGTTCAGAAACAGGTACCACAAATTAATTCCATTTATTTCCAAACCAAGTTCATGTATTATGCTTGGAAATTGATTTTAAAGGTGATTGTTGGAGATGTGACAGGAAATCCCTAATGTTTTACCCTTTTACTCTGTTGGCATTTACAAGAATGCCTGATGACCACAGTGCAGGGACCCACATTTTTGTAATGTCTTGCGGCTTGTGACTAAACATTCTGCAAGGCAGAAACAATAATGATGGTAAAATAGCTACATGCTAAATATCTTACCTATAGTCACTCATTTAATTTCCTCAACAACCTCTAAGGCAGATACTATTATCATCCTCACTAAAAATATAATTTCCTCAAGGGTACATAGCTGCCTAGTAAATGTTTCAGGTAGTTTCTCTGCTATGGTAGCCATTAAAAATAAGAAAGTGTTTGATATAGTTAATAAGAGGGTATACACTGAGAGCACAAGTGCGCTTAGGTAGTGGAAGGGAGCACTTTCTGGGAATCATAGCAGGAAGCATCTGGTCAGGGTCATTCTACAAAAAGGTTTCCTATTGTCACATATCTGTCCCACAATTGTACATGAGTGGGAAGAGACTAGATCTGGCACCAAACACTATTGAAGTTGGAAACAGGTATATTAATATTTTTTAAAAGATTTTATTATTTTGAGAGAGAGAGGGGAAGGGAGAGAGGCAGAGAGGGAGAGAGACACCAACGTATGGTTGCCTTTTACCTGCCTCCAGCTACGGACCTGGCTGGAGACCTGACTTGCAACCTGATTATGTGGCCTGGATGGGAATCGAACCAGCAACCTTTGGGTTTGCAGGCCAGTGCCTTTTCCACTGGCCTGGGCTTGAAACAGGTATCTTGACTGACCATCTTACTAAGGAAGGTAAGTACAGAAAGGAGATATTTTGTATTTGTTAAAAGGAGTTGAGGGGATGCTTAGAAAAGAGGGAAATGAATAACATGTGCTCACACCCAATAATGCTTAGTTCAGTTGCCAGGCCATGTTTTTGTCCCATGCACTTAAGCACTTTCAGAACTTTTATCAACATCCTTTTTATACCTCAATAGTAAATACCATTATCATTATATCATTAAAAAAATTGTTGCCCTTAGACCTGGCTGGTGGCTGAGTGGATAAGGCACCAGCCTGCAAACCCGAAGGTCACTGGTTCGATTCCCAGCCAGGGCACATAACCAGGTTGTAAGCCAGGTCTCCAGCCAGGTCCATAGCTGGAGGCAGGTGAAAGGCAACCATACATTGATGTTTCTCTCCTTCTCTGCCTCTCTCTCTTCCTCGCTCTCTGAAAATAATAAATAAAATATTTTTAAAAAATTAGTTGCCCTTAAAATCAGGAAGATTTTAGTTTAATGATGGAAGGTTATTTTAAACTTTACCTCTTAAAAATGTTTTTCAATGTATTGATTTTAGAAAAACAGGAAGGGAAACAGAGAGAAACATCAATTTGTTGTTCCACATATTCATACATTCACTGGTTGAGTCTTCTATGTGCCATGACTGGGGATCAAATCCACTACCTTGGCATATAGGGATAACACTAACCAACTGAGTTACCTGGCCACTGCTGAATGTTCCTCAAAACATTAAAAATGGAGCCCCCATAGGATCTAGCAATCCCACTCCTGGGTATATAACCAAATGCATTGAAAGCATGGTCTTGAAGAGGTATTTGCACAGCCATGTTCATAGCAGCACTATTCCCAATAACCTAGACGAGGACGCAATCCAAATACCCATCTGTGGGTAAGTGAATAAACAAAATGTGTTTTATATATATATATATATATATATATATATATATATATATATATATAATATATTATTCAGCCTTTCATAAAGAAAATAAGCCTTGTCACATGCTACACATTGATGAACCTTAAGGACATTTTGCTATCTGAAATAAGCCAGTCACCAAAATACACATACCCTATGATTCCACTTGTTTGTGATATCTGAAGTAGAGTGGTGGTTACCAGAGCCTGGAGGGAGGAGGGGAAATGGGAACTGAAAGTAAGGAATGTAAGATTTGCAGCATGAAAAAAATTCCCAAGACCTGGTTCTCAACAATGTGAATATATAGTATTGAACTGTACACTTAAAATTATTAAGATGGTAAATTGTGTTATTTGTTTTTTTACAACAACTGAAAAAATAGAAATTATTCAGATCATTTCTTCAGGAAGAAGACTATGTTTCATTTTAACTGCATGTATCCTTATGACTCAGTAAAGACATAAATCCAATCTGGATTATGCCTAAAGTTAAGAGCTATAGGTAAAGGTACTTCATAATTTCACATAAGTGCTTTAACAGTGCCAAGGTGCCACAGAACAGTATGCTCTGTTACAATCCATTTTTCAATTCTTTCCTCAAAATCATATTAAGCATGTCCTAAACATGACACACTCTATCTAGAGTATTACCTCTTCCCTTCTAATGCGAATCCAAATTAACTTCCTGAACAGCTTGACTTTAATTACCTCTGTGTAGCCTGATGTAGAATTGTTTGCTGAAGTAGAAAATCAGGAAAATGACACTGTTAAAACCTGTTTGTTTGTTTTTAATTTACCTTTCTGCCTTACCTGACCGTTGAGGTGGCTCAAGCACTCTGCAGGCTATAATTTGAAAGACTTCCCAAAGGATTCCCCTTCTACCACAGGCATCTGCCTTTGAGAGTCTGGGTTGATTCTGCTTTTCTTCCTCCCAGCTTTGCTGTAAGATTCTGGGCATAGAGGGTAATCATAACACTCCTTCACCAACCATTTATTCCTGACCTCAAAGCACATGTGATGCTTAGTACTACCAACTGAAAAATAACATAAGCTAGGTGTTGCATCGCCGAAAAGAATTTAGTCAAGAAAAAGAATGGGGTGCAACCCAGTGCATGTGAGCATGGCAAGCCACACACCTACTCTTACTCTGCCCTGCATGTCACAGTAAAAGAATACTTATCGAAGAGAAAAGGAAGAAAAGAGAAGGGAAAATTAGATTTCTACTTTGGGTTTTCATCTGTCATAATTTGACTACTCTGGATAACTGTAACTCTTTTTTTTTTTTTTTTTTCTTTTTAGATTTTATTTATTATTTTTAGAGAGAGGGGTAGGGAGAAAAGCAGAGGGGGAGAGAGACATCAATGTATGGTTGCCTTTAACTTGCCTCCAGCTATGGACCTGGCTGGAGACCTGGCTTGCAACCTGGTTATGTGTCCTGGCTGGGGAATCGAACCAGCAGCCTTTGGGTTCGCAGGCCAGCGCCTTATCCACTGTGCCACCAGCCAGGATTGCAACTCTTTTTTTATGAGCCTCTCTTCTGACTATGGGCTCTGAAAGTTTTGTTGTAAGATTTTAGTCCAAGGACTCAGATTGTATTTATGTTCACGTGATCTTGATTTGACCCACTTTTGTCTACTGGATTCTGAACTTGGATACATGCCATGAATAGGTGGCCTTCTGGCCACCCACCAGCTTACTCCTCACTTTTTGATGGCAAAATGTGGTTCGCCAATCCTTGCCTTTCTTCTTCCACAAATATTGTACTATATTAGTAAAAATGTCAAGGCAAAACAATGGTATAATAACTCAGATAGGAAAAATTATTAATATTTGTATTTGCATCATATGTATAATTCTTTTGTTCCTCTAAATATAAATGCTTGAATTCAGTTTTTAAAAATTTTATTATTTTGCCTGCTAGTAAGTGACATTATTTTTATTCTCCAAAAATATATTTGAATTTTATAGCTTTTAATTTTCATAGCATGTACCTAAGAAATGTATCTTATTAACTGTTTCAATTAAAGTGTAACTTAAAGAAGAGAGTGCCCCTCATCAAAAAAATGTGTCCCATATATTATCACCTAGAGAGTTAGAATTATATAATTTACCTCATTTTATTTAAAAGTTATACAAATATATATGCTACATATTATAATAACTCAACATATTTACCAAGGGAGTTATCAATCTTATTACAGAGGCTTTCAGAAACCAAGACATAACAAAAGGTAACTGACATATTGACAATGTTTTCTTACACTATTTGCAACTCTACCAGGGATTTTATGTAAAATGTGGGTGCTTTGCTCTTTTATCATTTCTCAGAACTTCATTGTATTCTAAGATTCCCCCTTTTAATGGTCCTTTTGTAGGATAACGTTTTATTATTGAAATGTGGAAATTAAAAATGATTTCCAATTTAAATCCTCCACCGAGGTACTGAATATCACTGAATAGGATGTTCTTGCGTGAATTTCTGTGCTAGTATTTGAGCACCACACCAGTACATATTGCAATTTAGTCCCTTTATGAGGGTAAAGTAAAGGCAGACCATCCAGGAGAGAGAGACTGATTACAATTCTAGGACATTTTCTCCATTCTTAATCCTCTAATCTCTTGCGATCCACTGTTGGAAAATGACAAAGTTTTCCTGAAAAATAAGGTCTCTTTCTCCATGTGTGTTGTATAGAAAGACAACTAATATATCTAACAGAGGTATAGTGGGAAAAAACACACAAGATTTCATCTGGCAGATTTAGAAAGGGCAACCATGCCAAATAATGACAATTACCCTGTGATTTACACTGTAATGTAGGATGACTGACATGTGGAATCAAGAAACTTGAATAAGTATGCCTGGGGATGCCAGAGATTTCATAGAGGATATGACATTGTAGCTTTAAAAAATCTAAGCCTTTATCCTGATAAGAATTTTCTATTGTTTCTAATATGAACTTGAACAGTGGTGTTTTGTTTTTTTAAAATTTTATTGTTGTTGTATTACATCCATCCCCTTTTTGCTCCCCTCTGTCACTCTCCCCATCTGAACAGTGGTGTTTTAAAGCCACTGGGAGAAACACCTGTGAAAGGAAGTGGGAGGTCTCAGAACGGGGCAGGGGACCTGTTACCAACAATTTCAGATCTGTCGGATCGCTGCTGGCCCACTGAGGGCTCTGGAACACACATTGCCTGACAGAGCAGTCCTGCAGGGGGGGGAAATGTTGAGGCCCTGTACCGCCACCTGGCTCCCTCATTAGCTGGCGGATCCCTTCAAAACATCATGCCTTTCCTTGGCTAACACCACGTCTCTTAGGCAGTGCCACGGGCCATCCCCAAAAGAATGTGATCTTAGCTTGAAATCTGAAGCTAATCCAGAAAAGCTAATCGCTGGAGTCTTGAACTCACCTGTTCTCCCCAGGCCTGGGAAGCTAAATTCTTTTATAAAGGGGAGTCTGAGCAGCATGCCTGCAGATCTGCTACAGCACTTGAATGAAAGGAGTGGTTAAATTGGTCTCATGCCAAATCTACCAATTACTGTAGTCAGTTGGGACCCCAAATATGTCTCCTTGGTATAAAGATGATCTTGAACTGGTTGTTTTTAAGAAGCTGAAGGTTCAGGACAAGCTCTAAAAACAGAATAAAAATGGCACACTTACAAGATACTTTTACATTCATAAAGGAAACCTCCACTTGCAAGGATTTCTTCCTCTTCATCCTAGAAAGAGGAAGATGACTAAGTTTCTAGAATCTCTTCTTGATGGAAAAGACATCATAAATCTGCTTTTCTTCTGGATAGCCTTTCATAATTAAATCTTCCTGCTCCTCAACATGTTTCTTTTTTTGTTTGTTTTTAGCAGATTATGTTTAAGGTGATGACAATTTGGGGGAGTTAATCAGTTTTCCTGGTCATCTCCCCTGTATACGAGAGGTATACATGTCATAAAACTTTATTTTTTCTCCTGTTGACCTGTCTTCTATTACCAAGTGGGGACAGTCTTAGCCAAGAACCTAGAAAAGCAAAGAAAAATGATTTGCCTCTCATACAATAGTATACTATAAAACATCATCCACTTGCCTATATTTTAACTGTTTGGTCAGTGTTGTTGTGATTGATTTTTTTGGTCTTAGATTTGTAAAATTATTGGTGAATTCAACTTGAGCCTAGATAATGGAGTAAAGCACAGATATACAGGTGACTTGGTTTTTACTGAAACACAAAAACCTAATACTGTGGCCTTTCCTAACATCTACTTATAACATCATTATCAGTAATCTGTACTTATTTTTTCACATAGTAAAATCCTATCATATCCTGTCCTTACACTTGACTAGATGGAGTAAGATGGTGCAAAGAAGAGCCATATAATGCATGTGGGACATTAGACATATCCCAGCAACATTAATCTCTGAGCTTTCTGACAATAGAAAAGCCCAAGGACATCTAAGTAGCCATGAGGGAAACAGATTTATTAGACAGTTGAGCTGCAGTTCCTTCAAGTTGGATCCACATTAAAGTTACAATCATCTCCTTGACAAAAAGAGGTTGCAATCTTTCCAAAATTCCTCTGCACTTTTTTCCAGTATTTTCCATTGGCCAAGAACTGTCTCAGTGTCTGACTCGTTAAGTCCTAGCTGTGATGTGACAAAACAGCACAACGCTTGGAGTCGTAAGACCAGAATTCAAATCCATTTTCGTGATTAAATAGGTATATGACTGTGGATAAATTAGGTAAAATACATAAGCCTGGGTTTTTTCATACGTAGCATTTTAACAGTCTCAGATAGGGTAATTCTTTAAACCAAAAGACATATGAGAACTGTTTTGGAAACACTCATTCTTGCTTTAAAATATCTAAGAAATTAATGGGGAGACTTGCCTGGGAATGATAGTAAAATTGATTGCGGCACACTTAGAGGAAACGTGAAAAGAGATTTGCGCTCTATGACCCTCGAAGACACAGGGTAGAAATATCTTGCTCCCCCAGCTGGCCTCCCTCAGGTAGTGCCATTACCATTTGAAATTTATGTCCTTCAATATCCGGCACAAGCTACTCCTTCTGGGTAAAACTTTTCTGATCATCTAAGGCCTCTTTACCTACTATTTTTTGTCTTCTATTATTTGTTTAATTTTAAATATTTTCTAAGGGCAAAAAGGGAAAAGCAATAATACCTGATTTGGAATCAAGAGAGAAGGGTTTTTATTCCAGTTCATAATTTTCTACATTTTAGTTTTTATTACAAAAGAGGAACATAAACAGAATGAGTTCAATGATCACTTTCTGATAGGGGATGAAAACTCATATTTATTATTATTCTACTGCTTTGGTTTCCTCCTGTAGAAACAGCCTAAGTCTGTGTGTATGTGTGTGTGTGTGTGTGTGTGTGTGTTTCCCCTGAAATGTTCTTGGGATCTTATTTTCAGTTTAACACTGTGCTGTTTTAACCCCTGCAATCATATTAGAAAGTAAAAATAAAGTTTCTTTATAGCCAAGATTATTCTCACAATCTTATGAGAATAAGATTGTGGTACCATCTTAGAGACTGAAACCAATTCTCCATGCCCTATAGAAGCCAGGACTTTAACCTTAAATATCTAATATTTTATAAGATACATCTCAAAATTATTCAAACATATTGATTTTAAGAATTTTGAGGTATTTTATTTTTTGGATTCCTTGAACATGCACAAAGGAGCAAAACTGTAAGCCAAAACAAATAAATTGCATAAATCTTTCAATGGGTTTCAAGCCACTAGAATTTAAAATTTTGTCTAGGAGTCAGAATAATTAAATTTAGGTTGCTAATTTTGACCTGTCCTAGGATTCATCAGACAAGTTACTACACATGCATTCCATTTCAACAGCATTCTTGAAAAGGTCTCACCTCTTTAATCTTTTCTGACCTTCACAAGTCAATCTCTAATCTCCAAGAATCCTGCAATGTGCATCCTCTCGCTTGTTCCACACTTAGGACAGTTAGAGATTCTGATTTTCTCACATCCATTGAAAATAGAAGTCTTCATTTGGAATTATTTTCCAATTTCTACATGTATAAAAATGAAAATAGGAATAACACAGTATATCAATATTTGCCAATCATTTTGCTTAAGTTTATTTTAATAACTGCTGGCAAGGTATTTGAGACTGTTAATATCTGGCCATAATAGGAAAACCTGCATTCCTTGTTCTTCCTATTCTTTTGCCCATGAAATGTTATTTAGGAATTATCTCGGCGTGCAGATATTAATACATTTTGTTTATGCTTATGAAACACCACCTTTATTTTTCTTCTGTAATCAATAATTATATATTTATTTCTTCTCATCGTTATGATCTCAAGCTTAACACTGGGCCAACTATTTATTAGATGACTACCTAAATTTATATTTGCTTAAATCAGATCATTCTGCTATCTATTAAGCAGTTTCAATTTCCTCTTTTCTCCCCCTTTTTCCTTCTTCTTTTTTTCTCTTTTTAATTGGGTTTATTTCTCTCTTTCATCTATTCAAATCTACTAATAGATTGTAGAGGCAAAGTGGCATACAGTTGCTTGGCATTCGATTCAAATTCAGTGCACTTTAACCTTGAATGCTGCCAAGGCTTTCCCATGGGCCTTGGGTCCAGGTGTTGTTGCTAAGATACATGTTATTAATCTTCCAATAAAAAAAAAATAGAGGTCAGGGTGTGAAGAAGGTATGTTTACTAAGGAGTCTTGGTGATGGATTTTGTTTGGAATTTGGAACATTTCACATGATTAGAAAATACTTAAACTTTTTCAATTGCTTTTTGCCCTTTTTATATGATAAAGTATCTCAATTCAAAGAGAAAAAGCTGCACCTTTTTATAAATTGCAGGATGCTAGTTTTTGAATTATAGGTATAGGGAGTTAATAGATTGTTAAAGATTATGGAGCTAGCCAAGTTACATAGCTAGGACTTACCTGTAGCTATTGTGGCTACAGAGCCTGTAATTTTAATGATCATTTTATACTGCCTTGCACATGTCTTATTTAAATACTTCTAAAATTAATTAATGGTATGGAAAAGCAAAATAAGAGCATTTCATATTCATTGTAATTTGTGGTCAGTAGTAGAGATCAGAATTTTATATGACTGAGTATATATGCTGGGTTCTGTAACATATACTGGAGCCTTTTATAATGGAACCATACAATGAGATTTTTGTGTTCTAAAGAGTTAGGTGCGTCCATGAAGAAGGTAAAAACATGTGTGTATATTTAAAGAGGATTTCTCTCTTTATCTATATTTGATTGCTGATAGAATAGTTGAAATTGCTGTCAAAGTCTCTGTACAATGACTTAATCAAGTGAAATATCCCTTTGGTATGGTAATTATCATTATGACACCTTGGAACTTCATTAATTGGATTTTTTGCTATTTTATTAGCAGTCAGATAAAGTTCTCTATTACTGTGAATGATCACACATGATGACATTACATTACAACTGAAAAGTAATTATCCTTATTGGACAACATTGAATATATCAAGTTAAAGGTTGGTGGTACATAAACTTAAAATGTCCCCTTTTTATTGCCCTATGTGTATAAACATTTTTAGATGAGCTTTGCACTTTAGCTAGAATATTAATTAGTAAATAGTAATTTGTTAATAAAAGTATAAGAAATGTAATTACAAAGACCTTTCATTCCTACCTTAGCTGAAATATATGTTAATTTTTTCTATTAATTTTTATGAAATATTCTATGCTCTTAAAATGCTGCAAACTTTACCTATTAATAGTTCATGTATCAAGTTTATAAAATATTACAGTTTATAAGGATTGAGCTCAGAACTCATATTGGTCTTACAGGAAACCATAGGTCCACTGACCCAGTAAGTTGGAATATTTTTTGAACCTGGTAAAATATAAATCAGGCTTTGTAATTTTAGCAACAGATGTGCTGAACTAAGTGAAAACAGATACAAAAAAGCAGGTGAGGTGCAAGGTAGAGTATAATCTCTTCTTATATAAATAATAGAATAGTTCTGCTGGTATGCTATTTGGTAATATGTACCTCTGGACTGTTTTACTATAAAGCTATTCAAGAAACCCCAATATTTTTCAACCTCTAATGGAAAGAAAAATCAGAACTCTAGACAGGTTTCATGAGCACCTGAAATGTGGCTTGTTTGGACTGAGACATGCTCTAAGTATAAAATACATGTTGGATTTCAAAGATTTAATACAGGGAAGATAGGGTATTTCCATCATAATTTTTATATTGCTGGCATGTTATGATAATAATAGTGTGACTAGACTGGGTTGAACATTATTACATTTAATATCACCTGATTTTCTGTTGGTTAATGTGGCTATCAGGAAATTTAAAGTCCTACAGCTGGCTCACATTACAGTCTGTTGTGTTGAAAAGTTCAACCCTAGGCCTAGAGGAGGAGACTCTGGACTTGCAGGTCTGCACATTAAATTCTGAGCTCTTTTTCTAGCCTGTTGCATACCCTGTCTCACAGCGTGTCAATGCAAGAGAACACCAGAGAAGGTGTAAGACAGATCACCTGCTCCTCTTAACAAGGACTGTTTAACAGGGCGAAAGAAGAATAGCAGGTGAACAGCCGTCTTCCCTTGCTCCTTGGTGAAAAGCCTTGTTTGTTTTTACCAAATGAGAGAGAAGAGAAGTGGATGAGACAGGAGATCCTACTGGGCTAAAGCAAACTCACTATCATCTTCCCTTAAATGCTTCTCCAACAGCAAATACGAAATATGATTTGTGCCCCTGGAACAGGGAGCCATGTCCCACCTAAGGCACTGGCATGTGTTACAATAGATAATTTGGTTTGAATAACATGAAACCTCTCCTATTATTAAATTCCCAAGGAATAATGAAAATGCATTATTTTTCATAAATTAGACTCTGCCAAAGTTAAGTTCAAAATTCTTCTACGCCCAGTTCTTGTTCTGCATACTCTCGCTCAGGTGGTTCTCTCTCAGAAACCTCGTGAGAGTTTAGATTTCTTCTGGAGCAAAGGCAACCTGACCGGTATTAAAATAAATTACTTTTCCCTTCCCTGTTCTAGAAGTATGCTTCTCTGCTCACAATCCTGTGACCTTCATTCCCATCCTACAGGAGGACTAACAGCCTGGCTTTATTGACTTCGGGGTTTTGCCACAGACTGTGGTCAACCAGATTTGAGGAAATTTGATGCTTTCCATGACCAAGTAGAATTCGAAAGGTGATTGTGTGGTTAGGGTAGGCTCTTTCAAATTTTTTATTTTTTTTATTCCTATTTAATTTCTTAAAAAGATTTTATTCATTATTTTTAGAGAGAAGGGCAGGGAGGGAGGAAGAAAGGGAGAGAGACATCAATGTATGGCTGCCTTTCACCTGCCTCCAGCTAAGGATCTGGCTGGAGACCTGGCTTGCAACCTGGTTATGTGCCCTGGCTGGGAATTGAACCAGCGACCTTTGGGTTCGCAGGCCAGTGCCAATCTACTGAGCCACCAGCCAGAGCTCATGTTTTTTTTTAAAGTAATCTTTATTGTATTTTTTCCATTATCATTTAGTCCCCTTACATTCCCCTCCCTGCAATGATCACCGCACTGCTGTCCAAGTCCTCTTTCCTTTCTGCTCAATCCTTCTTTTGCATTCCTGACCGCTGGCATGAAAATGGCATGTCATAGCCGGGTCTCAAAATGAAAACGCACATCTGAGTGAGCCCAGCAGAGCTGAGCAGACTCGCAGCATATGTAATAAAGGGAACAGTCGTTGCGATCAACCGTTGCTCACTTAATTTGTTACCACAGCAGTTTTGTCTGAGGCAACAACTGTGGGTTGGCGCGTTGCTTATGCTTTATCATTATGGATTCAATGACAATTAGAGACAATTCTGCTTCTGAAACCAGGGCATAGTGCGATGCAAACCCACATCCTCTTAAAAGTCTGAGACTATCCTAGAGGCTTAATGGCATGTGAGGGGAAGGAGAAAAGGAGAGAGATACATTATGAGGAAACTTCGGAAGCATCTTGGTGTCAGCCTCTCCATTTGTTAATTGTTTGTATCCTTTGTTCAGTTCTATGAAGGAGCAGGTGTGAAATTAGAGGACGGTCTATAACATTTATTCCCTGCAAGCCTCTTTCCTCCTGCAGACTCGAATAGTAGCATTGTTCCCTTCTAAGGAAATATGTGGGATAGGATCACCCATCAACTACCAAAAAAAAAAAAGCAACTTCTACTAATTTGTGAAAATCAGGCCCTGGCTGGTGTGGTTCTGTGGATTGAGCGTCGGCCTGCAAACTCAAGGGTCGCTGGTTCGATTCCCAGCTAGGGCACATAACCAGGTTGCAAGCCAGGTCTCCAGCCAGGTCCTTAGCTGGAGGCAGGTGAAAGGCAGCCATACCTTGATATCTCTCTCCCTCTCTGCCTCTCTCCCTTCCCCATTATCTAAAAATAATAAATAAAATATTTTTAAAAAGAAAAAGAAAATCAAAGTCAAGATAATATGCCACTCTTAAATAGGTGATTAATGTTTTTAGAAGTATAACATCCTTCCTGTTATGCTTAATTGCCGAGCCTTTCATCACGTTTTCTGTATGGTGTTTTACACGTATATTTTGTGCCGCGAATTTAAAAGAAAACATGATGTTATAAGTAACATTAATAGTATATGGTGTCTATATCGCACTTCAACATTAGCAAGTTACTTTCACGTACAGTGTTTCCTGATAGTGTTTCCCACTGTATCCTTGAAGTTACACATGGCAACTATTATCATATGAGGTTTTTAAAAAATATTTTACTTATTAGTTTCAGAGAGAGGGGAAGGGAGAGAGGCAGAGAGCGAGAGAGACATCAATGTATGGTTGCCTTTTTCACCTGCCTCCAGCTAAGGACCTGGCTTGCAACCTGGTTAAATGCCCTGACTGGGAATTGAACCAGCAGCCTTTGGGTTTGCAGGCTGGCACCTTATCTAGTGTGCCACCAGCCAGGGCTCCTTAATCTTTAAAAAAAAAAATTGCTTCAGTCTTATTGCATTAAGCCTCATAAACACTGCCTTTTAAGTGAGCCACTCGCAAAGGAAAATATTTTAATAACCTGAGAGCATCTTTCTTCTCGGTAGGTCAAGATAACTTTATGATTAATAACAATACATTCTACCCATTGAATAAAATAAATTATCATTAACTTATCTTGGGAAAATAGATAATTCTCAAGGAGAATACTGCTGGCCTCCTGTAGGACATAGCCCTAGCTTGCCACATACACCCATCGCTAGCATAGTGACCTTTTATCACCTTCCATGATGCTATTCTTACAACAGAGAAACCAGATTATGCAGTTCAGTCATACAGCTTGTCAACGGAAAAGAAAGGATACAGATATACTTACATAATGAGAGATTCTTAACCTGACTGCACATCAGAATAGCCTGGGGGAAATTTTTTAACTAGCAACCCCATAAAGAATTAATTTTAACTAATGTGGGGGTAGGACTTGGACATCAGTATTAAACATAAAAATAAAAACAAACACATACTTCTGGCATCTAATGTATAGCCAGGATTTAAAATCTGGGCTCCTTAAAATCATGGTGTGCCTATATCTAATAGGTTTTAAATGTACAGATTTCAGGAAATCCACTGGGTGGCAGGACAGAAGTGTGGGTGAAGAGCTAGCTTTGGTTCATGACTCTCCTGAACCAGAAGAAGAAGTAAAAGAGGGAGGTATTGCCTTAATGAACCATCTGCACTCTCGCTGTTACATACGTTTTCTGTGAGTTACTTCCTCTGTACAGGTAACTAGAATTCTACGCAGCCTGGTTGCTTCCGTTCAGCTCAGGCTCCTGCAGACTTTCCCATGTAACATGGGCTGTTATCTGGGAAACTGAGACAGTTTGGGAGAAAAGCATGACCCTAAGTGAGATCAGGAAGTGCCTCAAAGGCTGTGGCCACACCCATCTTACCAATGAGCGCTTTTCCTAAGGGAGAACTCCACCAACCCCCACCTCGAGCAGTTGTGACGCTTGGGAGAGGGCACGGTATCGCCTAGTTCAGCAAAGTCACACACACAGTCCAAACATAAAAAGAGAGAAGAATTCTTTCCCTCAACGATGAAACTTTTTAAACTTTTAACCTTTAGAGTTTACCTAGTACTTTTTGCAAGCAAGTAAACCTTCTAAACTGTCCAAATGAAGAATTTGATCATGTAAATAATTATAAAAATAATTGATCCCTCTTAGTTTCAAATATACCACCTTTAAAAAATAAAACATGACACCAGGAACAACAGGAGGCTTTTAAACTTCAGCAATTGAAAATAAGCTAAACAATAGGCAGAGCAAATGGTTTTCTTTGAAAGACACATATTATCAGAGCAAGGAAAATACAAAAATATGAAACGAACCTGAATCACACAATCCAATAAGATTTGCAAAACCCTGATCTATGAATATTCTTAAGTAAGAAAGATTATTGCTGCATAAAAAATAAAATGGTGAGAGTGAATATTGATTACTGCAAAAAAAAAAACAAAAAACAAAAAACCCTAAAAAACCCAAAGAGTGAATTAAAAGAGTTCAAGAAATTTTTCTTACAGTTAAATAAAAGTAGCCCTGGCTAGTGTGGCTCAGCGGATTGAGCAGAAATCTGTGAACCAAAAGAATACCAGTTCAATTCCCAGGCAGGGAATATGTGTGGGTGGTGTGCAAAGTCCCCACCTGGGAGCCTGCTAGAGACAGCCAATGGATGTTTCTTTCACACATCCCTCTCTTTCTCCCTGACTTCCCCTTTCTCTTAAATAAATAAAATTAAAAATAAAATTTTTAAAGAAAAGAAAGCAGACTAAAAGAAAAGCAATAAAATAATCAACAAAAAAACTTTGCTTTATGTGCAATAACAAAAGAGAGCTGTGCCAAGACAGTCTAATGATTTTCATTTTGGAGTGGGGTTATTTTTATAGATGGTGGTTTGTGTCTGTGTAGTACTGAGAAGTAATATGAGTTCTATCCAGTATTGTCCTACTCTGTTCTGTTCTAGCATAATTTTCTTAGACATACATAATTTAATTTTGCCTGAGAAGGTTGAAAGAACAAAGATTCAATGCATACCAGACACTATGAATTAAAAGAGACTAAGTACAGTCATAAATGCTGGTAACATTTTTTACTTTAAGCAAAGATAAAAACATCATTATATCTTGTTGGGAGAAATGAACACAAAACAGAAAGACTTAAAACAAAGAGAATATTTGAAAAAACAATAACCAAAAAATCATTACAACATTAATCTCACATTCAAGGAGCTCAGAAAACTCTAAGTAGGATCATTTAAAATAGATCCATAATCAGAATCATTATGGTCAAACTGCCAAAAGCCAAAGTCAATGAATCTTGAAAACAAACAAACAAAACAAACTCATAAAAGTGAGCCTACCTCAACAGCTGACTTAATCATCATAAACCAGGGATGCTACAACACATGCTAAAAGAAAAGACTGTCAGCCAAGGATTCTATATCAAGCAAAATTATCCTTCAAAAACGAAGGAGCTGTCCTGGCTGGTGGCACAGTAGATAGGTGCTGGCCTGCAAACCTAAAGGTCACTGGTTTGATTCCCAGCCAGAGCAACATAACTAGGTTGCAAACCAGGCCTCCAGCCAGGTCCCTAGCTGGAGGCAGGTGAAAAGCAACCATACATTGATGTCTCTCTCCCTCTCTATCTCTCTCCTTTCCACTTTCTCTGAAAAATAATAAATAAAATCTTTTTTTTAAATGAAGGAGAAATTGAGATATTTCCAGATAAACAAAAACATAGATTGTTTGTTTCTAATAGAATTTCCTCATAAGAAAGACTAAAGGAAATCTTTCAGGCTAAAATAAGTAAAAAACCCTGGTAAGGCACATAAGTAAACATAAAATATAGTGCATACACATTTTTTACTTGTAACTTTAAAAAATCTAACATAAAAGGCAATAGTATAAAGCAATAATTATAAAACTAGGGGATGGGCTTATTTAAACATAATATAATTTGTATGACAATTATATCACAGGGCGAAGCAAAAGATTTGGGTCATTTAGTAGCAAAGATTTTGCATACTATGTAAGTTAAGTTGACATATATCATGACTAAATTGTAAATAAATGTGCTAATTTTAACTTCCAGGGCAACCATAAGAACATAACTCAAACAATATAATAAAAGAAACAACAAAGGAATTAAAAGGGTACACTGGAAAAATATTTCGATATCACAAAAGGCAGCAGTAATGGAGGAATAGAACAATAAAAGAGATATAATACATATTGAAGACAGGTGGCAAAAATGGGAGTTATTGGGTTGTACAAGCACTGACCCTAGGAATTGAGTTGTAAATTGTTTGCAAATACACATCTGATTTTTATTAGGGTTCAGAGAAAGTAGGAACTTGCATGGTCTTTCTGAAAAAAGGAGTTTCTTTCCATAAAATTAATTAATTAATTAAACATGTGTTAAAGACTTTTTACAGACTTTTCCCTATTATTTTACCTTCCAAAAAAATTCTTCCCTCACTGTTCATATTAGAGGTTCATACAATATATCAGTACCAATAAAATATTTTCTGTTTTCAGCATGAAAAAAAAAAAAAAAACTCAGGTCTTTTTGTATATAAGTTCTGTCTGGAAAAAAGTCCAGCCATTGTTAATGTAACAAGAATGGTTCATGCAACATAGATGTAACCTGGCAGCCAGGGAGTGGGCTGGAATGCACATAGGGGAACAATGAGGACTTCACTGTGCTAGTCAGTGGGGCAATGTGTGGTTGCATTTAAGATGACTGAGTGAGTAGAAAAATGAATCTGCATCAAATTTTGTGTTAAGCTTGAACATTCTTTTGCAGAAACTATTCAGATGGCTCAGAAGGCTTTGGGGGACAAGGCAAGGAGTGCAGTGCAAATAAAAGTGTGGCACAAATGCTTCAAGCTTGTAGAGAATCCATTGAAAGTGATCCATGTTCTGGAAGGCCTGCAACAAGCAAAACACCTGAGAATGTTGAATGTGTACAGGCAGCAATCAACAAAGATCAGTGACTCGCAATGTGAGACCTAGAAGTTGATCTGGGAATTCCAAAACCTACTGTGTCTGAGATTTTGATACAGGATCTTGGGATGAAACTTGTCACGGCAAAATTTGTTCCTTGGCTTCTACTGTAAGAGCAAAAGGAACATCTTGCTGCCGTTGCTAATGACTTGATTCAAAGTGCTACCAATGAACCAGATTTCCTCAAAAAGGGTGTAACTGAAGGTGAATCATGGGTCTACACGTGTTTTCAGCTATGATCTGGAAACAAAGGCCCAGTTGTCCCAATGGAAGGCACCTGCTTCTCCTCACCTAAAGAAGGTATAGCAAGATCAAAACAGCTGTATTTTTTAATTGGAAAAATGTTGCCCATCATGAGTACACTCCTCCAGGCTACTTTTGTTCTTCATCAGTTGAGAAATGCAACATGACAAAAATGGCCACAGCTCTGGGCACCTGGTGATTAGCTGCTACAGTGCCACAGTGCACCTGCTCATGTGTTAACGCCTTCTGCGGAATATTTTTGGTGAAACATCAAATCACCCAGGTGACTCAGCCTCCCTACAGCCCAGATTTGGTGCCCTGTGACTTTTGGCTTTACCCAAAATTAAAAGCAGCTTTGAAAGGAAAGAGATTTCAGGTCATCAAAGAAATTCAGGAAAATATGATGGAGAAACTGATGGTGATTGGGAGAACTGTGAGGTCCCAAAGTGCCTACTTTGAAGGGGACTGAGGTGTCATTATCCAATATACAATGTTCCTTGCATTTTCTCCAATGAATGTTTCTGTTTCATATACATGGCTGGATATCTTCTGGAAAGACCTGTACAACCCAAATGGTTTCCATCTCTCATGTTCTATATCTTGATGGAGTATGAGGAAATATCACTAATAATTATAAGAACTTGTGTTTGGGTTTCATGTTTAGTTTGGCCAGATACCTGTAAATTCAACATTTTATCTACAGACAGAACTTGACAACGTTAGTAGTGTTTCATTTTGCACCCTTTCTATAATATGTAACTTGAAACAGAATTCTAATCACAAGCACCACTAATGTATATCTTTATTTTATAACAAGATTGAAAATTCTGAGAGTGCTGAAATGATTGGTCAATTTTCTCTAGGAATCTTTTGTATGATTGCATATTGCCCTTAGAATAATACTAGTTTCTTTAGTTGCATCAGAGGAAAAACTGCAATTTAGAAAGATGGTAAGAGTGTTTTCAGATAATACACCTTAATGTTTTCCTTACAGTTTTAGTTACAATTACCTAATGCTAAGCTTCCTAGGAATAATCTCAAGAAATACTTAAAAGCTGATTTTAATTTTTACTGAAGCAAAAAAATGAATGATTATACAACCAGTCAAAAAAGCCAAGTATGGTCATACATTTTACCTATAAATAATTAACATAAAATTACAAAAACTTTGTTTTCTTCTCTTTTTTCTCCCTAAACAGATTTATCTAAGTATGCAGCTACTTTAAGCATATAGAAGAAAGGGAACATTAGAGGAAAATATGATTTGAACATGATAGTCAAATTTGAGCCCAGAAGATACTGTTTTCCAACCTGAATTTGGGCTCTTTTTATTATTAAAATGTACAAATTCCCTTTATAGAAACTGTTTCCATCAGAAGAAAGCAAATTGAGAATCTGAAATCTGATCCATGGCAATTCACACCATATTTTAATATGTGAAGCTAAGCCTGTTTAAAGCTCTGATAAACCTTGTAGTAAAGAAAGCTTTTGTATTCTTGGGCATTTCCCAAAATTCTATAAGCAAAGATGAATTCTGTTTTGTAGATTCTTTTTTTAAGATTTTATTTTATTATTTTTAAAGAGAGGGGAAGAGGGAGAGACATAAATGTATGGTTGCCTTTTTCACCTGCCTCCAGCTATGGACCTGGCTGGAGATTTGGCTTGCAATCTCATCAATGTGCCTTGGCTGGGGAATCGAACCAGCGACGTTTGGGTTCATAAGCAGGCACCTTATCCATTATGCCACCAGCCAGGGCTGGAGGTTCTTTATACGAACACCATTGACTAGTTTTCAAAATCTTGGTAAAGAATTAGTTATCAAAACAAAAATCAAACTAACAATGTTTATTATTTTATGGGTAGACCAGATATTGGTTGTGATGTTACAAAATATACACTCTCATACTGCTGGTGGGTAGGTCAATTGTGTACTATCCTTATGGAAGACCATTTGGTGTATGTATTAGAAGTTTTAAAACTTTAAAGCCATTGAACCCAGATATTAGCTCCTATAAATTTATTGTAAGGAAATTGGATGAGCTGCATTATAACTTTACATACACAAGATTATTTGCAATAGACCTAAAATAGGAAAATAAGGAAATGAAGGATATTATTTATTGAAATGTTAATGTGATTAAAAAGAATATTCATCCCAGCCAGGGCACATAAACAGGTCTCCAGCCAGGTCTGTGGCTGGAAGCAGGTGAAAGGCAACCACACATTGTTGTCTCTCTCCCTCTCTGCCTCTCTCTCTTCCCATCTCTCTAAAAATATTAAAATCTTTAGAAAAATAATATAAAATTAAAAAAAGAATATTCAATGGACTGAGAAATGATTGCACTATATAATTAAAATAGATAGGTTGCAATATATGTACAGTGTGTATACCATTGTTTAAAACATATACAGGATTGTAGCTAGAGAACTTAGAGAAAAGTATAAGCTAAAATGGTAATTGTGGTTATTTCTAGTAAGGGTAGTTATAGGTATTTTTGTTTTCTTATTTGTTCATATTTCCATACTGCTATAATAAGCATAAATTCTTTTCATAATCAAATGTTATTTATAAAATTACATGTGATGACACATTCTGTCATTTTTACCTCCAATAAAAAAAACTGAGAAAAGCTGAGGAAACTTTGTAGTAGGAGCTTTGATCTTTTGGAAGCTTTTTATTCAAAATATTAGAGAGACTGAGTCTAATCATATAACCAACTACAACAGACTACAAAGCTTGTAGTTTGAGGGTATAGCATTTTATAACTCCTAATTTATTAAAATGTATTTTCTTTTAAAAATATTTTGTGTTAATTTTAAAAAGATTATATATATATAATTATTATATATTTCAGATTTATACATGTGTATATATATTTTTTTCCATAGGCAAAATGCAAGAGAAGGATTAGAAAGAATAAGAGGGTTTATGACATGGACTCAGACAGCATAGCACATGTCACTTACAATGCAAAGAACAGAACTAAATAATAAAATTTCCCCTAGACAATCCGAAAGACTAGATATGAACTGCTTTCCTATTTTGATGGCTGAGCGAAGGGGAGGTAGCTGCAGTGGGTAACCTCTTAAAATTAAGGGACCAAACAATGCATGAGTACTTCTTGTGATAGATACCAGCCATACACAAGTTGTCCTGGGTCTTATCCAAAAAGATCACCTGCTACAGCGAAGCACAATCAGCCAAGATAAACCGAAGGTAGTGCTTTGCTCTGACAAGCAGAGGAATGATTCATTTCCAGCCAGAAATGAGACGCATTTACCTCTACTAAAGGAGGTATGCCTAAGAATGGGGAGAGAAGATCTCTGAAGAAACCTGGAGTGGTTAGTCAGTTTTGAACATATCCTAAGGTCCTTACACCAATAACTACAACACTATCAGTCAAGTCAGAACTTTCTCTCCTTACCTGTTCTTCTTTCCAAGCTGCAACCATTGGAAAGTTAGAAGCTATTGGTATGGAGTAACATCTGCTGGGAAAATAGCAGATCTAAAGGGACAGTGAAAGACAAAAACAAAGTTATTTATGATTCCCATAGGTTGCATTTGCTCAGGTAAATGTTATTTACTGGGGAAAGGGTATGATTATTAGAAAAATACATGAATCCCTATTTAATCCATATAAGCAATGAATCCTGTTAAAACAGTGCTGTAAGTGTTGCATGGAATATCGATACATGACAATATTCACAATTTATCTGAAATTCAAATTGAACTGAGATTTCTGGATTTTCATTTAATAAATCTGGCAATTCTTTGTGCTACTTCATGTTGTTTGGACCAAAAGTCATGCTCGGCATTAGAAGCATTACTCTTGCTTTCTTTTTGTTGCATTTTCCTTGTACCTAGTCCCATCCATGTACCATTAGCCATTCTGGGTCACGCTATTTTTAGATAGGTCTCATTTACCCCACAAAGAACTGGGTTTTGATTGTGTACATCAATCAGACTAATCAACTACTAAGTGAGTTAAACCCATTTAGATTTATTAATATGACTGATTATTTGGTTTCAATTCTGCCATATCACATTATCCTATAGTATGTGATCACACACAGTTATTTTACACTGTTATTTTGTTTTCTTTCTTCTTTTAATTTTTAAATTTAATTTATATATTTATTTAAAGAGTGCACTTGTTTATTTTGGGGGAGAGGGGAAGAGAGGGAGAGAAACATCAATGTGGGTTGCCTCTCACATGCCTCCAACTGGGCACATGGCTTGCAACCCAGGCATGTGCCCTGACTGGGAATTGAACCATGACCTTTTGGTTCACAGGCCTCCATTCAACCCACTGAGCCACATCAGCCAGGGTCTTTCTTTCTACCATTTTTTTTTTTTTTTTTTTTACTTGTATTCTCTTGGCAAATGAAAAGGGTTGTTTTTATTCTAAAAGACCTTTATTATACTGCTTATTCTTTGGCTCTCCCTGTAGGGTTGCTATGGGCTTTCTGTTGCCCCTATAAACCATTGGTGACCCCAATGCCCATGGCTGTCCTTGTCACCAGGTTTTATAATTGCTGCTTGCTTCTAACATGGGTGGGTGGCAGAGTATAAGGACAGCACACTGTTATTATCATTGACAGAGTTATCTATTCTGCCTTGTGGTTGCTTTATATTCAGACCAAACATGTGTAGCTTGCTAGTCCCTCTTAAAAACTTTTTTTCTAAATATACAATAAGGAAATGCCATTTATTTCCTGTCAACCTTGACCAATACACAAAATACTTTTTCATTAACAAATAAACAAAACAAAGGTCATCATAGTGGGTGGTTATGATTTAAAAAGAAAGGTCATTAAATATAGAGGATAAAGATAAAAATAAGAAAAATGTGATAGAAGGTGTGAATATCAGAGATCTATTGTGTATAAAATCTGTATTCTCACCCTGGCTGGTGGTGCAGTGGATAAGTGCCAGCCTGCAAACCCAAAGGTTGCTGGTTTGAATCCCCAGCCAGGGCACATAACTAGGTTGCAAGCCAGGTCTCCAGCCAGATCCATAGCTGGGGGCAGGTGAAAGGCAACCATACATTGATGTCTCTCTCCCCCTCTGCCTCTCTCCCTTCCCCTTCCCCTGAAAATAATAAATAAAATCTTTTTTTAAAATCTGTATTCTCAAAGGAAAGAATGGGGATGATTAAAAATCAGTTATGAAAGAAATAATAAGAGAGGTGGCTTGAAGAAAAAGAGGCTGAAAATTGAAATAAGTCATCAAGACCTAGGAAACACACTAAGAAGCTCTTTCCTTAACTTTAACTTGAAAATACTAAGCAGCTTTGAGGCACTGATTGATTGTGAAACTCCTTTCTCATTGAATTCAGTCTCTTAATTCCTCAGCACACCCTTAGTGAAAGCCATTAACAAACTACCAGATATGAAAGACTCAATGAATCAAATAAGCCAGGTGTCAAAAGACAAATATCATATGATCTCACTTAATACAGGAAACTAATGAACAAAACAAACAAATAGCAAAATAGAACCAGAGACATGGTAAAAAGGGAGCAGAATGACGGTAACCAGAGGGAAGAGGGGAGGGGGAACAGGGTAGAGCAATGGGAGAAAAAAATGAAATAATTGTAATACAACAATAATAAATTAATTTAAAAAAAAGACTCGGTGAAATCTACTTGCTATCTAGAAATTTAACATAACATTTAAGGATCAAAAGCTAAGGGAAAAATATTTCTCCAAAGATGTAGGTTGAAAGAAATTGCCTAATAAAGGAGAGTCCATATGACAAAAAATCTCCTACATGCAATAATCCAGCCATCTTAGTTGCTGTTTGTTGTCACTTATCCACCCTGTGAATTCTCAAGAAATGTTTCTTGGGTGAATGAAAAGAACAAAAATGAGGCTGGCCTGAGAAATCTCAGCGACACTAAAATGTCGGAAGAAAATTGAGTAACATTTACAGAGGGAAAAAAGTGACACAATTACTCCGTAGGTAAAATATTTCTCCAATATAGCAGGTATTTAGATAATAAATCTTTTAGATAAGATCGATCTTATCTACATACTCTTACTGAAGAAAAACATTCTAAAAATATGTTATGCAAAAAAATAATTATTTCAGAGTAAAATATATATGTCAGCTCAGAGTAGTGTGTATAATGATAGCATTATAATTGTTTATCTTAAAATAAGCAAAAAAATAAGTTTATCTTAAGGAAATATTCAGTGATGAACTAATGTTCAAGAAGGCAATATTAAGATATAAAGAAAATAAAAGCCATGACCAGAGACCTAATTAATAAACTACATCATGAAGTTATTAAAATTATATTTTTGAAGACTAATTAGTTTTCTGTGAAAATGTTATAGTTTGATATTGAGTGAAATAAGAGTAATACCTAGGTAAGTTTTGGATTCAGACTCTGCGTTATACCAGATTACATTTATACCATGTTTCATTAATTTTTAAAATTTTATTATTTTTTAAAAGATTTTATTTATTCATTCTTCAGAGAGAAGAGAAGGGAGGGAGATAGAAAGGGTGAGAAACATCAAGGTATGGTTGCCTCTGGCCTACAACCCAGGCATGTGCCCTGACCAGAAATCGAACCCTGACTCCTTGGTTCGCAGGCCAGTGCTCAATCCAGTGAGCTACACCAGCCAGGGCTCATTAATTTTTAAAAAAGATTTTATTCATTATTTTTAGAGAGAGAGGAAGGGAGCAAGGAAGAAAGGGAGAGAAACATCAATGAATGTATGGTTACCTTTTACCTGCCTCCAACTGGGGACCTGGCTAGAGACCAGGCTTGCAACCTAGTTATGTGCCCTGGCTGAGGATTCGAACCAGTGACCCTTGGGTTTGCAGGTCAGTGCTCAATCCACTGAGCCACCAGCCAGGGATTTCACGAATTTTTAAAAAGATTTTATTTATTTATTTTTGGAGAAAGGGGGAAGGATAAAGAGAAGGAGAGAAACATTAATATGTGGTTGCCTCTTGTGCAATTGGGGTCTGTCCTGAAACCCAGGCATGTGCCCTGACTGGGAATTGAACCAGAGACTCTTTGCTTTGCTGGCTGGTCCTTAATCCACTGAGCCCCATCAACCAAGTCATTCATTTTCAGGTAAATAGATTTGTACATTTTAACATTCTGTAAGAAACATCTATGTGGCAGTTGAGGGGATCTTTGAATGACTTAAATATAGTGATTTATCTATGACAAAATGAAAATAATGGAATTTGTTTACTTGAAGTCATTGGTTAGAGCTTACTAATTTTTGTTGCCCTTTCCACGTATGGAGTGCTAGTGAATTTGTAGCATCCATCGTTTAATGTTATTTTTGGATGACTGAAATAATTTGTGAATTATAATTCTATCACATTTGTATGCTTCAAGAAATAAGAAATTCTGGAGCACTCTGATTATTCACAATTAGCAAATGAGAATTTCATTAAGTTTGCTAATTTGTAAAAAAAGAACAGAAAGTGAAAATAAAATAAATTTCCTAGAGAAAATGCTGTAAGCAATGCCTTTAAAACTTTCAGTGAACTGAGAAAAAACTATATTCATCCATTGAGTCCAAATTGCACTGATTTTGTGTCTAGTTAGAGATATGGACCAAACTCCTTCCCAAGACCATCAATATTATTAATTCTCATGCTTCTTTTCAACTGCTGACTTTTCTTGCCCTATGTTAAGTTTACAGCTATTGATTAACAGAACTATAGGGAAGATTAAAAAGAATTTTTAAAGCATAAATCTTGTGCTTTTTTTGAAGAAAACTTTTTGTGTTTTTGAAATTGAAATGAATACTAATGCAAAGCAATGTCTTTTCATACTGAATCATATTTTTTTACTATACATAGAATCTGGAAGGAACATCATAGTCAAAGACCTTAACATATACTGTCCTATACTTATTTAATTGGCGGGAGGGGGGTGTTGAATTAGGGGGCAAGTCATCAATACCTTCAAATGTGAAGTCACATATTTTTAAACAATATTCTACATAGAAATTCATGGAGCTACTTAGTTTGCCCTAAGTAGAAAGGTAAATTTTTAAAAATCAATATTATCTAATAACCAGCATATCAGATTTAAAT
Organism: Noctilio leporinus; assembly: GCA_004026585.1. Taxonomy (NCBI): domain Eukaryota; kingdom Metazoa; phylum Chordata; class Mammalia; order Chiroptera; family Noctilionidae; genus Noctilio; species Noctilio leporinus. The sequence goes on along the minus strand of PVIW01001081.1, from coordinate 238,568 downwards.
AGAATTACATCATAAACCTGTTGACATGAGTCATTTCAGTTTTAGATTTAAAAATAATACACAATGGCATATGACTTATTTTAGGTAGTGGATAATATTTTCCACACTGTGTATTACCTTATTTAAAGTAAGAGTATAATGTTAAAACTACTTGTAGCTCATGTAACTATTCTCATGTTGGCTGCATAGAAAGCTCTTCAAATGGAAGACAACTTCCTAAGGCCCAGACATACCAACATGTTGAGTATAGAAGACATCTTGATGAATAGAAGTAACAGGAGTTACAGAGTTGATCTTGGGAAAATTATGTAATCATGTTCTGTCTTTTAATTTTTTTCTTATTAGTGGCAATTATAACTTCTCAAATATTAGAGCTGAAAATGAAATCAAATCATATATATAAAGCATTTTATAATATATTAGGCATATAGCATGTACTCATATACTTTCAGATTTTTTTCTTTTTGTAAATACAGAGACTTTCCATTTGGAATGAAATTCCCTTGAACTGTGGCTTTTTCTTTGAAGAAAAATTGCTCATATTTCATCTGGCTATTAGAAGAAAGCTGCAAATTCAAGCACAATGTATTCAATGGACATAAACAGCCTAGAAAGCTCAGATTTCATCTTGTAGGCTTTTCCTGCAGTTACATATTTGTTGTACTTTAAATAAATGTCTTTGTGCTTCATCAATCAGCGTTTAAATGAGAAATGCCCTTGGAAAATATTGCAGAGCCACAATTTGTTTTTAGCTGCAGGACTTCTATTAAGAACTAATTTGCCTTAATTATTTCACCCTCATAGCTGGGTTCCCACATGGTCACCCTTGTGGTGTTCTACACCTTTTGCAGTTGCAGGTCAAAAACATGTCACTACTGAGGTACAGCAACCCAGGTCATATGGTAACCCCTGCTCTTGTTTTGGTGAATGAGCTTCGGCATGAATCTGTTTCTGATAGCTGCTGGATGACTTTCCGATTTCCTCAAACCACTGAGAAATGGGCCTCCTTTGGGCTTTTGGTCATTCTCATCTCTGAACGTCAATTTGATCAATACCGGAGTCCTGACAGCTTTGGACAGAATTCACCAATCTCAGTTAACAAATTATCTGTGCAGTTTTTCCATTATCAAACTCTTCAGATTACCTGTCACAATGCAATGTCAAATTGGGAAGGCTTTTGACAGGTTGGGCCTGGATTATTGACTCTTGCTGTAAACTTAAGTTGGTCACATTGCTTTGGCATAGTGGGTATCTTCCTTCTTCATTGCTGGGCAATGCGATTCATAAAGTAATACAAATGCTTTCTTGATATTTTTATATAAACCCTGGGAAAATATCATTCAATGGCTCTCATCAAATGAATTATAAACTTTTACATTCAGAGAGGAAAATTAAAAATTAAAAGAAGACATAGGTTCTTAGGAAGAATAAAAGAGCCTAAAAGTTGACAAACTATCTTAGGAAATCAGATGGATTAGTGAATATCACAATATGTTTAGTTTATTTTTATACTTTAAAAAAGCAAAAAATCTTTAAAGATAAAAGATTGATTGGAAAATAGTGAAAGAGTTATCAAAGTATGTTCAAGTCCTTCATGTGGTTGAATGAGAGACAGAAATTCTGAACTCTTTCAACATTGCTAGGAAAACATATTGATAAACATGAGTATTAAAATATAAAGACTAGCTTCCAAATTAGAATATGAATATATTGCTTCTAATTTATCACCACAAAGAAAAAAGAAAAACATTGTATTAGTTTGAGATAAGGGAAAACTAAAAATAGAACCAAAAGAAATATGTGTGCTCATTAAGTACCTATTCTATTAGAGCAGAAAAAAAAAAAAAAAAAAGGAAAGACTAGATATATAAATTTTAAAAGAGGTGGGTTCAACACCAATTAAAACCAGTCAGAAAAATTGGAAATAAAGACTAGAATAAAGTAAATTTCTGATAAAAAGTTATATGACTTAAGACATCCTAGTTCTCACTGATTTCATAGGCAGTTTAAATCAAATAGATTCAAATTTTATAGAACAGACAATGCTCACTTATAAATGTATTTTTAAAATAGCCCATTTTATTTTTATAACAAATGCCATGTTTATTGTGAGACTTTTGAACTTTGCCTCAAAGTCACCAAATGATAAAAGTGCTGTTTTCTATCATTGCTGTTCAACATTTTACTAGAAGATCTAGAAGCAATGGTTAAAAATAGTGTAAAATGAGAAAAATAAGATGATAATGTTTATATATGTAGTGTTGTTGTCTACATGTAAAATCCAAGACTATCAACAGCAGACCATCAGAATTAATAAGAATTCAGCAAAGTTGCTAGGTGCTAGGTGCTTACCTACATAAAAAAAGGTACATGAAATGATCTCACCCATTACAGGACAATAATGAACAAAACTAACAACAAGCAAAACAGAACCAAATATATGAATACAGTGAATAGGCCTTCAGTGGTCAGGGGGAAAGGGGTTGGGGGGAGTGGGGAGGCAGAGGCAAGGAAGGGGAGCAGCTTAGACAAGAACCTAGTATAAAGGAGCCATGGACATAGACAACAGGTGGGATTGACTTTGGGGGGAATGGGTGGGTGGAGAGGGGGACAGAGGGGAGCAAAAAGGGGATGGATGTAATACAACAACAATAAAATTAAAAAAAAAAAAACTTAACAAAGGAAAAAAAGAGGTACATAAAAATCAAAATTTTTACAATATTCCAAAAATAAACATGTAGAAAATAATATAAAATATTTTATTAACATCAGAAATAATATTTAGATAAAAACTATAAATCAATTTAACAAAATGACATCTAAAAGGTAAAAAGAAATTGTTCATAGACATCAAAATACTATGTCCATGGTTGGGAAATGTGAAACTATAAAAAATACAAAAAAATTAGGTATTTAATTGAAAACTGAACATAGGAATAAACAAAAAAAGGTGAAAGAAGAGACATACAATAAAAGGTCAAATCATTCCAATTGGGTATAACACCTTCCACCTCACAAATAAATTTGACTATACAATGGCCAGTTTTCTAGGGAAAACATTATCTATGAAACTTGACTAAAGGGAGGTAGAAAATTTTGTTACAGTTATAACTATAAAAGGACTTGAAAATTTAGTAAATTATTAACTCCCCTCAAAAGTCACCAAAAAAGGTAATTTTATCAGAAAACTGTATCAAACAGATCATTTCTGTCACTGAAATTCTTTCAAATCCTAAAAAAATATGAACCTCTTACCAAATTAGCACAAGTGTAAGTTAGCCTTTCACATGGATTGCACAGAAAAGAAAATTATAGAACTGTATTTTTCAATTGTACAGTCTACTCACCCCAGAACTATTTGGTGGTTTCTTTTTATTTATTTATTTTAAAAACTTTTTTAAAAGCCTTATTTTTTAAAGATTTTACTTACTATTTTTAAAGTGAGGGAAAGGGATAGAGGGTGAGATGGAGAGAGTGAGAGAGACATCAATGTATGGTTGCCTTTCACCTGCCTTCAGCTACGGTCCTGGCTTGCAACCTGGTTGTGTGCCCTGGCTGGGGATCAAACTATCGACCTTTGGGTTCTCAGGCTGGCACCTTATCCACTATGCCACCAGCCAGGGCCTTGGTGGTTTCTTTCCTTTTTAAAAAATTTTATTGTTGTTGTATTACATCCACCCCCTTTTTGCTCCCCTCTGTCCCCCTCCTCACCCACCCATTCCCCCCAAAGTCAATCCCACCTGTTGTCCATGTCCATGGCTCCTTTATACTAGGTTCTTGTCTAAGCTGCTCCCCTTCCTTGCCTCTGCCTCCCCCCTCCCCCCAACCCTGTTCCCCCTGACCACTGAGGGCTAAAATTCATATTTCTAGACTATAACACACTCTTGCAGAATCAGAATCTGAGTAGTTGAGAGTACGTGTACCTGTCCAAACCTAAATGGGCATGCATACTGAACTTTCAGAATCACTGCTACAAAGCAATTTAAGTAATAAATTTAGCAATATATATTCTGCAAAATAGAAGAAAGCCAAATACAGGATAAAAACAGCTCTGAAACAATACATAAACACATAACTAATAATTGATTATCTTTGGGTAGTACTTTGCAGGAATTACCAAAGAACTTGAAGAAATTGTCCATGATTTGAATAGGGTATGGTATTAATATAATTTATATTGTTATTATTATCCAGTCATAAGCTGCAATTTGAAAAATAGATTTTCACACTGAAATTTTATTTACTAATATTGATTGTAACAGAATTTAAAGTCTCTACTATAGACTGAAAGAAAACATTCTTGCATTTCAACAAAGTGAAATTATAGAGGGGAGGGAAAAATGGCATTTTTGGACTTTAAAATATGCCAGACCTGATTTTTTAAATTTTCACTTTGTAGAACTAGAATCAACAATGATCAATATAAATTCAATTAAGTCAATGCTATAGTAGGGAAATAACCAAGATGGCATGTAAATGTCTATTCCAGTTATAGCTTTAAAAATTTTCCCATTATGCTTGAAGTAGTAACAGCAAGTGAGAAAGCTGTATATATTATTGATTTGCTTACATATTTTTCATAATGAAATGGAATATTTTACATTCTCAAATGCTATAAAGTACCTTGCAAAAACTGCTGAGTATTTCCCTGATCAATAATTATTTCAAATTCTGCTTCATGTGTCCCCAAAGCAGATTTTATATATGGATATGCTTGTATAACAATGATTCAGGCAGTGGCTGAAGATGTTGTACCAAGAATTGATAATGTTCTCTGAACTATCGGCAATGTACCATTTAAATCAACTGGGTGTAAGTTAGCTAAAATTGTATTCACTTTTCTTATTTCTCCATTATTCTTTGTTAATCGAGTGCAAATTTTAGTGAAACATTTATATACTTTGCTAATAGGCTTGCATGTAGTACCCGCTCCCTGCCCATTAGAGTAAATACAATATCTTAATGTTGCGTGCATGGTTAGAATCACTGTAGAGAACCCCATTTGTTTATTGTGATCCTGACAATAACAATAAAGGCTAAAGAAGCTTGGGGGTAGGGTGGTATTTGTTTGCTTTAAAAACACAAATATATTTATAGATTCTTATAAAGGGTAGAAAAAAATGGCAGTATCACTTAGAGTAGACACATGGTTTACTGGGATTACGGTTTGTTAGAGGAATAGTTATGCAGGTATTTTTAAATAAGAAAATGGAGGACATGAAGAGTTGTGGGAAATAAAGGATTGCAATGCTAATGAATGAATAGGTATAGCCTTAGAAAAAAACATACTACTATTTTAAGGAGAGACTGTGGGTATAAGTATGAGAGCAATGAAACTGATAATGCCAAATAAGGCTGCTCTAGCAAGCATGACTTGGTATTATTTTTATACGCAGACAGGGTTCTATAACCCTGTGTGCTGGTTAAGGATTTGTAGAGAAAGTCTCTGAGTACACATGGGCTTCCTCTTGCTTACCCAGGACTATGTTTATGTATGTAATTCTCTTCTTCCACTCTCTCGAGTATCCAACTCAATCTTCATCTAAAGTACCATGAAGCCATGGAAGAGGCAGATGTCAACACAACCAGTGAGGACTGACTAACCAACCGGTGTGCTCATCCAACAATATGGCAGGTGACCTACAGCATCAGAATTGCATTTATGGCATCATTGAACTTAATAAATAAGTAGTAGGCAAGAAGGTGTAAATTACTATAAGCCAGGCTTTGTGCATAAATTTTCCCTGACTTGGCAACAAATTTTTAAAAAATCAGATTTACTTTTCAAATTTTAGATATGCTCAGAAATGTTAAGTAATCTCCTTAAGTTCACACAGACAAGAAGTGATAGAATTCAAATTTGTATCTGTCTTTTGCCAGTATCTGTGTGAGTTCCATTCCTCCACACTGGCTCACCACTTCAAGTGAATGATTCTATCAATGACATATTTCATGTTCAAGCTTTTTTGGTATTTAATATACTTACCAAGTACCTGTAATATCATTCAATTTTAACATAGCTTGATTTCAGCATTGGAAATGAATTGTCAAAGAATTATTAGCAAAGTATTCCAAAATATATACTAGATTAGTCATAATTCAAACTAATGTTTTCCATTTAAAACCCATTATAGGCAACAAAAAGAGGAAACATTGGCCTTTAAAGCTAAACATATATACATATAAAATTAACATCATAGGACCTCTATCAGCTAGAGAATTCAATTTTTGTGAATATAATTGAAACCCAGAGCAATATTTAAAACCCGTTTGATATTGTGAATCATTCAGTTTCATGATTTTTCTAATGCTTTAGCCACATGCATGTAGCCAGTGATACCCAAGTTGCAATCCTGATTTCAAAAACAACTTTTTTCTATCTATACTACTAAACCCAAATCTTGAAGTTTAGGATTAGATCTTTATTTATTCTTATTGACATGTGAGAATGTAAGTGCTTTTTACTCATGTTGACATATGTGTCTTGTCATGAAGCCAATTAAGATAGGGGATACCGGTGAAATGGGCTAAGTTGTCAAGATGAATAATCAAATCTCTATTATATCTACTTTCAAAAAAGAAGTGTTTAATTAGTTTTAATAATCTGTTTTACTGATTATGATTATTATATTGTTTATGAAATTTATAAAACAAAATAGAAAATACAAATAATCTGTAATTCTAGTCCCAAAGACAGTAACTTTTCCATGTAATGTTTTTCACCAATGAATATTGTGCAACACAGCTATTATAGATAACATATAAGAGCATTGTTCTAAAAATTGGTCTCAAAATTACAAAATATTAATTTATAAACAGGCTCAGAGTCAGTGGAGATGGAAACAAATGTATAGATATGGGCTTATTGTAGAGGTAAAAGGACTAGATTTATCAGTGACTTAGAGGATGAGGAAGAAAGAAATCAAGAATGAACTGCTGGTTTCTAGCTTAACCAATTATATTGATGGCAACATCACTTGTTGGGAGAAGGAGTCTGGATTGAGCGGCGAAAGCAGGTAAGAGAAATTTAGATATCTTCCTTCTTGAGGCAGACTTAGTGCATACAATTTTTGTAGGAATTTATACCTTTTATTTAATTTTTAAAAATTTAAGTGTAAAAGTTGTTCATGGTGGTAACTTATTATCTTTCAAATTATTGGCATATTTTTGTAATATGCCCTTCCTCATGTTTAATTAATTAATTAATTTCTGCCTCTTTTTGTTTTTAATGGTTTGCCACTTTCACTTATTTTGTTAATCTTCCAGATAACCACTTTTTAACTTCATTGATTCTCTAAGGTATTTTCATTTTTGTTTTATTCCATTTTACTCATATCTTAATGTTTCTACTTTTGATTTCTGTTGAGTTATTCTGTATTTTTTCTAAAATCTTAGTCCAAATATTTAACTTATTGTCAGCCTGTGTTCTTTTTTAATATAAGCAATGAATGCTATCGATTTCTCTCTCTGTTTATATCATTGTATATTACAAATGATTGTTTATTTATCTGCAATGATAAACATAATTTTTAACTTATAGCTTTGTTACATAGAGAATTCCAGGTTAATATTTTCTCTCATGCTTTTGAAGATTGAATTCCATTGTTCATTTGCCTTTATTTATTTATTTATGCTATCAATAAATCAGTTGACAGGCTGTAAACCAGGTCTCCAGCCAGGTCCATAGCTGGAGGCAGGTGAAAGGTAACTATAGGTGATGCTCCTCTCTTTTTCTTCCTCTCTTCCTGCCCTTCTCTCAAAAAATAATAAATAAAATCTTTTTAAAAATTAAAAAAAAATGAAGTCAGTTGTCAGTCTAATTGTCACTGCCTTTTTGGTGATCTGATTTTCTGTTACTATTCCTCTCCCTCTCTGCCTCCAAGGTCAAATCTTCTGTTTGCCTTTGCTTCTTTGCAATTTTAATGAAATATTTTTGGAATGATATTTTTCTATTCATTTTGTTTATGTACATCATGGTCTTATTATGTGCATTGATTTTCTAGTAAGTGTAATTCACTAGTTTTTAAACAAATTTACAAAACTCAACATCTCTTTAAATATTGCTTTTTCTGAGATTTCATAATAATTAGACATTTGATTCTTCATGTTTTACGTTTACTTTTATATTTTACATCCTAACTATCAGCTGTATTCTGGATGTTAATCCTTCTGTGTGGTCTAGTTCACTAATTCTCTTTTTCTTAACTATCTGTTGTCATCTCATTCATCTTTTTTTCATGCTAATAATCATTTTCTTTTAAAAAGTTGTATTTGATTGTTTTTCAAATATTTTGGTCATTTATTGTAGAGTCTTGCTGCTTCCTCCTTTTTGGCATTTTTTCTTCATGTTTTTAATAATTCTGAATGTTTAATTTGTATTTTAATCTAAAATCAGTTGTATTCTAAATCAGTTTGTATCCTAGTTTATTGATTTTTCTAATGAAGTTCATTCACAATGGCTTGATTCTTCATTTAATTTAACATAATTTTTAATAGTTAATACAAATTAGGATCATTGAACTCATGAAAATCCCTGAAGGGAGGGGTCTATGGTGTTGTTACTAAAATGCAGCCATTTAATGCCCTTCTAATGTCCGCTGGTTTAGTGGAGGTGGGAAAATTAAGTTTTGCCACTGATTCAGTCTTTAGATAACAGCATGTGCTATATAAATATTTTCCCTCTGGGTCACCTACCTTTTACATGTCATTACTGTTCCCTGCTCAAATATCATTTTCCAATCCTTTTTTGGATGTAGTGCTGATAAGTTCTTTACTTCCTATAAGTCCTAATATGTAACAAAACTTCTTAATATAGAGTTTAATTCCATACTTAAAGTGAAAGAGCCTTTAAGAATATTTAATCTGCCATGCATTCTTGAGTGTCATGTTTTTTAAAAAGTATTCACTTTTTAGAGAATCCATTCTTCTTCATTAATGTACATAATATCTAAGTGTTCAGATTTTGTTCTTCTAAGAGCTATATCAGCCACAAGGTTTTTGCTTAAGTTGTAAAGATATAATTTGTTTCAAAAATGGTTTGGTTGTTATTTTAGCTATGAGAGCGGAAGACCTCCTTTATTTTTTTTAAACCACATTTACTGATGCTGAATGTTTTTTTTTAAGAATTGTATTTCAATTAATTATTTTATATTGTCTCTCCATAGGGAAAATAGACTTTTGGTCTTGAGTCAATATAAATAGCTGTAACTTTTTGTTGTTTATTACAGTAAAATTATTGAAACAGAAGAAAGTTAGACTTTATGGTTGGGTGCTATGGGTTAAAGGGCAATAGAAGAGTTTAGCTAAATATCATATATAATGCAGATTGACTTTTCTTCAGTCCAGTGCTTATAATTGGCTGGTATAAAATTTCATGAAGATATGTATTTCATAGATTTTATATTTTCTTTAAAAATTCTCTTGCTAATTCTGAAAATGTGTGTATCATTAGCGCCCACAGAGAACAAAACGTGGACCATACAAATGATAATATCTGATAGAAGCTAGATATGCTGGTACTCTAATATTCTTTTACCTAATTCTACCTTTGAGGAAAACAAAAGATTTTGGGTGCTAAAATATCCGAGTAAGGCTAAATTTGCTTTTCTGGCCCTGGAAAATAGGCAGCACTTCAGCTGTGACTATGGCTAAATAGTTTTGCCCTGAAAAGAAAATCAGCATACCAAAAGAAACCTGATTTGAGCAAAATACCTACATTTTTAGAAATTTTAGGCTCATTAAACTCTTGAAGTTAGTGTTTTCTCTATCTTTTTAAGTACTGTTCAATTGTTAATGCCATCACTGAATTCATGTTAAGACAGTAAGTGAATAATTTGATACCAGGATGACTTTCATTTTGAGGGTATTTGGGTTTTGAATCATGAAAAAAAAATGTAGCTGTTCAGAATTTTCTCCTTGGTAAAAATAGCAAGAATGTATCAATCATGCCCTGACTGATATGGCTCAGTGGATTGAGCACGGGCCTGAGAACCCAAGTGTCACTAGTTCCATTCCCAGTCAGGGCACATAACCAGGTTGCAAGCCAAGTTTCCAGCCAGATTCTTAGCTGGCGGCAGGTGAAAGGCAACCATACATTGATGCTTCTCTCCCTTTCTTCCTCCCTCCCTGCCCTTCTTTCTGAAAATAATTAATACAACTTTTAAAACAAAGAAGAATGTATCTATCACACAGAAACCACACAAATTTATTATTTTGTAAAGCATATACGGCCATAAAGTCTTTTTGATATGATTTCATGGGCAGTATTTGGTTTTTCCACATCCAGGATATCTTGTAAAAAACAAACAAACAATAAACTTAATTACCTTAAGTATTAAACCCTTAATAGGTGAATTGAAAACTCTAAAATACTTGTAAATTATTTTTCAGCTTAAAGTTAAGAAGCAATTTTGAATCATAAATCCTAATGTATTCCTATCAACTGAAGAAATAAATTATGAGATATGAAAGTTGACTTGTTTTTCTAGATGCATAATTTCTGTTTTTTAAATTTTATTTATTATTTTTAGATATAGGAGAAGAGAGAGAGGACGAGAGATATCTATGTATGGTTGCCTTTCTCCTGCCTCCAGTTGGGGACCTGGCTGGAGACCTGGCTTGCAACCTGGTTATGTGCCCTGGCTGGGAATCGAACCAGCAATCTTTGGGTTCTCAGGCCGGCACTTTATCCACTGTGCCACCAGCCAGGGTAGATGCATAATTTCTTAAACCACTTACAAGTTATTAAGTTGATTTTTTACTTCATATATTAGATTTTCAAAGAGAAGATTTCTTTGCCTATATATAATGTATGTATTAAAATTACAAATGACAATAAACAAGAATGTAGGCATTTCCTACATGAGTTGGTTTATGCTACCAATTTACTTACGATAATATTTACTTCTAAGATGAGAAGGAGAGAATGTGTGTGTGTGTGTGTGTGTGTGTGTGTGTGAGAGAGAGAGAGAGAGACATTTATTCCTGTTTGATCAAAAAATTATAGATGCTGAAATAATGGAGTTTGAATCAATATGCTATACATCATATTTCTACTGGTACCTTTTTATAACAACCCATCCAGGAGGCAGCAGATTCACAAGAGGGGCTTTTAAATCCATTAAAATAGTATTCGTTACACCAGCATTAGAAACTTACAAGTCATGTTGAATTACATATGTTCGTTGCCCTTTTAAAATTGAAAACCTGGAGATCTATCAGAGAATTTGCACCTAAAAATTAAACCAGGTAAATCTCAGGATTTTCATAGAAAATTCCTTTTAAATTCAATCTAGAAATGATTTTGATCTGAATGAAGGGCTTTATATTATGAAAAAGATCGAAAAAACAATTATTCTTCCTTGGCTGTTCTGTATATCTGGAAATATTTTTAGCTTTTTATTGTTAGAAAAGATTTATTCTCACATAAATACTTATGCCAAACATACATTAGCATGCAGAGCTATTTTCTCTTCTAGTGGGGATAAAATAAATTTTTAAAAATGAGCTTTTTTCATTAATATATTATGTTTCTAGTTTGGTAATTAGTAATGGGTAGAATTTGGGGGGTGGGGTTCTGGTTTCTTGTGTCCTCTAATTTTAGACTCAAGAAGTCTAGAGCTGGTGTTCAAATTCAGAAGCTCTGGGCCTGACTCCTATTAGTAACACCTGGCATTTCTTATACTTTTGTCAGGGTGGAGAGAAAGGTGTTTCTGCCCAGAATGAGAATTTGCAGACTGGTCTTCTATTGTCACTTGTACTGATTCTGCTTTTCTGAAAAATTTCCAACAGCCTCTCTTAAGAACTCATAATACTTTTTTGCCTTAACTTTCTCCACACGAATTTTTTGATCTTGTTGATTTTTCAGGTCCTCTCGTTTTATTAAATTCCTAGTATTGACCCTGCTTTCCTTGCTTTGACATTACAATGTGTTCCTCTTTCATACTCATCCTTATTATTTTTTATTTTTTAAATGAGATACCCCAATAATTTATTTTAGCATGAGGTCAGGGGACTTAGGTTTATACTTTGGCTTGGTGTGACCTAGAACAACTGGCTTTATGTCAGAAAGTTTTAACCTCTTTTACATAAAATGACAATATGCATAAAGACACTGCTGAGCTCACTGGCCATTATAGAACTGAGGTTATCAACTGTCTGGCAGGCTTGGAAAGACTTCCCATCCTTTTTGTCAAGCTAAACATTTCTAAATCTCTTCCGGTTTGTCAAAACTAGATTATCCCTACTTGCATGTTAATGAATTATCCAAAAAGGGGGAAAGTGATATCTTCTAATATCAATGTTTTAGAGCTCCTGAGGTCATAATTCTGCTCTAAACCCCATGTCAGACTTTCTATTCTGATATAATCTCATGATGTGGACCCTAAGTCTAACATTCATAAGCAATCTTTCATAATAGTTAGAGATTTACAAGGGTCAGAAGATAAATGCCCTATTTAAGAAAACATCTTCTGTTTCAAGAACTCTTGAGAGGACTGGTCTATCTTTGCATAAAGCTTTCCTTAACCCAGTACATTAGAGAAATCTGTGTACTACTTATTCTTATGCTTACAAAGAATCTTCCCCACAACAGCTTTTTTATTCACTCATCTACTGATGGACATTTGGGTTACTTCCAAGTCTTGGCTATTGTAAATAATGCTGCAATGTACAAGGAGTGCATGTATTCTTTTGAATTAATGGTTTGGGTTTCTTCGGGTAAATTCCTGGAAGTAGGCCATACAATGGAATACTACTCTTCCATAAAGAAGGAACCTTTACATTTTGCAACAGCATGGATAAACCCAGAGGGTATTGTGCTAAGTGAAATAAGAGAAAGACAAAGTCCATACACTTTCACTTATATGTGGAATCTAATGAACAAAATAAACAAACAATAAAAACAAGCTCAGATACAAAGAACAAACTGACAGCTGTCAGACAGAAGAGGGGCTTAGTGGGTTGGGTGAAAAAGGTGAAGGGATGAAGCAGTACAAATTGGTAGTTGCAGAATAGCCACAGAGATGGAAATTGCAACATGGGTAACAATATATAGCCAATAATGTTGAGATAACTGAATGTGGGGTTAGGAGGTAGTTGGGAGTAGCAGGGGGCCACTCTATAGAGTATGTGGTTTTCTAACCTTTTGCTTATACATCTGAAACTAGTGTGAAAAGCTACTGAATGAAAACTGTAGTTGAAAAATAAAAATAAAATAAAATGCAAGGATTATATATTTAAAAAGGAATCTTACCCACTTGACTTTGATTTTCCAGGAAAGGAAGTAATGTCCCTGAAGGAGTCCTACTTCATTTCTATTCATCCCAGTTCTTTTCCTCTGACCCATACCCCACTAGTTCATATACAACTTGATCTCGTGGATGACATGAATTTAGTTACACCCTTTCTTTATCATCTGGCCAAAGAGTTCCAGATCTAGAGGTCACTTACTTGAAAAAGCTTACAAGGATCTTGTGAAGACCAGGGGTGAATCCCTCAAATATTTAGAAGTCAATTCTTTGTGAGAAGTATTTCACAATTTGATAATTGTGATAATACTTTTTTCTTTTCAAACTCGCTTTCTGTCACTATAATGCACATAACTTTCCCAAAAGTCATCTCTTAGAAGTCTACTTTTATAGCTAAAATCCTACTGTGGCACTGGTAAGAAGTTAAAAATTCAGTTTAAAATGAATGGCATGGAATAAGTTTACTGCTGATAATGACAACAGTAATTATGAGTACATTCTAATTCTTGAAAATTGCTTACTTTAGAACATTAGTCTCTCGTATTTGATCTGTCTGATGATGGTTAAATACAGTATATTCATTAGTACTTGCACAAGAGCTCTCTAATAGCACTTAATATGTTTTCTAAATAAACTCTAATTACAAATTCTCACTTGTGGGAGATAGTCTAGTTATGCCAAAGCAGAAGAGATTTAGAAATGTTTAGCTTGACAAAAATATAGAAGGACTCTTTTAAGACTTGCAAGACAGTTGATAATCTCAGTTATCAATGGCCAGTGAGCTCAGCAATATCTTTATGCATATAGTACCGTTTATGGAGAGGTCATCATTTATATATTTTACTAAAATGCATTATAATGCATATTTAAAACCTTCGCACAGGATTCAAATACACTGAGTTTATTTTAAGATTAATCTAACAAGGAGTATTGTCATCATGAAAGATGAGTAGAACTAAGACCTATTTTAATGTTTTATGAAAGCATTATTAAAAAATCCATCATTAGTTGCATTCTCCCTCAAGTCTCTATGCTCAGTTAAAACATATTAAGCTTACTTTAAAATCAATAAAGTATTTTAAAAGTACTTTTTCCTGGCACAAAGCAAAGTGGGATATAGTTATTTCAATCCCCCTCAAACACCAAGACCTAATCTATCATTGGGATTAATGTATGCCCTCCAAATATTATTTTGTTGAATACATCACCAGTTCAAATTATATGTTTAAATTATTTTCTAAACTGAACAGAAAACTATTGCTTTTTGTTGGTGTGTTTGTTTGCTTTTGTATTGTTTCATTTCTCAATGGTGCCTATTACTTATTTATTTATTTATGATTGTTTATGGACCCAAATTGAAGCAATTACTGGGAAACTGTAGGGACAACAATGGGAAAAAAAGTTATATGATTGCCCTCATGTGAAGTCTCTAAAGACATCAAAATAATAGAGATAGAAGGTGGAAAAGTAGTTGCTAAGAGGCATGTAAGGAGAGAGGGGAATTAATATTCAATGGGTATGCTGGGTTAATTTGACAAGATAAAAAGTTATAGAGACATACTGCAAATAATATGAAATACTTAATGTGACCAAACTTAAGAGTAGTCTTAAGATGGTAAATTTAATGTTACATGTTATTTATATTAATTAGAAAAGGAAGAAAGGAAGATGAAAAGAAAAGAGAGGTAATTTCTTTTTTTTTCTTTTTTAAAAAATTAATTTATTGTTGTTAAGTTTTCCCCCATTGCTGCCCCCTGCCCTGCCCACCCTATCCCCCTCCCACAGTCAAGCTCCGTGTCCAGGTGTCATTTATACTAGTTTCTTAATTAAATCCTTCCCCATCTTTCCACCCTCCACCACCTCCTCTCTGGTCACTTTCAGTCTGTTTCTTATTTCCATACCTCTGATTCTATTTTGCTCATTTGTCAGTTTTGTTCATTAGATTCCTGTATTAGGTGTGATCATATGGTTTTTCTCTTTCATCACCTGGCTCATTTCACTAAGTGTAATACTCTCCAGTTCCATCCATGATGTTGCAAAAGGTAGTTCTTTATTTATTTCTGCTGCGTAGTATTCCATTGTGTAATGTGCCAGTTTTTTTGATCCGTTCATCTTCTGATGGGCACTTATGCTATTGCCAGGACTTAGTTATTAGTTATTGTAAATAGTATTGCTATGAACACAGGGTTGCATAGGTTCTTTTGAATTGGTGTTTCAGGATTCTTCAAGCCTAGCAGTGGAATCACTGGATCAAAAGAAAGTTCCATATTTAGTTTTTTCAGGAAATTCCAAACTGTTTTCCACAGTGACTGCATCAGTCTGCATTCCCATCAACAGTGCATGAGGGTTCCCTTTTCTTTACATCCTTCCAGCACTTGTTTGCTGATTTGTAATTTCTAATCTTCTTTCTACCATGATTAAACATGTAAACTTGAACAAACCATTGAACCTCTCTGTTCCCATGTGTATTTGTAAAATTAGAAAGCTATTCACTGTTGACCTTTCCAACAGGCAAGAAGACACCTCCTCTGGTATTGACAGTCCAACTCCACATTTGTTTGTAAATTATGAGATACCCAGGTACTTAATAAAATCATCAATTTTCATCTTTGGCCAAAAGACTGGACATGTGTGAAATATGCAATTGAGAAGTATCTAATAGAATATTAAATTGAATTCTTTCTCCTTTTGTATTTGCACATCTTAATAATTATTGTATAAGCTTGCCCAAGAGAGACTGATCTTTCCAACTCAACCAAAAACGCCTCTACCCACAGGTGGAGCCTCATTCTGAACTAATATGCTTTGGCTCTATGTAGAGTTGGTTTTCTTCCATATAATGACAGATATTATTGTCTGAATTTCATCTCCTGTTGGATATTAATACTGAATTTCAGCTGCCAGAGTGAGATTTAACTTGGTTTATTTTTATGTGTTTTAAACACATTTTCTTTCAAGAGAATATTTCTACCAGGTCCTCTAGACAAATAATGAAAACACCAAAAAGCATAATACAATATGTGCATTGCTTACTAACAGTTCCTTAAAACTGAGTAAAATATTGCACACCTGGATGAGCTAAATGCATTTTTACCTTTTTGATGACCTGTCACTTTAAATACTGTATTTCAACTGCTTTTATAGGTAGTAACCCCCCTGCTCAGGTTCCCTAAATAAGATTCACATTTCACTGTGGGCTCAGAAGCAATTTCCCATCGTTTCTCACTGACTCGCAAGCTCCAGACATTATTAAGATTTTCTGTATCCATTATAAACCTCTCTGCAGCATAACAGTGAATCATCATAATTTTGTTATGCCAAATCCACAGGTGATAGAACAATAAAAAAGAAACCAAGAAAAGTTCACACGATATTTTAGCAGATGATTTCTGACCAGTTTGACAGCTGCGTGAAGTTTTAAGAAATGTGCTCCTGCCCTTTCTCTCTAACCCATACAGTGACTAAGTGTAATGAATACACTACCTTGAACCTCTACACTTTCCCCACGCTTGTGAATCTTATCAAACTCATAAATATAGAACAAAAGTAAAGAAGTAAAGAGGATGCAGAGAACAGGGACAGAGGACCCACCATGATATCACAACCCTAGCATAACTGCTGCTTGTATTTTTGCATCATTTCTTATCTAGATGTTATCTGTATCAATAACTATTTTGGCATAGTCACAAGTAGTATGCTCATGCTTATGTTGGGCTTCTTTACTGGACACTACATTTTATGTGAGGACAAAAGAAAGAGGTTCTAAGGAAAGTAAGCTAACAGAAAAATCTGAACATTAATTAGTAATGGAGTAGGGCATGACAGGCAGTCATGCCCCAGGCATATGACCGTCTAGTAAAAGGGAGACTTGAGGGAGCTAAAGATCCTTGACGTTTATTCAGATGATAACATAATGAAAATAAAATAATGTCATTAATTTTCAAAGGAAAAACTGAGCACACTTATTTTATCCTCTTCTATTACAATGCATCTCCAAGTAGTTGTGGGGCTGTGTGGCACACATGCGGATGCTTTGCAAATAAATGCCCACATCTGCCACTAGTAGGTGGGAATAATTTCTTAAAAGTTCCCCAGGTGGGTTCTGATAACCTCTTGCTTACTTCCTCCATAATGAAAAAGTCTGCTCTTTCAAATTGTTTTAAAGCAAGTGACATAGTATTTCACAAATTAGGTTGACACAGATGTTAACCACCATGCTAAAGCTACTTGATTAGCAGAGAGGGTGGAATACTATAAATGAAATATTTAAATAATAAACTAACCCAAAGGTATATGTTAGGTAAACCTTCCTGTTTTTTAACTTTATTTTTATTGCTGACACTATTATAGATGTCCCCATCCCTCCTCTTGCCCACTTCCACCCAGTGCCCCCCGCCCCCTTTCCCTCAGACAGCACTACACTGTTGTCTGTGTATAACTGGCAAATGAATCAATGTGAACAGTGAACTCTTACACTGAATGGCATGAGTGAAAGAACACCTAGCATCTTTTCTAAGAAGAAGAGATCCAGATAGCAAAGGAAACTACAATCTAAGACTAGAGTCATCCAAATCTGAATGCTAACAGCACTGGGCAGAAACCATGATTTCAGAGCCTGCAGTATCTTCAGTTTGGGCTTTTATGATATAAGGTCATAAAATAGTGTTGTAGTTGAATGCCTTTTACCACACATTCAGAAACTTTTGGAAAAACAAAGCACAATGACGGCTGAAACTGACGATTGCAAAAGTTAATGGCAAGTCAAGAGTATGGTGGTTAATGGTTGTGGTGATTCCAATCACTATGGGCAAATTTGCAAAACCAATTATGTCTGTAAGGTGTTATTGAGGCTAACAATGGGATTCCTATTGCAATGTAATATCCATTCTGCATGCATGCATTTTAAAAAAATGATTATGCTAAAGCTTTAAATAGCTCCATATTGCATAAACCATGTAATCTAAATTCCTTATTAATATTAGATTGTAAAAATGTGTTTAATAAAAGCAAAGTTTTTGCATATCAACACACAAAAACTTGAGTATATCTTGAAATGCTAGTGACAAAAAAAATCAGCATGATATTTAAAATTTAATTTAAACTACCAGGCAATCTATTGGCATAAAGGTAGTGGAATCTTCCCTTTCTTGTGATCAGAGTGGCTTTCTCTCTTTCTTTCTTTAAAAACTTAATTTATTGTTGCATTACATTTATCCTATTTTCCCCATGGCCCTTTTTGCCCTCCCCTTCCCATCCCCTGTCCCATAGTCAATCCCCACATGTTGTCCATGTCCCTGGTTCATTGATACTACTTCCTTGACTAGGGATGAGTCAAGGAACTAGTCTGGGTGAGTAAAATGAGGCTATGGAAATTCAGTTTTGAATCAATTAGGACAGGCAAACAAAGGCAACATAAAATTAATTCCTCCCTTAGGCTAGTTTCTTTTTCTCTGCTTTGCATCATCTTCCTTCTAAGATCGACCCTGACCCAGAAAGAGATGAGAAAATGCTGGGAGGCATGGGTGCCAGTAGGCTTATACTCTGAAGTCACCCATGACCCAAATTTTATTAGCCAAGAACAAATGACAAACCCAGTTTCAGTAGGGGAGAGAAACAATACCCTCTCTTTCTACTCAAGAAGTGGAAAGTAAGTGCTCACTAATATAGTTTCTTTTAACTATCTTTATCTAATTTGGCATTGTGTTAATTAGTGAACCAGATTTAACCTGAGACACTTTGATTCTAGAGTCAATACATTTTTTTAAATTAATTATTTTCAGAGAGAAGGACAAGGAGGGAGGAAGAAAGGGAGAGAAACATCAGTGGTTTCATCTGTGGAAAGGTAGGTTGCCTTTCACCTACCTCCTGCCAAGGACCTGTAGAGTCAATCCTTTTTTGTTTTGTTTTTTTTTTTTTAACATCTATGTTTTCTCTCTTATGAAGGAAAAATGATCTTACCCTAGTCACATTGCTAGGACAGGGTACCTCACAACAGAATCATGTTCTTAATGAATAACAAAGTGAAAAGCAGTGGAGTGAAAAACCTATCAGATATAGATCAACTCCTAGATGTTATAGTCAAATTAAAACATATATTTTGAAAGCAAGAGGGCATAATCCTGTGTCAGTGCATAAGTATGGTTACATACCCAAGAAAACATGGAGAATTGCAAAAGAAGTCACTACCTTCAAAATCTGTCTCCTTGAGGTTGTATGTATTCCTATTGTCTTACCCTAGGTCCTCTTCTAAGCTTCTACCCCCAATATAGTTTTGTAATATTAATTTATTCCTTGGATCTAACTCATCACCCCAAAACTTGGCTACCATGATGTGGTATTTTTTTCATGTAGCTAAATGTTTGCTTTTCATCTTGCTTATTGTTTGTTTGTTTTTGAGGTTATTAACTTGTATACTGTTAAATTATTTTAACACAAAGTACTTAGCCCAAATTCTATCCTTCTTTTATGCTACCTAGTGCTTGCCAGCTATAATAATTTTGTTTTATAAAAATTTAGAGCCCTGGCCCTGGCTGGTGGCACAGTGGATAAGGTGCTGGCCTGCAAACCCAAAGGTCACTGGTTCGATTCCAGCCAGGGCACATAATTAGGTTGCAAGTCAGGTCTCCAGCCAGGTCTGTAGCTGGAGGCAGGTAAAAGACAACCATACATTGATGTTTCTCTCCCTCTCTGCCTCTCTATGAAAAATAATAAATAAAATCTTTTAAAAAATTTAGAACCCTGGCTGATAGCACAGTGGATAAAGCTCTAGCCTGCGAACCCAAAGGTCACTGGTTCGATTCTCAGCCAGGGCACATAACCAAGTTGGAAGCCAGGTCTCCAGCCAGATCTGTGCCTGGAGGCAGGTGAAAGGCAACCATACATTGATGTTTCTCTCCCTTCCTCCCTCTGGAAATAATAAATAAAACCTTAATATATATATATATAACTATTTCCCTGGCTGGTGTGGCTCAGTGGATTGAGGGTCAGCCTATGAACCAAAGGGTGACTGCTTTGATGTTTAGTCAGGGCACATGCCTGGTTACCATCAAGTCCTTAGTTGGAGGCATGCAAAAGGCTACAGCACATTGATGTTTCTGTCCCTCTCTTTTTCTTTCCCTTCCCCTCTCTCTAAAAATAAATAAATAAATAAATAAATAAATGTAAAATTACAACTATTTATAAATCATTTTATAATTATCTTAAGTGATTATAATAATTTCATTAAATTATTATAATTTTATTTTAAAAGCCACCATTTTTATGTTATATGATATGTAATCATATAACAACAAAGACAATGAATGATTATATATTCATCATTATTGTGTATCAGGTACTGTTTTAAGTACCACGTAAAATAACTTATTTAATTATACAAATAAGCTTATCAAGTATATATCATTATAGCCCTCATTTCATGAATGAGAAAGTAGAGGCACATGGCTGCACAGGTAAGTATTGGGGCCTGGAATTAGAAGCAGTCTTCCTTTGAAGTCAGCAAGCTCAACTTCCATGTTTTGACTGCCTGCCAAATTTGGTAAATTCTCTTCTCTGACTTGGAGATGACCATCTTCTTGCTAATAAATCAATTTTTCTACACTAGGGAGACAAAGCAGAAGAAAATTAAAAAATCCATCTGCACCATGGTGTTAATTAATATATTAGTTAATTATGTAATATTTGGAAGCACTGTCAGCTAAATGGAAAACTTAAAGTAATTAACAATATATCCAGTCTATGTATGCAATATTACACTATTTTTGAAAAAAATAAGTTTTGGAATTGCATTTACTAAAAATATTTATACTATATTATCTAATGTATATTTTATTAATAGCCAACTTGTTTCAGGCCTGAGTAAGACATAGAATAAGACAAAAGCCATGCACTCTTGTACTCATATTCCGGTTGAAAAGCCAGAAAATATAAACAAGGGAACAATAATTAAATCATATTAAGTAATTATAAATTGTTATTAAAGATAACAAACAGGGTCCAAAATTGTATTACCACATTAAATAAATATTTATAAAATACACATATATTTACTGAACTGAAAGAAGTTCAATGCATAAAAT
Organism: Noctilio leporinus; assembly: GCA_004026585.1. NCBI lineage: Eukaryota > Metazoa > Chordata > Mammalia > Chiroptera > Noctilionidae > Noctilio > Noctilio leporinus. The sequence continues at coordinate 217,243 of PVIW01001081.1, read as the reverse complement.
AGTTTAGCTTCTATTTTTGGATTGTAGTACTATGCTGGATTTATTTCTCTTTTATTTTTTTTGTGTGGTTAATTATAAAAAGATAAACATCCCAATTGAAAAATAGGCAAGGAAAATGAAAAGCTAGCTTACAAAATAATAAATTTAAATAACCAATTTACAGGAATAAATATTACTTCTTCAGGGAAAATTGCACTCACTCCCTGATTAGGTTAAGTCACTAGCTTATACATTTCCCTAGCACTGTACATCACTTAATATGTTTTGTAATTATAAAGCCATGTTTTGCTATCCTAGGTTATAAGTTTCTTGCATGCAGGAACAAGCATCTGTTTTGTTTCCTATTGAATCTTTAGTTTTTGCATAGTAACAAGGGTTACTATGCAGATAAGAAGCAATATGCAAATATATTTTTTAATATTTTATTTATTAATTCCAGAGAGATAGGAAGGGAGTGGGGCAGAGAGAGAAAGAAATATCAATGTATAGTTGCCTTTCACCTGTCTCCAGCTATGGACCTGGCTGGAGACTTGGCTTGCAACCTGGTTATGTGCCCTAGCTGGGGAATTGAACCAGCGACCTTTGGGTTTGCAGGCCGGGGCCTTATCCACTGTGCTACCAGCCAGGGCTGCAAACATTTTTAATATACCAATGAAACCTTTAACATTTACATTAAGTAAATAAATTCAAATTAACACAATATACAACTTTTTCTCATCAGTTAGATTAGGGGAGTTAAAAGTATATAAATCAAGGTTTCTCATTGCTTACATAGAAATAAATTGGTAAAATATCTTCTAAAGGTTCCTTTTTCCTTTTTGTGAAATATTTCAAGGGACTTTATATAAGTCCTTCAATTTTGTAGTATCTTCCATATGAAATTTGGCCAAAGCAAACAATAAACCTGGTACACAAAGTTCAAATAGTAACTTTAATACTGTTTATGTAACGAGTAGATATCTCTTAGTCAGATTGCATATGAAATGAGTTTCTTTTCTAACAGTTATTATGGGCAGAATTATGTCTCCTGAAATGTACATGTTGAAGTCCTAATCCCCAGTAAACCTCAGAAAGTGACTATATTTAGAGATAGATCCTATGAAGAAGTAATTCATTTTAAAGAAGTCATAGGATGGGGTCCTAATCCAATAGGATTGGTGCCCTTTCTTATTAGATGAGGAAACAACACCAGGGATGGACACTCAGAGAAAAAGTGATGTGAAGACATAGAGATAGGATAATTATCTATACACCAAGGAGAGAAGTCTCAAAAAAACCAAACCACCTATCATCTTTACTTGGACATTTGGCCTCCAGAACTGTGAGAAAATAAACTTCTATTGGTTAAGCCACCCAGTCTGTGGTATTTTATTATGACAGCCCTAGTAAACTAATCCAGACTTTTCTGAAACTTCCATTATTTCTACCTATTCTTTATATAATTATTAAAGTGTTTTAAAACAGATTGAATATCTTTATGATTGTGTTATTTTAGCATTATAATGTATGTTCAAAGGCTAGTATAGAAAGTTAGAAAATGAATACCAGGGAACCTTTGTAAGTCTTCTGAAGGGAAGCATAGGTGCATGACTATGGTCATTTACATCTATGGGCATTCAGAAAGGAAATTCAGGAAGACTACACAGAGAAGAATTCAAATGGCTTCTTGAGGATGGGGTAGATTAAGGACCTGAGGCTGATAGAGAGGCACATAAGATGCTAGGGAGAATAATCTTTCAAGTAGTAAGATTATATGAGAATTTATGTAGTATAGCCAGAGAGTATGAGACACAAGGTGAAAACCCTGAAATTTCAAATTGGTTGGAGCAGAGGATGAGTGAAGGACACTGAGACAAATGTTTGAAAAGAAAATATATGATATAGGGATTTGGTAAAGGGTAAAGGGGGTCAAATATATGGTGATAGATGAAGGTCTGACTTTGTGTGGGTGGTACACAATATAATATGTAGATCATGTATCATAGAATTGAGCACTTAAAACCTATTTAACTTTATTAACCAATTTCCCCCAGTAAATTTAATAACAAAATAAATAAAAGAGAAAGAAAGAAAATATTATGAAGACACAGGTTGGATCTGACCCAAAGCAGAAAAGACCAACAGAGAAATCATCTTTCCATGATCAAAATTGATCTTTAGAAGTCAAATTTGGTAGGGGATAATAATTTGAAAGGGGCAGAGAGACTAAAGTAGACAAACAAGCTGATAGGCAATAAAACACTTTCACCCGAAAGTTAAGGAGGAACTAAGTTAGATCAGAGAGCTGTTAGGCAATAGAAGGGCACCTCCTGGCCTATGTTGAGTACAGGCAGAAAGAGAAGGTGAGTCAAAGATGAAACCAGGATAGCCAACCTGTGCTTTGTGGAAGCTGATTCAGTATCAGAGCAAGTGTTGTTGCTTTTTAAAATTATTATTGTTTTGGGAAGTAGTCAACAGGTTAGACATAAATCTGATATATATTTTATGTAATATGACTAATATTTAAGTTTAAGACAATGTTAGGATACTTGGTAAAGTCAGCAGCATAAAGAAATGTAAGAACCAGTCAGATATAGAGAATGTAGAAGGTATAGTGAAAGCAATCTGTAAAATATTGATATCTCTAAAAATCAAGAAAGGGGGAAAAGTGCACTTTCCTTGTACCTGAACTTATACTTCCCGGAACATTTAATGCAACTTTCAGAAGAAGGAACAGAATTCCCAAAGCAGAAGTTTCTTTCAGTTAGAAGCCTATATATCAGATTAAATTGCTTTAAATGTACTGATATTAAATACAATGAAGTATGTCAGTATAGCTCAGTCTGTGGATCAAAATAAAGACCAATGCAAGATAAAAGAACAACAACTAAAAAAGAAAAATGAACAAATCCTTGGGAACTATGAAAGAATTACTTCTTTTAACTCTCAGATAAACCCAACATGTTTTCATGAATTTAGGATCCAATTCTATAGATTGACTCTCAAAAGAAGATAGATCCCTTTCAAAAAGTCCGAGTGACTTGGTGTGACTGATTAGAGTGTTCAAGGCTGCAATAAGTCAATAATCTCTCTGAGACAATCAGAAAATGTCTGGTTAATTAAAAAGATCATGTTGTCACAGGCACCAAGCAACTGTGGAAGCAATGAATGACAGACGAAGGAAATTTTTGGAAGGGATAATTAGCTGACAGTTTTCCTAGAGCATTTGCCAATATTGGACAGAGGCTTAGGAGCGGTCTTGCTCAGACAAAGATCCTCTATGTGGAGGAAAGAGAAACTGACAGCACTTTAGTGGCTGCTAGTGTTTGATGTGTCTAATAAAATGAGGAGCCAGGATTCCCCAGAGGATACTTAAGGAACTCTACTAGATTCCTGTGGGACAACTGAAAGCTCCTAAAAATCAAAGTGAAATCTCCTTTGGTCTCTCAGTGCTTAGAAAGGAAAGAAAAAAAAAAAAAACTGCTTCAAGCACACCGTTGGCCTCTCTTCCTGGGCATTTGCCAGGTATTGAAGCTACTTGGAGTAGATCAGAAATACAGGAGCACATTGGGAAGGCAGAGTGAGATATCCTTCATGTTTTTGTTCCTTCATTCATTTAGACTTTTCTCAAGAAAACTGTTGGAACATTTATCAACATGCTTGCCAAATTCTGAAGCTTATATGCAGAAAGCCTGAAGAGCTTGGCAGGGGGACAGCTGCAGGAAAGGACTTCCCGCCTTTTTTCAGGGCTGCCATGGTGGGGATGCCCAAACTCTCAACCGGTACCTGGGATGGGCCTGTCCTGGAAGCAAACCAGACACTTGCTGAGCCTTATTGACACTTAGTCACATCCCTGACTCAAAGTAGTTACTTAAATAATGAAGGGAAAGGGGAAGCCAGCATAGTTCGATTTTGCATTTAATATCTAGTATGCAAAAAATGACTAGACATATAAAAGCAAGACTATATAATCAACAATTGAGATAGAAGGCAAATAGATCCAGATCTACAAATGACTCAGATATTGGAGTTAGTGGGTAAGAAATCAAAATTAACTATCATTATTATATTAAAGAATGTTAGAGGGAAAGTTGAACAAAATAGATGGGCATATGGAGAATTTCACCTAAGAATTGGAATATATAAAAAAGAAAACAAATGGGTAATTTAGAAACAGAAATGCCCAGAGTATCTGTTATACTAAGAAGTTGGTGCAGATTGAACAAAGGAAAAATATATGCTTATTTAAAGACATGTTGTAGACCAAAAAATTAATTAATTAATTAATTTTAAAAATCACCCATAATAAAGCAAAGAAGAGAAAGTAGAATGTTTAAAATAATAGAGAATTGAAGACATGAGCAATGTTCTCCAATGAACGAAGAAGCCCACAATTAGGGATTCCAGGAGAAAAAGGGAGTGAGTGAATGGACCTAAACAACATTTACAAAGATATTCATTGTTTTCCAAAGCTAATAAAAGAGGCTTGTTAACCCAACAATCTAATGAGTTCAGAAAAACCCAAGAAAGCTACAGAGGTATAGAATGCTAAAATAGAAGAGATTACCAAAGAACATAAAGGCATATATGCATAGCCCATGGACGCAGGCAACAATGTGGTGAAGGCCAGAGTTTGGGGAAAGTTGGGTGGAGGAGGACAAAGCAGGGTAGGAAAAGGAGATATCTGTAATGGTGTCATCAATAAAAATTTTTAAATAACAGAAAATAAAAGATACCATACCTTCAATGGGACAGCAGTAAAAGTGATGACTAACTTCTCACAAGGAAAAAAAAAAAAAAAAAAAAAAAGAATGGGGGTTTGGGTATAGGAAATCCAGAGGCAATGAAATATTATCTGCTCGGGTTTCACAGGGCTGCCACAACAAATTACTACAAACTAGATGGCTTGAAAAACAGAAATTTATTTTCTCACAGGTCTGGAGTCCAGAAATCCAAGATCAAAGTGTCAGCAAGTTTGATTTTTGGTCTCTCGGGCCTCTCTCTGGCTTTCAAAAAATAAATTAAAAAAAACAAAACAAAACAAATGACAGCTTAAAACTGATGCAAAATTTTATAAACCTAAGTCTATAATGATTATATTAAATATACATAAACTAAGTACTTCAAATGGAATACTAAGATTGCTATGGTGGGTGGAGCAAAAATTATATTAAAGGGAAACTCATAGACAGATAGGCAGATAAAGTTTAAAAACTGAAAGTTAAAAAAATAGAAAAAAGAGTATGTGAATACAGCATAAATGAAAGGTGGTATAAACAAACTAATATCATAAGACAAAGGAGACTTTAAAGGAAAACTATTACTAGGAGGTAAAGAAGAATATTCTATAATAAAGTCATCATCAATCTAACATTAAACTTCAATAATCTTAAATTTTTTACCCCCAAAATATAGGTTCAGAATGTATAAATCAAATATTGCTATAATAAGAAGGAAAAATGTAGGAATCTACTACTACAAAAGGAAATATTAAAATATCTTTCTGTATAAGTGGTAGAATAACCAGGCAAAATATCCATCTAGATATAGACTATCTGAAGAGCACAATTTAACAAGTGGGATCTTTGCTGGATATAGGGTGTCCATAAAATCTTAAAACACACTTGATAATGGGGAAGTAGTATCAGGAAGGCTTTGCTATGTTGGTTGTATTGTATTTCATAATTTAGAAGCTGGTTGCCTGGATACTTTAAACTTTCTGTATGTTTATTTAAATTAAGTATAAGGAAAAAATTCACAGGGACTTCTACCCATCTGTGATTTGCTTTTTAAAGTATTCCTAGCCTGTACTCTTCAGTAGACTAAAATCTCTCTGGTGCCTGTTTAGTGAATTCCTCTTAATTTAATAATTCCTTTATTTAACTCTCTAAAAGCACCTAATGCCCACATAATTGCTCCTAATTCATACAGATTTCCCGTATCAATGGTGATTGAGTTCCATTATTCATACATTATACTAACTTCTTATCAAAATGACTTTTCTTTTTATGTTCCCTTCCCTCGTGCTTAAGTGAAAAATAAGGGCTGGAAAAAGAAGAACAGTATTTTCTGAACCAGTCACATATTTTGTCTAATCATGGAAATACAATTGTTTAAATTGTTAAAGATGGATTATAGCCTAATTTTTATGTAAGGAAACTGTTTCAGAAGACCTAAATGGCTCACCTTTGGGAAATGAAGTTGTCATAGCAGTATTTAAACCCCAATCTACCTCACTACAAAGTTTATATTCTTTCCACTTTCTCTTTCTTTGAAGATAATAAAGTAATTGAGCTTCTGAAATAATGACCAATAATGGCTTGACAGCTGTTCATATCTGGGTGGATATTAATTGCCAACTTTTTGTTTCAAACAGAATTTTCGGTAATAGACTAAAGAAATAGATGACATGGTAACTGTAGGAAGTGAAGACCATGAATTGATAGATTCTAAATCAATAAATTCTTTCAGCATCCTTTAATTGTTACTTCTGGGTATTTGGGAATTCCACTCAATTATATCAAAGGTTAGCTAGATCTCATGCGAATTTGCTATGCATTGCCTTTCATGCCTGGCCCTTGGCTTAGTTTTGTGCCTCAAATTTATGTATTAAAAATAATATGGTAGCTTCTTCACAGATTAAATATATGCAATTTCATACACTCTTATTTTTAATGGCAATGAAGAGCTACTTATAAATCAGCTACTTCGTGGGTTATTAAGACATAATACAATTTGATACTTATAAATTAAATTTGGAATATTATTCAAGACTGATGAACATGCTAATTCTGCAATGCACTAAGAAATCTGGCTTCTATAAATACCAGATAATTTTGCAAGGCTCCTATAGATAGTTGAGGTTTTCACATTTTTCTGTAGGGCATTTTATTACCTGCTCATCATCTGAGTTGTTTTGAGTTTGTGCTGTCCTTGAAGTTAATTATTTTTGCTTTTTCTTCATCTCACCTGTGGTGGGTATTTTGGTTAATCCTTTTTATGGTGGCCAGGTTTGCCAAAAGCACATGCATGTTTTATAGTTAAAGTGTGAAGTACACACACATCTAATGTTGAAAGAAATGATATATAGAACATTTTATTGTTAATGGGTTGCCAATGCATGCATTTTAGTTAATCTATTGCAATATACTGTTCGCAAAGTAATGATAACAACTGTAAGGAGCAATACAAATGACAATTAGGAACCTTCATTATTCCTATTGAAATAAGAGATTTCTCTTCCCTCCTTTTTCATAGATCATTTACTTTAGAAAACTTGTAATTATAAGTGCTATTTCATTCTTTGAGATGTCTATACATTCTCATCTTAAGTGCCCAGGAGCCATCACTTTGAAAATGTAAACCCCAAAGGGGAGATGGTTGGTCCCCTATCTCTCAGCTTCTTTGGAGAGGAACCTAACTGGGGGCTACCTTGTTCTAAGCTGCAAAATCACTTTCTGTTGTTAAGGTGTGAAAAGTTAAATTTTTCTTTAAATAAAGCTGAACAACTAACAGAGATGGTCACCCTAATTTACCAGTTGAGTTTTGAATGGTCTGAGTGACAAATAGGCTCTATTGTGTCCATGTCCTTGAGATCTAGTTATGGCTTATTTTAAGAACGTTGGTGCCATGGGTGCTATCTGCTTGGCTACATAAAAGGGTGGATTTCTTTCTTTCTTTGCGATCTTTTAATGGATTGTCTATGAGACAAACTACAATCTGGTTTAATACTTATTTAATAACAAAACTGTTTTTTTCTCTATACCTTTGTGGTGAGCTTTTCCAGGCTGGGGGAAAACTTCATTTCAAGTGTGTTTTCCCAGTCTAACTCTCTAGGTTATGCTTAAGTATATAGGGGTTTTTTTCATAGTTTATTTTCTATTGTATTTTTAAAGTACACTTTATAGCCTCTCTTCCACCTCCACTCAACCTCCTCCAACCCCTGCAATCACCACACTGTTGTCCTTGAGTTCTTTTTCTTTTTTGCCCCCTCCCTCCATCTCCATCCCCCAATCAGAGTTGTCAGCCTGCTCTCCATCTATGAGTCTGCCTCATTGTTGCTTATTAGATCAGTTTGTTCATTGTATTCCATCTATGAGTGAAATCATATGGTATTTGTCTTCCCTGGGTGGCTTATTTCACTTAATGTTCTCCAGGTTCATCCACAGGGTTTTGCAGTCACCCATAGGGTAAGTGGAATGCAAGGTTCTTTACCTTATCTAAGTTGAGTCAGTCAGTTCGAGAACTGAAGTGGCCTTCATCTTTGCTTTACCAGAGTATCTATCAATTTTTCATGTCTATCTTTGCAGAAATTTTCATCCCTCCATCATTACCTATAGAATGTTTTTAGTGACTGAGAATCCTGAAAAATACAATGAAGAGAGTTTAATAGAAACACACTTTTCAAGCTGTTGTGTTCTTTTTAGTTATGACTAATTCAATGTTTTTCCTTTGGCTTTAAGTTATTGGAACAATGGTTTTTATGAAAATTATACAAACACAGAGTGCTTTTATTATAGCTTATGACTTATACAGAAGGGTTCGATATTAACATTTTACAAAAATTTGTTCAGAGCTTCATTTGTTCATAGGTTGATAAGAGGGACATCTGCTTAAAAAGCTATTTCAAATGATTCCATGAAAGTCAAATGAAGAAGTAAGATTCAATATTTAATTTTTTATTGCTTAGCAAACCCTTTTTATTTTAAAATGGATTCTGCGACCATTCTGTGCCACTGTCATTATTGTAGCAGACTGAGTCTGATCTAAGTTAAATATGAATATGTGAATGCAGAGTTTCCTCTTGACTCATTTAACCAATACATTTGGCATTTTTTTTTTAGCAAAACTATTTCACTCCTTATATATTTCTCATTTTCCTCAATTAAGAAAGTATTCTTCCTCATCTTCAGTGTGGGTGAGTTGCCCCAAAGGCAAGCTGTTTGCCTTCACAGTGAAGCATTGCACTTCATTTAACTCGGTCAGCTCCAAGAGTGCTCACTATGCATTAGGTACGATCTTAGGCACTGAAAAACAATGCGGAATAAAAGGGACAAAACCCACTAGGGGGTGGAGGGGAATCAGACTGGAGCAAAATCTTGGTATTCCAGAGAAAAGCCCAGCAGCAAAGTCTTCTGACAAAAGAACAATTTAGCAAAGGAGTCAGACAAGGTGTGCTGCAAAACCTTTCATTCCACAGAGAGCTCAGCCCTGCCTGAGAGGCTGTTGATCCTAGAGGTGGCCCGGCATTGTGCTTGGTTTTTATTCCATTCAAATTCAAGCCTCTTCAAGTGTTCAAAGCAAGTAGGTGCGTAGGTGTGTTGCCTGAGGAGGAGAAAGAATTAGAAGACTTTCTCAGCACATTCTTGCTTATTAGAGAGGGATGAGTTTCCTGGTAGACTGACAATGTTTGTCATGTGGAATTATCTGAATGTGTGGATAATGCCCCAGCAAACAGAATAGTGTTTTTGTTCTGTAAGATAGCAGTCCTGTTTGCCTAAAATAAGTTTGGTTACTATGTGACAATGCCATTACTGTTTTTAAAAATATTTTATTCATTATTTTTAGAGAGAGGGAAGGGAAGGAGGAAGAAGGGGAGAGAAACACCAATGTATGGTTGCCTTTCACCTACCTCCAGCTGGGGACATGGCTGGAGACCTGGCTTGCAACCTGGGTATGTGCCCTGACTGGGAATCAAATCAGTGGACACTTGGGTTCTCAGGCTGGTGCTCAAGCCACTGAGCCACACCAGCCAGGGACTATTTTTAAGTAAAGTAATTAAAAACTGTGTCTCAGTTTTAATTGCTAATATTGATATATATCAATAGACATAAACCACATAACAAAAGCTCATTGAGATCCCCTATGTGTAAGGATGTAGGGGAGTACCAGCACTCACAAGTTGGAGAATCCCATCTCTGAAGTGTCCTTTGTCTGAGCTTGGGAAAAGAAGCTACAATATGATATGAGTTCATAAAAAGGAGCTATCATCTCTGGGTCCCCTTGGAATGAGACCTCTGCACAAGGATGTAGGCAGAATCACTAGTTCTGGCTGCCAGAGTGGATATTGGCAGTGAAAGCAGTGAGAACACAGTGAACAGACCCCAGAACTAACTCCAAACTCATTCACACAATTTTGTGATGACATGCCTGCGAACTTGCCGTGACCCCCATCAATATGTCTCATTTTGTGTCATGTGAAGATGGAACTGCACATAACTTGAATAGGATTGTTATTTTAATTCAACCTTCTAGCAATACTTTTTGTGAAATTATAATATATTCACATCCTAAATATATTTATCACTGAACAGTTGTCAGACACTATGCTGAGTGCTTCATATGGGTTTTCTTAATGTTCAATAAACTTCAGTGGTACTTTCTATTACTTTCTCCATGTTTGTGAATACTTAGTAAGATTATGGTCTGCCAAATATGCCACAGAGATGGTAAATGGTAGAGTCAGGACTGGAACTCAGGCAGCCAGATTTCAATCCCACATTTTAATTCCTTTCTCCCTTCTTTTTTTCCTTCCTCCCTCCCTCCATCTCCTCTTTTGTTACTTTCTTCCTTTTTTCTCTCTTTAAAACAAAACACTGTCTTATATCCTTTGAAACAAGTACCACAAGATCATAAAATAATGTCTCTGAAAAATCTTGACCATTCATTAAGATTATGATAACAGGAGAGAGAACCCCATCTTTGTATTAATAAAGGATTTTATACTTCCCCAGGTGAATTCACTAAAATGTTGACTCTGATCATAAAACACCAAGTCTTTTTGTTGCCACAGTCTAAACGAATCAGTAAAAGTAGGCAACAAGTGACAGCAACACATCAAGAAACTGTCCAATCGTCACACACATCCTCTTCCTATAAGCAACCATAAGAAAATACTAACACTGGGAGGTGGAACGATTTCTGAGGACACTTCCCTTTTTCCTTAAATATTTGTCCTGGAATTAGAATCTTCTAAAATAAAAATTATGCAAAGAAAGCTTGAGAAGTCAGAGTTCACAAAAAAGAAAATTGAACAAAGGTTGGACTATTAAGATAAGTAGGGCAGTCCACTCTGGCCTAAGCCATAGAGGTGAGTTGAAGTCTCATTGCTTATGTGTACCTGGACCAATTTCGTTGCCAGCTGACTTGGTGCCCTTTCTCTTTACCCCTCTTCTCAGAAGCCAGGACTCTATTGTCTTGCTTCTCTCTGTGTCTCCTAACTTCCTCTTCTTTTAAGGACTTAGGTCAGACTGGATTAGGTCTCACCCTGGAGGCCTGATTTTAACTTAATTTATCCTATAAAGGCTCTGTGTTTCAAAATAGTCATATTCTGAGCTTTGGGGGATTAGGACTTCAACATAGAAGTTTTTGGAGGACCCAATTCAGCCTGCTAATCTGCATAAATCACTGACTTTCCATTTGCATGTTAAATATTTTATATAGGTCAGTCACAATATGGGGGATCAATGATACATTTTTAAAACTTATGAAAGTTTATCTATGTTATTTGCAAAAGGTAGCTCCTTAACATACATTTAATACATAAAAAATTCTATTGCGAACCCTGGCTGGTGGCACAGTGGATAAGGCGCCAGCCTGCAAACCCAAAGGTCGCTGGTTCGATTCCCAGTCAGGGCACATAACCATGTTGCAAGCCAGGTCTCCAACCAGATCTGTAGCTGGAGGCAGGTGAAAGACAACCATACATTGATATATCTCTCCCTTCCCCTCTCTCTAAAAATAATAAATAAAATCTTTTTTAAAATTTTACTGTACAAGATCTTCAATAGAAATTCTGTGAGCTCCCAGACAAGAAGAATGCTAAAAGCATAATGTTTTCAGAGTAGGGTGTAAGTAATTTAAGACAAGGATACTTACTTTTTAATATAAGGTCATCCAGAGAAACAATAATTTTTAAAAAATAGCCCACCTTCAATCCACACATAATTTCCCCCTTGGTGGGAGTTCTGCAAAGTTTTGTCAGCTCATGTTCTGGTTTTTGTTCTGAAATTCTTCCACGCAAGCCTCATGGGACATGCCCTAGCAGTAAACAGGCTGTAGTAAATTATCATATGTTGTATGTACCCAGGCTATCAAGGCAGCAAGAGTGAGGTTTGCCTTAGAAAGGGATTGTACTGTCACTCCATGTGCCTGGAATTATATATTACTTCCCTGCTGTTCAGCCTTTAGCCCAGCTTGAGATCTTGCAGGAAGTGCAATGCTGGTATTTGCTCCAACTGAGTATCAGGTGCACCATGTAAATACATTACAATTGGAGACCTAGTGCTTGTACTGATTTTTCATTGCCAACTATCTGATGGAAATAATAGAAACACATGTTTCCAAGCTTAATGCTCAATATGGTCACATGGTGAAGTTAAACTATTTGGTTAGAAAATCAATCTTGTTATACTAAGCATCAAGTTTGGTCAACCAGAAGAATTGTGAGAAGCTGTGAACTCTCTTAAAATCAATATATATTCAAACCAGGGAGCAACAAAATAGATACAACTACAACTTAGAGTGGTAGCCTAGGGAGAGTTAACCAGTCCCCCAGATTTTGCCTCTGCAAGAAGAATCAATGAAACATGCAAACAAATAATAAAAAAAATAACTCAATATTTGAAGTGGCATTAAGACTCATCTGCAGTAAATTTGAGGACAATGACGACTGTGAGGCATTGGCAACTATATTAAGAATCTTCTGTGTAATGAATTAAATGTCACACACAGAAAATAAATGAGAACGATAATTTAGAGCTCTACTTGCCAAGAGTAACAGGATTTGAATAAAAGATGGGAAGACGGATTACTGAACATTAGAATGACTTCTCTTCAAATATTGGAAATAAGGCATTTATGATTGCCCACCAACATTTAAACTTTAAAATGAACTTCCCATGGGTTTTAGTACATATATGCTAATTTGCTAATTCCTCTAGGCTAAGATTAGACTATTAACCTAGTAGAATATATAACATTTATTATAGGGATATGTAGCCTAGAATAAAATAGGCCAGGAATAACAACCATGTAAAACAAGACATTATGGAACTCACCCAAGAGACAATGGTCTATGACTAATCCATGTCCTGTTGGAATAATGGGGCGATGTGGAGTAACTTAAACATGGCTACTTGAAAGCAAGTCACCTGGTTTCCAACAATAATTTGATGGCCATTTATTATTTTGTGACATTGGGAAATTGCTTCCTCTCCTTGGTTTTTAATATCATTTTCTGTCATAGAGTTTTTATGAGAATTAAAGGAAACCATTCATGCGGTTAACACTGTCACACTGCAAACCATGACAACTGTAATGCTCGTTATGTACCGTAAAGATTTTTCTCTAATTGGGAAGCAGTGCAAGATTTTACCTGGATGGCCATTTCCTCAGAATGCTCCCCACCCCCCAACCATTCTATCTAAAGGGCATTCAACCTTTTTTATTATAGTTTTCAGTCCATTACTCAATTTCTTCACAACACTTATAAATTTACCTCTTTATCATTGTGGGGGGTGAGGGTTGGTCCAGTCCTTGAATGAAAAGTAAATACCTTAAAGGCAAACACTGTTGCCTGATCATAATATAAAATCTACCCTATAGTAAGTGCTCAACACACACTGATTGAACGGGTGTATAAATGTAAGATGTTCATGCCAACAGATTCTGTGCATTATACATATTGTTGAAGTCCCTTTTCTCTTGAAATCAGGATAATGGATTAATTTTTAGCCTCAGGTCCCCACACTTCTTTCCCAGTGAGAGTCTTTCTTATTGTCTTGCAAAAGTGATCAAGAAAAAAGGGCCTGGCCATGTCTTCATTTCAAATTCTTCACAAAGAAAAGAGAGACTCTTAGCAACATGTACATGTAATATTTGTGTTTCTGATTATTTTTGACCAACTCTAAGAGGGAAAACAAATATTTAAAAAATATATTAAAAAAACGTGAGTCTCTGGGGCAGTGGACTAACCTAGCTGACTAGCTTTTTGTGCGTCTTCAAGGAGAATGGCTTTCCTGCCAATATGCACATTCTGTTCCATATTAAAGTGATTAGCATCAAGTGGGAGATAAATTTTTAATACACATGGAAGGTAAGATAAAATAGTGGTCCATGCTATATGGATCATGATCTAAATCCAACCTGTCATTTGTTTTTGTATGTCCCACAAGCTACATAAGAATAGTGTTTACATGTTTAAATGATTGAAAAAATAAAATGATAATATTATGTGACACTTGAAAGCTGTATGAAATTCAAATTTCATTATTTATACATAAAGGTGTTTCAAAATAGGGCATGCTGATTTGTTTATGCATTGCCGATGGCTAACTTAGTGGTACAATGGCAGATTGGAATAGTAACAACAGATATCCCATGGCTCACAAAGTCTAAAACATTCAATGTTTCTAGTAAATATTTACAGAATCTTTGCAAAAGAAATATGCTGATCTCTCAGATACTGCATAATAACATATAGGGAAGATGCAGGAGTCCTATTGGAAATGAGACTCTAAAGAAGGTCAGAATTATTTATAGTTCATGGATTTAGAACCTTGCAAATGTCTCAGACAGTTTAGGATATGTAGCAAGAATAATAAAGCAGAAAAAAGTGGTAGTGATATTGGCCATTTCTGTGTCAAAGATAAAAGATTTGAGGATCACATGGTCCTTCTAAATAATTTTTATGCGAGTTCACCTCATTGCTCAATTTATATTTATCTACATGCTTTAGAGAGTTGAATTTGTACTTACCTAGCTTATGCATATATTATATTCAGCAGACAGCAAAGTTAGTATTAAATGATAACCAAATAGGGTGGTTACAACTTGTGAAAACTCAGGGTTGGGTTTTCTAAAACCCTGTAGAGCACTGAGTTTAAAAAGCAGTATTTTGAGACATTCAGATTTTTAAGTTTTTAATATCTGATGAATATCAACCCTGGAAGTAGAACAAAATAGTATCAAAATTTAGGGTCTCGCTCCAAAACAAGAGCTAATAGTCATTTTTGATAGCGAATAATTTTAAATGGATACAACCCATCATTTGTTGGTTGAGATCCATAAATCTTTAGAAAATGGATATATATGTATATATATATATATATATTTTTCTTCAGATATGATCACTGCTTATCCTTTCTAACATTTGCAAAGAAAAAGGTTCCAAATTTTAAAAGCACTTAGGCTGAAATAACAGCAAAATATTAAGTTGGAAATTAAAATATTTTTCTTCTAAAATAATCACCTTTACTCTGCTAGCAGATTTTTTAACTTCAAGGAGTCATACTTCTGTTCATTAGAAAGCTCTCTGTCTCTTTTTCTCTGTCTCCTGTTTTTGTTTTTTGTTTGTTTATGTATTTTTTATCCTTGATTATCACCAAGTATAAACTGAAAAGAAAAAATATGTTTTGGAAAAAAATATGAGATTTGTCATGTATCCAATCACAGACTAGCAAAAATGAATTAATAATTATTAAGAATAGCCACTGCTAGGCCCTGGCTGGTAGCACAGTGGATAAGGCACCGACCTGTGAACCCAAAGGTCACAGGTTCGATTCCCCAGCCAGGGCACATAACCAGGTTGCAAACCAGGTCTCCAGTCAGGTCTGTGGCTGGAGGCAGGTGAAACACAACTGTACATTAATGTCTCTCTCCCTCTCTGCCTCTCTCCCTTCCCCTCTTTCTAAAATAATGAAATAAAATCTTAAAAAAAAAAAAAAAAGAATAGCCACTGCTTTATTCAATGTATGAAGACTCACAAATCATTGACAAATAAGCACCACTTTAAATCTGTGATGGAAACCCTCTTTTCTACAAGGTGACAATTTACAAATTGCTATCTACTTTCAGAATGATTTGTGGGGTCTTCAGAAAAGTAATAATGCCAAATAAGGGTATGACAATTGTAAATTCATTTCTTGCCACCTGTAATTAGGTATAAAGTTTATGGAATTAATGATCAAAATTAATCAAAGAAGTGACTTTCTGAATCTTTTTAAAGCCAAATAAGCCTCTTTACAAATGAAATTTGATGCACAGTCTGATATGGAAGGCATCAGCAGGTGGGGGATGGCTGTTCTGCTTGAGATGGCAG
This sequence comes from Noctilio leporinus, assembly GCA_004026585.1. Lineage (NCBI taxonomy): Eukaryota > Metazoa > Chordata > Mammalia > Chiroptera > Noctilionidae > Noctilio > Noctilio leporinus. The sequence continues at coordinate 201,165 of PVIW01001081.1, read as the reverse complement.
GATTCCCAGAGCTTTAGTCCAGCTGGGAACCAACGGGAATCTGGAGAGCTACCGGGTTCTGCATCCCACAGAATGGAATAAAGGGACACACTGTAACCCCATTTCCCATGTGGAACTATTATACACAACATTAAACAAAGTAGGTATTTCTCTGGCTGATTCTTTTTATTTTATGGCAATCTTGATTTTATTTTTTAAGATTTTCTTTTTTGAAATTGTTATTCCTTTACAGTTGTCCTGATTCCCCCGACCCTTGGCTTTCCTCTGCCCATCCCAACCCCCATTCCCACAGTCAGTTCTTGTCCCTGTCCTTGTGTCATTTATACATGCTCTTAAGCTAGTCCTTTCCCCTTGTTGCTTTTTATTATTAGGTCCTGAAACTTTTTACACTAGACAACTAGTGTTGTCTAGCCTTTTTACACTAGACAACTCTCACTGCTGTGATAGAAATTATATTATATCTCTGGACTTCTTTAGCCCAGAGCAAAGGTGACCTAACTTTTTAAATAAAGGGCCAGAGAGTAAGGATTTTCAGCTTTACAGTTTATACAGTATGGCAAATACCTAACTCTGCCACTGACTATAGGATTAAAAATGGGAAAACAATGTAGCTATGTTCCAATAAAAATATATGTAGAAAAATACTTAGTGAGGCAGAGGATCAGCAAAAATAGCAGATTAGGTTTTGTCCCCACAAAACAAGCTTAAAGTGTCAGAATCACCTTTTTTATCAGAATGCTAGCAAATGTCCAGAGGTTACAGCAACCAAATGAATGCTGACACACACACGTGAAAAAGGCAATGTAAAATTGTTAGGAAACCTTGGTGACATTTTTCCTTTTCTATGCCCCACCTCCCTTCCCTGGCTCAGCACCCATCTTGAAGACAGCAATCTGCATTCTGACCATGGGAGTCTGGCCATTGGTTATGGAGAAGGCTAAGCAGACGTTGTTCTTCAAGAATTGTGGTTGCCTGTTTTGTCTTGTCAGGGGTGATCTGAAGGAATGACAAAAAGTGTTTGTCCTTGTTTCAGCCAACTCTAAAGTCACTCAGTGCAGAAAAGCAACTATGCAAAAGACAGTTTTTGGAAAAATTGTAAAACAAATGAATAATCCATTGTCACCTGCAGAAGGTTACAATTGACACAAATATTAGACATGCAAAAGCCTGAGAGGAAAAGCTGATAAAAGAGTCTCTTTGGAAAATCAGGGAACTGAGAAGAACACGCATACATCAGGGAATTTATAATGCCATGCTCAGGTTTAGAGCAGGACATAGGCTCAGAATATACATTAGAGAATCTTTAACTTTCATGTCAGGCTAGTCGAGGTTCAGACCAGCAGAAAGTGAACACTTAAGCAGAGTTATAAATGATGTGGCTAAGCATTGAACTAATGCCCCAATGTAGAGCAAATATGCTAAGATTAGATGAGGTTTTTCTATTTCCTTTTCATTATTTTTAGTTTTTAATTTTTGACTTTAGCTACTCAAGGAAATCTCTGTAAAAACACTAGTTGGCCACAAGCTAAAGCAAGAGTGAATTCAGAGACTACACATGACAATGAATACTTGATGAAAATAGTTTAGAAAACTCACCAAACAAACTACCACCACACATGGAACCAATAAAAATAAAATCAGCACAGAGGATAAGGTGCTGGCCTGTGAACCCAAAGGTCGCTGGTTCAATTCCCAGCCTGGGCAACATAATCAGGTTGCAAGCCAGGTCTCCAGCCAGGTCCGTAGTTGGAGGCAGGTGAAAGGCAACCATACATTGATGTCTCTCTCCCTCTCTGCCTCTCTCCCTTCCCCTCTCTCTGAAAAATAATAAATAAAATCTTTAAAGAATAAAATAAAATCAGGAGGAAAAGTAATACCAATTTTAGTTTCCAAATTATAATATTCAAAATGCCCAGTTTGCAACAAAACCTATGAAATAGAAGTAAACAAGAAAGGGATGGATGTAATACAACAACAATAAAATTTAAAAAAAAAGAAGTAAACAAGAAACTATGCCCTATTTACAAGAGAAATGAACAGAAACAGTCTCTAAGGAAACACAAACATTAGACTTATAGACAGAGATTCAAATCAATGGTTTTAAACATACTCAAGGAGCTACAGGAAACTGTGTACAAATAGCTAAAGAAAACCAATAGAACAACATATAAACAAAGAGAGAATATCAACAAAAGTATAGATATTACAAAGAAAAATCAAAGAGAAATTGTAAACCAAACAAGTGTAATATCTGAAATTAAAACTATGAGAATTTCAATAGTAGATTTGAGCAGTTAGAAGAAAACATTAGCACACTTGAAGGTAGGTCAATTGAGGTTAACCAGTCTGACAAATAGAAGGATCAAAGAATAAAGAAAAATAAATAGAACTAAGATACCTGTGGGATTTACCAAGAAGCAAACCAGAATAGAATAGTGGGAATCCCAGATGTTAGCACGTCACTCAGCAGAAACCATATGTAAAGTAAAGCATGTCTCAACAAATGTTAAAGCACTGAAATATTTTAATGTACAATGTGATTACCAGAAATTAATAACAAAAGGAAAATTAAACAAGTCCCTAATATGTGGAAATTAAACAACACACTCTTGAACAATCAATATGTGAAAGAATAGAAAATACTTACAGAAGGATCAAAATTAAAACACAACAACCCAAAATCTATGAAATGAAGTAAAAACAATTCTTTTAGATAAATTTATAAATGTACATATTTATATTAAAAACAAAGAGTTCTCAAATCAATAATTTGACTTTACTCCTTAAGAAACTAGATAAAAAGGTGTGAACAAAACCCAAAGATAACAGAAGGGAGGCTATAGTTAAGATTAGCACAAAGATAAAAAGGAAATAGAAAAACAATATAGACTGAAGTACCTAGGAATAAACTTTACTAAGGAGGTAAAAGACCTGTACTCAGAAAACTACAGAACAATGGAGAAAGAAATCCAGGAAGATACAAATAAATGGAAGCATATATCATGTTCATGGATGGGAAGAATTAACATCATTAAACTGTCAAAGCAATCTATAGATTCAATGCAATCCCAATTAAAATACTAATGACAGACTTCACAGAAATGGAAAAAATGCTTCAAAAATTTATATGGAGCCAAAACACCCATGAATAGCCACAGCAATCTTGAGAAAGAAGAACAAGGTAGGAGGAATCACAATACTGGACATCAAATTATACTACAAGGCTACTGTCATCAAAATTGTCTGGTACTAGCATAAGAATAGACATGTGAACAGACTGGAACAGAATAGAGAGCCCAAAAATAAACCCAGGACTCTATGATCAATTAATATTCCACAAAGAGGTAAGGAACATAAAATGGAGTAAAAACAGTCTCTTCAAAAAGTGATGCTGGGAGAACTGGACAGCAACATGCAAAAAGATAAAACTAGACCACCAACTTACACCATACACCAGAATAAACTCAAGATGGATAAAGGATTTAAACATAAGCAGTGCCACCATAAAGGTCCTGGAGAAAAATATAGGCAGTAAACTTTTGGATATCCTACGCAGAAATATGTTTACTGATACTTCACCAAGGGCAAAGGAAATAAAAGAAAAAATCAACAAATGGGGCTATATCAAATTGAAAAGTTTCTGTTCAGCTAAAGAAAACACCAGCAAAATTCAAAGGGAACAAACTGTATGGGAAAACATAATTGCCAATGATACCTCAGACAAGGGTGTGATCTCCAAAATATATAAAGAACTAATGCTACTCAACACCAGGGAGACAGACAGCCCAATTAAAAATGGGCAAAGGACCTGAACAGACAACTCACTGAGGAAGACATACAAAGGGCCCAGAGGTATATGAAAGAATGTTCAACATCACTAGCCACTAGAGAGATGCAAGTTAAAACCACAATAAGATACCACCTCACACCTGTCAAAATGGCAATCATCAACAAATCAACAAACAACAAGTGTTGGCAAGGATGTGGGGCAGAGGGAACCCTCTTGCATTGTTGGTGGGAATGCAGGCTGGTGCAGCCACTGTGGAAAACAGTATGGAGTTTCCTTAAAAAACTAAAAATGGAACTGCCTTTTGATCCAGCAATTCTACTAGTAGGACTATACCTGAAGAATCCTGAAACACCAATTCATAAGAACCCATGTACCCCTACATTCATAGCAGCACTATTTACAGTAGCCAAGTGCTGGAAACAGCCTAAGTGCCTATTAGTGGATGATTGGATCAAAAAAATTTGATACATTTGCACAATGGAATCCTACACAACAGAGAGAAAGAAGGAACTCCTAACCTCTGTAACAACATGGATGAAACTAGAAAGTATTATGCTTAGTGAAATAAGCCAGTTAGTGAAGGACAATACCATATGATGTCACCCATTACAGGACAATAATGAACAAAACAAACAACAAGCAAAACAGAACCAGATATATGAATACAGTGAATAGGCCTTCAGTGGGCAGAAGGAAGGGGGTAGGGGGAGGGGGGAGGAAGAGGCAAAGAAGGGGAGCAGTTTAGACAAGAACCTAGTATGGAAGAACCATGGACAAGGACAACATGTGGGATAGACTTTGTAGGGGAGTGGGTGGGTTGGGGAGAGGACAGAGGGGGGCAAAAAGGGGACAGATATAATACAACAACAATAAAATTAAATTTTAAAAAAAGAAAAAGAAAAACAATATAGAAAATTAGCAAATCCAAAGTTTATTATTTGAAAAAACCCACAGAAATTGATAAATCTTTAATTTAAATAGATTTAAAATAGAGAGAGAAGACTCAAATAACTAGAGTCCAAATGTCTATTACTGAATAAATGAATATACTAATTATGGTATAGATACACAATGAAATATTAAGTCATAAAAGGAAATAAAGTACTGTTAACTGCCATAATATTAATGAACCTCAAAAACATTATAAAAGCGAAAGAAGACAGATACAAAATTGCATGATTCAATTTTTATGCAATATAAATTGCATATTGACTTACCTATTGATAATAGGTAAATCCACATAAGGCAGAAGGCAGTTGGTTGTTGCCAGTTTGGGGGGATAGGGGGAAGAATAAGAGTGATTGCTTAATGGGTGTATTTTTCATGGAAATTAATATATATTCACATTCACAATATTGTGAATGTGTTAAATGCTGTTAAATCGCACATTTCAAATTGGTTAATTTTATGTTGTATGAAATTTATGTCACTTAATAAACAAAGAGTACAAATACAATAAAAACCCAACAGCAAGGTAGATTTGATTCATAGGCTTAGTTTGATGAATCCTAACCTGAATTACATATATATGTATACATTCTCTGATAAAGATTGTTTTGGAACTATATTTTCATTTCTAATTTGTTCTGTTAGAAATATTACATACTTAATTTTTAGTGATTGAATTCTCAGTATGAATTCTGAAAGATACAGGTTTAATAATGTTTCATGAAATGATGACTATGACCATTACACTTCAGTTTTAGATCAGATGCTTAAGTTACTGTAGGTGCTACAGTTGAATGCAAGCTAATATTGGGGTGAATTATAAAAATAAATATGTAATTTTCTATGAAGTTTATGGCATTTTCTCTTTAAAATTTTCTGACTTCTGACCAATTGGGGTCAAATCTTACCTGGATGCTTATAGCTTACAACCTCTTCAATTTTCTAAGAAGCGTATTGAATTCAGGAAAATTCAGTTTCCTAGCAACTCAATAAATAACAATTATCCTCTTTATCCTTTTTTGGAATAAAGGGTTACACCAGGAAGGAACTATAATAATTCAATTAGATATAAGTAGTTTTTGAGAAGTATATTAAATGAAATAAAATGTGAATATTTCTTGTCAGACATTTTTTGTAATTCTTTTGTACAAAGTAGAATGAACACAGATTTGGAGATGACAGAATTTAAAAAGAGCAATATGGAATCTCTCTTTCATTAAACATAAAGAGTATTTTAACCACAGAAAACATATGAGAACCCAATGTTATAGAAACCTTTAAACACATATCCATAACATGTATTTATATTTCTTAAAACAGACAAAATTCATATGAATGTGTAAAGAAATTTAATAATTCTCACCACACATGTTATTGCCAAAAAATGAATAAATATTTAGGATTTCATACTTCTCTTATTGAAGACACATCCTGTTACATTGTTTAGTTTTCATTCCTAATTATAGGTTTTGGTTTTTGTTTTTAGTATATTTCTTTATTTATTTTTAAATTTTATTTATTATTTTCAGAGAGAGGGGAAGGCATAGAGGCAGAGAGGGAGAGAAGCATCAATGTATGGTTGTCTTTCACCTGCCTCTAGCCATGGACCTGGCTAGAGGCCTGGCTTGCAACCTGGTTATGTTGCCCTGGCTGGGAATCGAACCGGTGGCCTTTGGGTTCACAGGCTGGCACCTATCAACTGAGCCACCTATTTTTAGTATATTTAATTAAATAGAAAATAACTAGGCGATGAGTTTGTTATTTAATATACTCAAGTAGATCCAGACTTTTGTGAGATTTTTTAAACAATTTTTAAAATTTTGACTTCCCATATTTACATATTCTACTTAAATGTTTCATTTCGTCTCCTCTTAACTTCATAAAGTAGATATTGATGTATTAATTAAACATTAATTTGTCATGAGCCATGTGCTTGGTCATAAAGTCCTTGAGATGATATTCTAACAACTTTAAGTATTTTTTGCCATATTAATTACTTTTTGTTGCCTTTCTAATCCTCAACACATTAAAAGCATGTTCTGTGGTTCTCAAGCTTTGTTTTCTCATGACCCTAATTGAATCTTCACAAGACATATGACACTCTAGTACAGACTTTAAAGTAAGATGGCAAAATGCACTCAGACTTTCCATCCCTGCTCTCAGATGCTCATGATTAAGATCAATAAAATTGGGAGACAAATGGGAACAAAAAAAAAGTGTACCATTTACTTGATTACTTGATAGCATATTGAGGAATCTTTATGAGATATGATAGAATTAAAGCATTGAAGAGGTCAGACCGCTAGCTGGATAGAATGAAGAACGAGTTTCTATAAGGAATCACTAGTCTCCCATAACTATTCACTGAACAGTTTTCTCTAATGTTACAACCTCAACGTGAATGAATAGTCACAGCTGTGGAACTGCTCTTCAAAACAGCAGTTAAAACAAACAGAAGAACCATATAGGGATCTCTCCTGAGTGAAGGCTTAAATAATAAGAGGGTGAAAAATCAGGGCTACAGGAGTCAGCTACTTCAACACAGAGAAGATGGGGCAGCAGCTTCTGCACACAAAGATAAGTGAATGCGGTTATTAGCCAGGAGATGCAGAATTTTAACAGTAATTCTCCCTGTGAAATCAGTTATGCTGTAAACTGTGGAAGAGCAGGCGCTAATGAATGATTGCATAAATAAATGAACTAATGAATGTATACAAATGATTGCATAAATTTAGTGAATAAATAATATATAAAAAGATGTCTACAAATGTGTTTTCATTCTGGGCTTAATCTCAAATTTATAAAAAGTAAAAACTAAAATCTATTAACATCCATTCAAAATGTTGAATTAAAATTTTAAGTCTACTGAAAATAAACCAACTTCTTACTAGGAAAATTACAATGAAGGAAATAAGAGAGGGTGAAAAAAATACAAATTACTCAGTTCAGAATGGTGAAGGAGCTAATAAAGAGTCACATTTCTCTAAGTCTTTAGGACTCATGAAAAAATAAAGATACATTTAGGATAAATCGAAACATGGCAAACAACATGAGAAGCAGCACTTGGTGATCCAATGAAATTGTAGAACCAGAAAAAGTTTTAAAAGCATTCAAAAAACTATTAAGAAAGAAAATAAAAAGCATTGATTCTATAGATAACATATCTATTTGACTAATAGGTGGAATTACTTAGAAGTGTTATTTATTGGACATGGCTAGAAGAAAGTTCAGGGCCTCAAGATGAAAATTCCTAATAATATCTTCATAAAAAATATTAATCATGGGACAGCAGTAAGAAGATTGGGCAACATAACATCTTAAGCTTTTTCTGCTCTAATGTTAAAAAGAAGAAGCAAGAAATTATATAAAGACATTTGAGGTGAATATATACATTAGGGCTTGTACTTAGCAAAATTACCCATTTGCTCAAAGTGTGGATTGTGGAAGCCTCTTATGGATGGCACTTTTGACTTTCTTAGAGGTGCAGAACCGAGCCTCAGCCCCAGACCTACTAGTTCGGAATCTGCATCTAACAACATCCTCACAAGTTTCCTGTGCACCTTTAGTTTGAGAAGCGCAGGAGTAGACTTACATTTTGTATGTGTGTACGTATCTGTGTACAACTCCCTACTTAATCAACTGCCTTAGAATTCATTCTTAAAGGTAAGTAAATTTATGGGAAATCTTCCAAGTAGAGCTATTACAGAAAAAATCCTGTTGGGATAATGTTTAATATGTCAGGCATTACTGCAAAGAAAGCAAAACGAACTGAATCCAACAAAACCTTGAATGATGGCCAACGTGTTTCTTTTACATTACAGATGTAAGTTCTTTATTTCTGTGCTGAAAATATTTTTTCCTGAAAAAAAGCATTGAACTACTTATATTTTAGAATGTATCAGTAAAATCAAATAGATTTAGGAGTTAAATGAGCTCATTCACCTAACTTACCACATTCTGTTTTTGTAACCAAGAGCAATATTCTGAGAATAAAAATACACATTTCAAGTATTACGTGACATCAAGTGAGAATACCTGAAACTACAGTTCTTTATTTTTCAAGGTGTTCAATACTTTAATATACAGAGACATGCTATTTTTGTCACTGGTTTCTCATCACAGAAAGATTATGAATTTTTAGAAAACTAGTTTATCTTAGAATGGGAATAAAACTTTTATTTTAAAGAAGTAAGTTTAAAGATGACCAGCAAAGAACCTCTATACGTCTGAATATATACATCAAAACCCCTTACTGTTAGAAATACCATTAGTTTGGCCTTATAGTTAATGGATTTTATAATTGTTTTCATACATGTAAGATTAGACCATAAGAGGATACAAATTTATATATTCATGTATTTACTTATTCAAACCATTCATTGACTCGTTTAAAATGATACAATATCATCACAGTGTAAATTTGGAATGAAATTAGCCCCTACACTTTAAGAACTGGGGGTATAATTTCATTGAAACTCCAGCCAAGATTGTGCTGCATAAGCTCCTCTAACAATTTTCTGAGGCTCCAAATCTCACTAACATAAAGAGTATATGAATTTAAGTTATGCTATTGATGTGGAGAGCTCCGTAAATCATTTTACAGCGGTAATACCCAATTGTCCAGCCCCTCATTGAAAAGTCCTACAGAAATGGCCTACTCAACACGATCATTCAATTGACAATTGATGTCTCCTGTTTCTGTGAGTGTACATTTGTTAACAACCTATGTCATCTCCCTTCTCACATCATTCTTACAGACTAAATCCTCCATAGAAAGATATAAAAGCTGCCCTGGCTGGGGGCTCAGTGGATAGGTGCCCATCTGTGAACCCAGTATTAGCTGGTTCGATTCCCAGCCAGGGCAGATAACCAGGTTGCAATCCAGGTCTCTAGCGGGTCCCTAGCTGGAGGCAGGTGAAAGGCAACCATACATTGATGCTTCTCCCTTTCTTTCTCCCTCCCTGCCCTTCTCTCTAGAAATAGTGAATGAAATCTTAAAATAAATAAATAAAAAGGCTTGTCTTAAGTAGAGCACATTATATGCTCATGTTTGCTCTTAGTCCTACACCTCTCTCAGCACCTTTTCTGCTCTTAGCACATTGAACACTGGATTTTCTACATCTATGACCCTAATTTGCAAAACCTTATGAATGAGGCATTCCCCCACTTACTTTGCTTTTGCAAACTTTGTGATCAGTTTCCTTTTAAATATAACTTAAGTGTTTTATTTGTCTTACTAAAGATAAATTTGGTTTGCCTTCGAGTAGGTTTCATTCTATTGGGTGAAATAGACCATTAACAAGATAACTTGAAAAAACAGAACTTAGTTTATTACATAAGGAAAAGTGTTATGGAGAAAAATAAAGAAGGAAGATGAGGATGTGTGTAACAACCTCAGTAACTTAAGTCTAAGTTTATATGTAAATAAAGTCATGGAAGAAGTGAGAGAACAGCCATATGAACATCTTGTGGAATAGCATCGTGGACACACATGCCCTGAGGAGCTGAGTAGGGACCAAGTCTTGAATGTAGAGGAACAGACTTCAAGTGCTGGTAGCTGGACCAGAGTGAGAGAGAGAATCTACAGCTGTAGTTTTTCTTCATCTTTCAGTTCTGCTTTTCTGTGTGTTACATTCACCTCAAGTTTTATCAGCATTCTACGGACAGCAACAGGTCTACTTCCTCTCTGATTAATAATGAGCGGAAGTAAACCTTTCCTCTTCAAATATTGCCGGCAAAGGTTGGTAGAAGATTTTCATTGGCTTATCTCGAACCCAGTCCTCACCTTTGAATCATGGTAGATCAGAGCTGCTGGTTCTCTGCCTGGCCAGATGTGGTCCTGTGTGAAGGGCTATCACCAGAGGGTGGAACTCAATCCTTCTAAAACTGGGAAAACTCAGAGTAGGAGCAGGTGGGTCCACAACAGAAAATCAAGTGTCGGCTTCTTCAAATAAAGGGAATGAAAACCAATTAGGACCACACAACAGATGTAGACCTCCTGCTATTACAGTTATAAATATTCCCTTGATGTGTGTTCAAATGAGACAGTTGTCTAAAAAGCCATTGAACGTATAATGAAATCTTCATTTTGCCAATAAGAGAGGATAATAAATCCAGAAATGGGTTAAAAATTCGTTAAATACATTATTACTTGCTTACACACATATGCACTCATCTATAGGTCAAAATGACAAAATCAAACATAATTTATTCATTGAGTTGGGTTTAATTGTGTTGAGAAAAGATAGCTTATATTTAAAATATGTATGACATGAGTTTTGAGCTTTAATTTATGCAGATGTAGATTCCTGGTTATGAATATTTCCTAAAATATATTAGAGTTGGATTTTAATGGTCATAAGTTATTCTAACACAGGAATTGAATATGCAAAGAGTATAAACGAGCTACTAAGCACAGTAGAACTATGAATAAAGTGCATTAAATTCAAAAGCACAGGTAGAGGTTTGAAGCTTTTCTCAGAGTCACATTTATTGTGAGGGTTTAGTTTTATTTGAGCTGCCTAAAATATTTTAGATTTTCCAGATTTTAAAATGCCAGAGTAATATCTGCAAATTGCAATACTATTGCATTATAATACTTGCTAAAATTAAAAGGAATCAAAATTAAAATGGTTACAAAGATGTATAAAGTATTTCTTATACCTAAAGGAATTGGCTTCCTCTTTTTGTAATATCAAGAGGTTCTTTTCCTTTAGAAATAGCTTATTAGGTAAAAGTTCCAAATTGTATTTGTACAGATAATGAGCACAGACTAACATGGGGATATACCAAAAAAAAAAAAAAAAAAAAAAGGCAGATTACACTCATTTCCTTCCATAATTTCTTTATATATGTCTCTTTAAATGCCATAACGCACGTAATGCCTCATTCAGAAATTAGTTGTGCTCCAAAGATTGAATATACATGCATTTGCATAATAAGCATTTTATCACCTAGAAATGATTTATTACTTGTGGCCAGGTTTGCAGATTAGCCAATAATCATATTAATAAGAATTTGTTGAATACCTAATTTCTGCAAGGTACTCTTCTGGGCACCAGAGATATTGAAATAAATTAACCAGAAAAAAACTTCAGACCTCTTAATGTTTCCATTCTACTGGAGTGAGATATAAAGTAAACAAATAAATAAAACAATATCAAAGATGGTAAAAAATAAATAAAGCAAGAAAGAATCTGGGTAAACATATTATTTTATATGAGGACAAACACAAGAATAAAATATGCATTTTAAAGATGAGGCTTCAAATATGTATCACAGTGCAAGGGCTAATAAAGTTCATTACAAATATAAAATAATATGTTGACAGGGTTACTTTAAAAATATTGAAATGTGCTCTTTTAAGTAATTAAAGCCTGAGCTCATTTTTGACGGTCAAATTTTTTAAACTGTCTACATCTCTGTGATTTAGAATATCTCTTATGAACTCTATAGTGTTGGATATATATAAATATATGTGTATATATTTAAATATAATTTACTTTTAATTTTTATTGAAATATTGGAGTGACATTGGTTAATACAATAATTGTACAGCTTATAATATTACATCATCTGTATATTGTACTGTGAGTTCACCACCCACTGCCAACTCTCTTTCCATCACTATTTATTTCCCTTTGCCCCCTTCTATCTGACCCCACAGCCTTTTCCCTCTGGTAATCACCATATTGTTGTCTGTGTCCTTGAGTTTTTTGTTTGTTTTTACTAATCCCTTCACCTATTTTACCCTGTCCCCAAACCCCACATCCCTCTGACAGTTGTCAGTGTAGTATGTGTATTTTTAATCAGTAGGATCACATTTGGCTCTCAATTAGAGAATTCAGTTGGTTTAAATTAATCCTTTATTAATGTATTTAGATTGTTTTTGGGTTTTTTTTGTTCCCTGCTTGATTAAACTTGATTATATGGTTTTACTTTATGTTTTCTGTTTTTAAAAATTGAGTGTTTTTAAAATTCTCTTTTCCTTCTATGGATATGAAAAATATACACTTTATTTCTCTTTCTCTTTTTTTTTTTTTAGAGTTGCTCTTAAAAAAATCTAACATTCATAATTAAAAGTTTATTCATTATCTCTCCAAGAAGAATTGAAGGAAATTAATGTACTTTATCTCTTATTTCCACCCTCTGTTCTTACAGTATTGCTTTATAGTATTTTCATTCTGCTTTGATTCCTCTTTTATTAACAAAATACCATTAATATTTATACCATTAGTTTTGTTTAAATTTATCTATATCAGCATTTCTGCCCATTATTCCTTCCACCTCAGTTCTTCTTTTTGTTTTTTGTTTTTTGTTTGTTTGTTTCTTGGTTTTCTTAAAGAATCTGTTTTAAAATATGTTGGAAGATTGTGAGAAGTAAAATTTGAGTTTATTTTTATCTGAATACATCCTTCTTTTAACATCTTTTTGTTTGTGTGATGTATTAATTATTCATGTAATCATGGTCTAAGAGTTATTTTCTTTTTCTATATTTGGCAGATATTATTCTTGCTTAAAGGCATGTTATCTTTTAGCAGATAGTCTATCTTTTTTTTTCTCTAAAGTTTTTGAGATTCTTTATTTGTGCCTTATGATTCTTGACCATGATATGTCAACATGTGAATTTATTTATTCTGCTTAAATTATCTTTATTTCATCAATTAGAAGATGCATTCCACTTTTTAATAATAGCAAATCCTCAACCACTATTTCCTAAAATATTAATTCTTTACAATTTCCTATTCTCTTCTCGAATTCTGAATAGATGTGCAATTTATTCTTTATGTAGTAGTTCCCTCTTTTCAGCACTTTAAAAAATATTTATTGATTTTAGAGAGAGAAGAAGGGGAGAGTGAGAAAGAGAGAGAGAGAGAGAGAGAGAGAGAGAGAGAGAAACATTGATTTGGTGTTCCACTTATTTATGCATTTATTGGTAGATTCTTGTATGTGCTCTGACTGGGAATGAGAGCTGCAACCTTTTCCTATAGGGATGGTGCTCTAACCAACTGAGTTACTGGCCAGGATCCTTGTCAGCCAATTTGCTTGTGATGGTCTCAGTTACCCTCAGTCAACCATGGTCTGACAATATCAAATGGAAAATTTCAAAAGCAACTAATTCATAAGTTTTAGATTATAACTTTTTTTACCATTCTGAGGAGCTTAGTGAAGTCTGTGCCACCCTGCTCTGTCCCAGTGGGGACATGAATCATCCCTTTGTTACATTTTTAAAAAAATACACCAAGGCCTTGTGATACATTTTGGATAGAAATTAAATAGTTCCCATGTGTAAATCTTAGTTGGAGTTCTACAAAGCATTTGAAACTGGGGGAACTTTTTAAAGTATTTTTCTTTGCTTTAATTTCAATGATATTTTTAAGAAAGAAAGAAGAATTAATTACTTGAGTTTTCAGGATTTAAAAAAATATTTAATAATATTCTATGGAGAGGAATTGGCAGCAACTACTAGCATTCTTTTTAGGTACCTTTAACAGTAATGTGCAAAAAAAGTCAAGGCAAGATTTTGAATTTTTGTATTCTATAATATTTAATGTTTCAGAGGAAGGGGTATTGAGACAAGATGGTTTTAGAGCTGCATTTAAGCCTAAATATCATTGTGTGACCTTGTTTAGTCCTTGGTTCTCTGTAATTTCATAATGTTTTTATTTGTATTTGCTTTGAGGAAGGTATGATAGTCAAATAAGACTTAGCTTCAGAGCTTCCTTTAATTCATCATGCTTCAGTTCCAAAAGCCATGCAAAATGTGTTTTCTAATGCATTTTTCACTAATCTCTTTTATTGGCAACATTTCTGGCTTGGGACTTCTGCTTTGAATATTTTTCAAATCCCTAGCTTTAGTGATTCATCTGCTCTTTGCTATACCCAATTGTCTATTTACTCATTCTGTTACATTACCTACAAGGCCCCTGTTAGAAATACATCAGAAAAAGTGTTGTATAGGACTTAGTTTTATATCTAAGCTACATCCACACAAACAAAATATTATCTCATTATAGAGGACATACAAGGAAAAGGTTGTTGTCATTTGAACATTATCTATGTGCCAGGTTACGAACTAGATATTTTATATATGTTCTTATTCAGTTACTAGACAAATTTGTAACTGTTGTTATTTCCTTTGTTTAAAAAAGTACTATAATTGTAAATTTTAGAGTTCCAGAGATTGGTTAAATAATGTGAATGTACCAAACTACAGAACTATACACTTAAATTTTTTAAAGATGGTAAATGGGATGTATTAGGTTAGTTTTATTTCCAATCCACCTGTTTATGACTCAGTAAAGTAGTTTTAATCCTCTATTGTCACTGCTAAGTACTCAACAACTCAGCCCTGAAGAGCCATACTTGGGGCTCATCAACACAAATTGTGGAAAAGCACCTGGGACAAGGCGACATTTAGAATATAAATACTGAGGGTTTGTATAAACTATTTTGAGAGTTTTGGTGTGGGCCAAGGTGACACTTGACTGACCTAAACAAGGTTTCTGATGACCTGTAGGGCATTAGCTCATCACAGGGCAAGGGGTCTTCCCTATAGGCCATGGTGGAAACCATGGAGATGCCTGTGTTCCCTAGCAATGTGCTCTAGCAACGTGGGGCTTTTATTTTGTTCCCTGGCAGCTGAACATCAGCTCCTGGCTTGTTAAAGCTGGTTCTCTGGAGAAACCAAACTCATATAAAAGGTACACCTCAAATCACATTTGGACTTGATTCCTTCCATCTCCCGTCATCTGTCATTTATATGAAGCATATTATTTCTTTACCTGGCTTACTAAGAGATGTTATTGGCTTGTGAAATTTTTGTAATGTCCACAACAAACCTGTGTTAAATAAATTGCTGGAAAAAAACTAAAATCAATCTCTGAGCATAATGTTGCCAACTTTAGCCCAAACAAAGCACAACAGTAAATGTGGTTACATGTATTTTGCCACAATTAGAATTTGCTTTTAAATCACTAATTTAACTTAGTATTTGGCTCAAAGTCACAACAAGTAAGTGAAAAATCTTGGATTAAAATTCAATTTTTGGACAGCTCCTCAGGGAGACTGCATTGCTTAAGCCTATGTAGTAAAAGACAGGGTTAGGATGAGCGGTGTGGCCTTTATTATTCCAAAAACAATGATGCCTTTTATTAACCAGCATTAACTGTTAATCAGCTTTATCTGAATTGTTAGAATAATGAAAACCAACATTTATTGCATGGGTTCTGGGAGATCCTCAAATGTATTCAGAATTATCGAAGAAATACTAAATTGCATGAAATACTTAAACCAAAAGTAGGTTATATCATATCCTAATTCTTTAAAAACTGATATTCCACACATAACATTCAAGAAAAATATATTAACCAGAATACTTGATAATTCTGAGCACTTCATCCTTCATAGCTGCTAAATATTAAAACTTTTACTGTGGTCTTTCCTCAGTAAAAGTTCAATTCTGAGATATTGAACTTGAGCAAAGAATTCAGTCATTTTCCTGCTCTGGGCAGTATCATCATGATCATCTTTCTCCTTCTGGCAAGATTTGTTGCCTAGGTTCACATTGGTATTTGAATCCTAGCTCTGTATTCATCTACAGCATGTTTATGACTGTAATTGATGTCATAATCATTAATTATGCATGGATTGTAGAGGTGGCGCTATCTTTAATATTTTACTTCAATGTTTTAAGTTGACAAGCAAAAGTTTAAAACTTTAAAAAATACATTGTTATATATTATTAACATGAAACATCAGTAACCATTCTCAATATGCATTTCTTTTTGTTCATATTTCAAAGAATATGATATATTCTAGCTGTTGTCATGTTGGATCTTCAGGGCTTAGAAACTATAGTTCCAGTTTTTACCTGTATGTATCTAACATTTTGTGTTTTAGCAGTTGTTTTCTCAAATAGCTATAGGTATCAAACATTTAAAAGTGGTCAGAGTAATGAGGTTCAGACCTTAATCAATGAAATTAAATTTCTATTGGATATAAGAGGTTTATAAAGAAGTATGAAAATTCAGATAGAATTTTAATAAAATATTGAAGGAGGTACAATCACATCAAAATGAAAACTTGGGAGGTCCCAGTTACCTGAAAAAGTTACAAAGCAGTCGGTCAGTATGTTTTATGTACAGCATGGCAGGTATTTATTGCTCAATGACTAGCCCTACTTAGTTTAGTTTTTCATTTACACAGGACCAAAGGGAATAGTCTGGTCCAATGGGTCATGGACAGAAATGGCATGTATCATTTATGCAGTTACCAGCTGAATAACAGAAAATCTGTGTCAGGAAGCTAATGCTTCAGATGGTGCCACAGTTGTGACATGGTGACATGGCAGAGAGTGGTTTACTTTGGATAAGCAAATGACTTTGTGCAGCACAGCCTAGTACCAATGTATTTGGACATAGAATAGCAAGGCACATAATACAACTTAATGTCTTTAGGTACTGAATTCTCAGAGTTGTTAGCCTAATCGAACCTGCTTGGATGAGAAATTGATCTTGGAAGTGGAATACCACAGTGATAAAATCTAAAATATACAACATTGGTTAAATGAAAATATTGGAGACTGAAAAAATGGTGTTATATAGTAATAAAATATCTGATATAACTTTTGCTTGTGGTACATTGGAAGGCAGACCTTGCTCCTCCTGAGATAACAGCACTGGGAAAGAGAACAGAAAACTAACTCTAAGTAACGTGGCTCTGTTGCGATCAGAAGTCCTTAGCAAAGTGTGATATGAGAGAGATGAGCTAGGAGAGGATGGACAGGGATGTATGCAAAAATTAAAGGTCATTCTATGAATATTCTATGAATTCAGGAGTCTGAAACATTGGAGAAACCAAATGCTTTGAGGTCTCAGATTATTATTATTTTTTTTTAATGGGCTAAAAGACTTTGTCTTTGGGAAAAGATCAGATTCAGAGATCAAAGAAGCTATCTTTTGTTGAGAGAGCACATAAGAGTGAGAAAGAAAATCTGTATAGTAAAACTTTCAACTGTATCCTAAAAAGAATATTAGATGTGATTATTGCTGCATAGAACTCAATTAAGTAAACTTGGAGGTCACTGAGATTTTTAAAAATTTTATTTACTTTAGGAAAAGAGAGAGAGTGTGCATGTGAGAGAAAAACATCAATTCATTATTCCACTTATTTATTCATTTTTGATTGATTCTTTTATGTGCCCTGACCCTGGCATATTGAGACGATGCTCCAATCAACTGAGCTACCTGGCCAGCGTGGTCACTGAGTTTTTAAAGCAGTGAATTGAGATCTAAAAAATTCATTCTTAGGGAGGAGGTGATGAACAGATTCATAAGGTTTATGTCACTGAAACAGCACTAGTTAAACATTCTTGTCATTAGGTCCATTTTTCCTAATTGCCTTATTCAGTGGCAGTGAAGTGGACAATTCAAGTGCACAATAGCATGTTATTGATAGGATGTTGATATTATTATATGGCTATTCAAGGTCAAGAGCCATATAGAATGGAGCTTCACCTAATTAGTCTGAAGTACATGTGATCAGTTTGTTATGTATTTACATCTCAAGCCTTTTCATTTTTTGAAGACTAATACTATGGAAGAACAGAAAATGAACGGACGTATGCATATTACTCATGGGCTTTATGTCAGCTACAGAGCCATCCAACAGCCTCACATTTGAAGCCATTAAATATTAAACCCAACCATTCTTAGTTCATCTTTTAAAACCATCAAGGAAGCAAGATGAAACTAAAGCAGCAACTAAAGTAAAATTCCTCATGGGATGACGCAAAGAAAGCAAGTGCTCAGGCTCAGGCTGATTTTGATTTATCAGCTTATTTCCATTTTCTCTTTATGTAATTGCACAAAGCATGTCAAAAAATGCAAGAGTATGTATAAATGAGTGCTTAGCGGGCTTTTTAAAATCTTTATATTATTAGAACTTACCTTAATATAAAAGATAATTCCCTGACGGTTTCAAATGTTCGGAAAAAGGTGAGAGCTTTTTTTATCAATTGTTGCATTATTCAAAAGGAATGTGATCCCCACAACCCTGCTTTCCCTTTCAAATAAGGGACAGCTTAACACTGTTCTTTGGTAGTACATCCCCTATCTGGAAACTACCATTGACTCAGAAATCATGATTTCATATAACCATATATGAGGTCTGTCCAGAAAAAGTCCAGCCATTGTTAATGTAACAAGAATGATTTGTGTAATATCAAGGTGACTTGGCAGCCAAAGAGAGTGGACTGGGATGTGCACGCATGAAGAGTAACTACCTCACTGTACTAGTTGGTGGGGGCGGTAGACACCATTGAGTGAGCATGATATGTGGCCGTTGCACTCAAAATGACTGAGTGAGCAGAGCAAGGAATCTGCAACAACTTTGGTGTTAGAATGATTTAGGAGGCTTTCAGGGACAATGCAATGGCGGCATTGCTTCAAAGATGCTCGAGAGCCTGTTGAGGTTGATCCACATTCTGAAAGGTCTGCACCAGCAGAACACTTGAGAGTAGTGAACATGAACAGGTTGCAGTCAACAAAGATGGGTGACCCGGGTGGCTCAGCACCCCCCACAGCCCAGGTTCGGCACCCTGCAAATGCTGGCTTTTCCCAAAACTAAAATTACCTTTGAAAAGGAAGACATTTCAGACCGTCAATACCATTCAAGAAAATATATGATGGGCAGCTGATAGTAATTCCAACAGTCCTTTTCAGAGAATTTTGAACAGTGAAAGAGGTGCTAGGAGACCTGTGTGAGGACTCAACGTGCCTACTTTGAAGGGGATTGAGGTATCACTGTTCTATGTGCAGTGTTTCTTATATCTTGTACCTTCTTTAATAAATGCCTCTGTTTTTCATATTACATGGGTGGATTCTTTTCTGAATAGGTTGCATAGTTTTATAACATGCAAAATGACACTGCGTCAACAAATGTTCTCAAACCAAACTATTCTTTGCACACTTAAAAGCTACATCCAGACTCTTAAGCCTGACATGTTCCTCAGAACCCACTTAGATTGTAGGACCATCAACCACTCACTCAAAAAGACTGTAATAAACAGCAAGCATCTGAAACCCCTTTCCTGACTGAGTGAACTGTATCTATAGATTCTTCTCCTTGAAACAAGTGAAGCCATGCCTAACAGCATTCTGTTGAGGATGCTATTTCCCTAAAGTTATTATGAGAGAAAAAAATGTCTGGGTGGGGAAGTCAAAAGACATTCAATGACAGATAGCAAAATGATTCAGGACAGTTATATCTGACTATCAAAAGGATTCCCAACTTTACTCTAAGTTGCTAAGGCAGGATGATATGGCAAACTATCTTCATTTAGCTGTGGACTTCTTAATTCTCGTTGACAGTCATCATATTATATATGTAACAGTACTAATATTAAATACTTGTTGAAATTTGTTCTTCTGCTAGTAATGTAGGAATCAGTAGCTTCATTTTGAAGATGAGGAGCCTAAGGGTCACAGATTAACTAATTTATCCAAGGTCACCTAGCCACCAGAAGCAGAGCTGAGAATGAATCCAGGTTCTCTTTGACTCAGGGTATCTACCCTACCTATGAAAATATGGAAGCTTGTCCCCTGAGATGTGTGGCACCATTACTAATGTCTAAACTATATGTATAATTTTGTGTACACTATATGTACTTTCATTTTTTTCTCCTGGAAAGAACATTTGTTTTTTGTATTAGATCCATTGAAGTTATTTTTCATTTTTAAGTTTAGTTAGGAAAAAAATGTGTGATATAAATATCAAAATCCTATAAAATCTATACTTTGAAAGGTATGGTTTCAATCATTTTCCCTTCCCACTGCCCAGCCTAAGGGATCCTACAGGCAACTATTTCATTAGCTGGATAGTTTTAATTTTTCTTTGTGCAAGAATGAGAAAAATCAAATACCAGTATATACTCATATATTCTTCCCTTCCTTACACAAAAGTTAAAAAAAATTGCATTACCATTTTAAACAATTTTCAATATTATTCTTTGTGTGCTTTGTGTGAGAATTATTTGCATTTCTATTACCCAGCATCCATTCTAAATTTCTAACTCATATTTTAATCCTCATCTTGATTTGTCTTTGACTGAACATAAAGATCATTTAAGAGATGTGAATTCTCCAAACAAACACCTATTTTTACACTCAGATTTTGTTTAACTGGTTATTTTTCCTGTTGACTGATTTCTAAATATTAGAATGAATTAAAACTTACATCTAATTGAATATGTTAGTAATGTCCTTCACCAATTAGTTTAAAGGATGGGGATGCAAATATATATATATATATATATATATATATATACACACACACACACACACACATATATATATATATATACATATATATGAATTTTGATAGGTGTCTTCCATACATATGTGAAATAATGATTTAATAAACTTTAGAAATTCTCAGTTCCTTAAATAAGTTAATTTGTACTTATAATCAGTAAAAAAATAATACCATGTACCCCAAATTATTTGAAATTCTGATTAACATTACTAAGAACCAGTGCTCCTCAAAACACAATTTGGGTAAGAGTGTAATCTCAGGATGGCCAACAGTAAAGGGGATTCTTATAGTCTGGCTATTCTATTCAGTGTTTCAAGCTTTGTAAAGGAATTCAAACACCGTTGCAAGTTAACTTTAGCTATTGCTGTGGGATCTAAGTAGAAACAATCCTGGGAGAATTTCAATTTATCAATACATTTTAATGGAAAATTTATACTCTCAGTTATCCAATGTATCACATTAATATGAGATGATTACACACAGATTAAAGCTACTACTAATAGGTTGCAATTTAGTTTAGGAACTGCATAATCTTTCTGCCTACCCAGGATACAGTCATTTTTCACTCAGGGTGACACCAAGATAAAAAATAAATCTATCAATTGGCAGTTTATTGTCAAGTATCTCTGCTATAAACTCTGCAGCTGAACACTGGGGAAAAAATAGTTGTTTTAAACACACCTATAATTAAAAATTACTTGGTGATAGATTGAGTTCATATACTGTATTTGGATTAAGGAAGCCACCTTGGAAGATAGAAATGTCAGAACGAGAAATAAGCATTATGAATACTAAAGGATTTTTGTCTTTGTGTGGTATGCCAAGGGATTACGTTTTATATATAAAACCTTTTCGTCTAGATATTGATCTTTTAAAATATATAAAATCCCTGCTGAGTCTTAGAAAATATGACATTTCCAAGTATAGATTTCAAATCAGTCATTCATTAAAAAAAAAAAAAAAAAACACCTCTGTAGTTAAAGATGAAATCCCAAATAAGTAAAATAAGATCAGTACAAAATCTCAGTTAAAAGAGACTGTTATAATGAGTGAAGTGTCATTTCTTTGGCCCTCTCTAGAAACTATATTCATCCTCCTTTGAAACCACTGTAGAATGTATGTATGTATGTATGTATGTATGTATGTATTTTTAAAATATCTTATTTATTATATTCAGAGAGAAGGGCAGGGAGGGAGGAAGAAAGGGAGAGAAGCATCAATGTATGGTTATCTTTCCCCTGCCTCCAGCTAAGGACCTGGCTAGAGACCTGGCTTGCAACCTGGTTATGTGCTCTGACTGCGGACTGGAACCAGTGACCTTTGGGTTCACAGGCCGGGGCCTATCCACTGAGCTACACCAGCCAGGTGGTATATACATATTTTTGATTAATCTTAAGGGGGTGTCATTGATTAATAACATTATATAAGTTTCAGGTGTACAACTTTACTACCCAGCATCTGTGTATTGTATGCTCGTCACCCAATGTCTAGTTTCCTTTGTCCCCCATATATTTGACCACCTTTACCATCTTTATCTTCCCACTTATTCCCCCTACCCCAGTAACCATCTTCTTGTTGCCTGTGCCTATGAATTTGTTAGTGTGTTTGTTGCTTTCTGCTTTTTAAGATTTTTTAAACTTTTTTTAAATTTATTATTTTCAGAGAGAAGGGCAGGGAGAGAGGAAGAAAGGGAGAGAAGCATCAATGTATGGTTGCGTTTCCCCTGCCTCCAGCTACAATCTGGCTGGAGACCTGCCTTGCAACCTGGTTTTGTGCCCTGGCTGGGGAATAGAACCAGCAACCTTTGGGTTTGCAGGCCAGTGCATATGCACTGAGCTACACTAGCCAGGGGCTTTCTGCTTTTTATTCCAAATATGAGTGAAATGGTAATATTTGAAGATGCCCCTCTCCTCTTTGAGTATGAGTCCCAGTGCTTTGTTTACGCTGGTTGCTGCTTGGAATACAGTTTCCTCATCTTATCCCAAATGGTGAGCATCTATGCTTCAAATTTTCCTTCATTGCTGCCTCCCCCGTAAACCCTTTCTTAGGTCCTTCAACTTGGTGTGATTTTAAATTCTTCGGAACCAGAGAATAGAGGATGCTCATCTTTTGGGAACTCCTGTTATATGCAAGTAGGTATATACTATACTTACTACTTTTTCTAGCTTAGACTCTAAAATCTTTAAGAACAAGCATCACTTTGCATTTAACACAACAATTTACAAATATTAGTTCAAAAAATACCTAGTAATGAGTTGATGTGAATACAATTCAACACTGGGCAACACTAGCGGAGTAAAGAAAGGGATGTTTTATAGTTGTGCCATTTTACATGTGCTTTTAAAAATGATTCACTTGTAACATTTATTATACATAAATTTAATATCCATGAAAGAAGAGGGCTAATGAGGGTTTAAGTCCTCATTATAAAATAATATTTTAATCTGTTTTCAAATAGATCAAAATTCCTAATCTGAAACAAAAACCGTGAATCAGCATACACATACAATTTTTTAATGTGTCCCTAAGGCTTTGGGAACTGCACTTGGAGAAGCAATTAAGTACCTGGTCACTTTTTGATGTTGAAATTTATTTTTGGGTGGCAAAACATAAGGTGATCAGCAAGTTATTGTTGAGCATACCCCATATGCCATGCCCAGCATCTCCTGGCTGAAGTAAAGGACTGAACAGGAGCACACAGCCTAGACAGTCATTTATTACCATGGTCATTCGTAGATTCAGAGATATTTTTTAAAAATTCTCTAGTCCCAAATTTGTAATTGAGAAGGAAGGTTAGAGAATAGATTTAATGAAGTTCTGTCTCATAGATTTGTGCTGGGTAATGTTTTCTGAAATACAAAATAGTTCAAATCTACACCTTTACCTGCTAGATCTTTCTTCTTTCTTTCTTTCTTTTCTTTCTTTCTTTCTTTTTCTTTCTTTCTTTCTTTCTTTCTTTCTTTCTTTCTTTCTTTCTTTCTTTCTTTCTTTCTCTCTCTCTCTCGCTCTCTCTCTCTCTCTCTCTCTCTCTCTCCCTCCCTCCCTCTCCCTCTCTCTCTTTCTTTCCCTTCCTTCCTTCCTTCCTTCCCTCCTTCTTTTTTCTTTCTTTCTTTCTTTCTTTCTTTCTCTCTCTTTCTCTCTTTCTTCCTTCCTTCCTTTCTTTTTTTCATTTCTATCTCAAAGCTACATGAACATTATTTTTCCAAAAGTCCTTTTCTGTGTTTTATATTCATGGACATCTGATACAAGTTGTATATATTTTTATTTCTCCTTTTATTTTATTTATTTTATATTTTAAAGATTTTAGTTATTATTTTTAGAGAGAGGGGAAGGCAGAGAGGCAGAGGTGGAGAGAAACATCCATGTACAGTTGTCTTTCACTTGCTTCCAGCTCTGAACCTGGCTGGAGACCAGGCTTTTAACCTGGTTATGTGCTCTGGCTAGAAATTGAACCAGCGAACTCTGGGTTTGCAGGCCGGCACCTTATCCACTGTGCCACCAGCCAGGGTTATTTCTTCTTTTAAAGAACAGGTTTATTTCTATTAAAATGACTATGAGAAAATGGAGAAAGAAAAGGCTTCTAATAAACTTCATTGTCCCTCATGTATTGAAACTGGAATGTTTTTTGTCTATGTACAAATTACATAAAGCAAAAATGTTTTAGAAAATGTTAGTGATCTAAGTAGACACCTGCTAGTGGAAAATTGTACTCTCTTTATTGGATTGGAGACAAAGCTCAAAAAGAGCCTCATTACTGTTGCACTCAGTGTTCCTGGATTAAGTGACTGTTGAATCTAGCAGTTGAATCAATGTTTAGTGCAATTGCAGGGTAAGACACATTGCATGTGTTCCTGCAGTTTCACAAGTGGACACATTTTTCATGTCTTATATTTTGATATAAGACTCAGTTCTAATAGTATTTCAACAAAAAATATGTTTGGGGAGGAATGAGTTTCCTAGTTGATAAGATTTTGACAATGATTGATGCCTGCTACTTCTAATCCATTCATAAATGCTCCAGCTCTTTGATTGCCTTTGGAGGTAAAACTAAGGCCCAGGGAGAAATATCCTTTTTCCTAGAAGCATGGCTGGGCCCTATGTTAGCAAAATTCAGATTAATGGCAACATAGCTTTAAAGTCACAACTAAAGAGCAGTTATCATTTTACTTTCTATATAAAACATTGACTACATAACATGCGTAGTATAATCTTACTTTTAATAAAAATTATGCTTTGTATGATTACATAACAAATTATAATACATGCCCCTAATTCTTCATGTGATGTGAAGTATGGCAGATTAGACGTAAAACTGATCCAACTTCTGAGAATAAGAATCGTTGTTCTATTTCAATGTCTTAATTGTTGTGACATCGTTGGTTGTATCCTACCCTTCTGGAAGAGAGTTGAGCTTCATTATTATTTTAGGTCGAGAACATAATCCAAAATGACTTGGATTTTAATTTTAAAAAATTGAGAAGTTGGCTCAATTTCAGATGGGATGATTTGGGAAGACCTCTCTGGGGAGTAATATTTGAGAAATGTTCTGAATAAAAGAAAGAAAAAAGTCAAATGAATATCTAAAAAAGAATAGTCCTAAGAAAGGAAATTGCAAGTCAAAGACTGTGAAATATGGAAGAACTTGGAATATACATGAACAGCAAACCTCCAAAGAGCACAGTGGGCTTGGAACATAGAGGTTGGTATACATCTGCATTTACAAAGAATGGCTGTTAGTATCAACAAGGAATACCTGGTAGCAGGTGCTTCTAGGGAGGCAATTTGAGGGAGAAGGGAGAAAAATAAAGAAGGGTCTGGAAGCATAAACCAGGATGAAGAAATATATATTTTTACTTCTGGACTCTGAGATATGTTAAAAATATGAGAAAACTGAGTCATCTCTTGAAAGGCTTCTAAGGGATAGCAATGTCCTAAAGGGAAGATACAAAGGCTTTTGCTGATGACAAATTGGCCATCCCAGGAGGCAGTGGAGAAAGGTATGGTGAAGCAGAGGAAAGAAGGGAAGTGAATCAGAGCAACACAGAGCTCTCTGCAAAGCCAAATGGGGATAGGAGTTTGGGAACCTGTGGATGACTTATGGTGGCTGAGTTAAGTAGGAATGTAAGGCCCCGTATGACTAGTCCTGCTGAACTCTTAGTCAAAAAGAATCACCACTTCTTGGTCTGGTAGGCAGTTTATCCAAGTCAGATGAAAACTACTAGGGGTCTTTTACACCCTTTGTTAAATTTATTTGATTTTGGGTGGTGGACACACAATGCAATATGCAGATCACGTATTATAGAAATGTACCATGGAAACTTACTTATCTAATCTTATTAACCAAAGGCACCCAACAATTTAATTTAAACAAATAAGTAAAAAGAAAAAATAAAACTACAGGGAAAGGGGCCAAGGAGATTGACTGGAGAACTTGCTGGAAGGACTAATAAAGCTGAGGGATTCCAGAAACTCTGTTCTCAGCAGTGTTAGGGTCTGGCTGACCTCCCATTAAATTTCCTGACAATGTGTTGGTGAAAGAGAGAGAAATGACAAAGCACAGTGTTATCAATATGACTTGGAACTCAGGCTGTGGATGCTGTTAAGGTCTAAGGTTGGGGGAAACTGACAGGGGACAGCAAATGTTCCCCTACCGAGTCTGAGTCATTGACACCTACTGATGCCCATGGAAATGCTTTGCCTTGTTGGCAAATGTACACTGTGTATTCTCCCTTTGTCCCTGCTGATCTATTTTTCATCTTTCCTTCTGTTCTGTGCCCTGGGTGGCTGCAACCTTTGTCCTCCAGCTTCTGGCTGGGTTTGGCCAATAGGAGAGTGAGATCATAATAGTTATTTCCCCTGTTACTACCCTGCTGGGTTCTGCATGAGCTACAGTATCTGTGAACTGTATATTCCAGGATCTGTTATGTGGCCTTCTACACACAACTCTCTTACTTTCCATGGTCGTAAACTCCTCTTTGCCCTTGCTCTTTCAAGTCTAGGGATGGTCATGATGTTCCACTATTTCTAGTCCTAGGTATTGCATTACACATGGTGGTTTCCATACACCCTTTCCACAGCTTTGCAAATAGCATTCCCAAATTACCTACTTTGAGTAGGCTGTTTCCTGCTACAATAATGACACAACATAGTAAAGGGTGCTTGAGGTGATCCCAACAAGTGGACCATTAAGTGGGAATCTGGAATTGGGTTGCTTATATATTTGAGAAGTGCACAGATAGTCTTTTTGTGGTAGAGAAGTGGCAGTGAGTAATCCAGAGAATGTGAGAGCATGCAGTGTGGGCATGAGGCTGGGGGAAGACAAAGTGTTTGAAGATCAGGGGCTGTGCCAGTCCTTTATTGCAGCCATGATAGTAATTATACAGGTTGTGGCATTGGCTAACTGACTATGAAGGTTATATGGTACAACACATTTTTGACGTATTTATGATTTCTGACTAGGTGGTCAGTTTGAAATAACTACTAATATGTAGTTGTAATTATACATCATCATCTTCTCATCACTGATTTTGCTATATGTTCACTGCATTGAGTAGGGTAAATGTTTTTGGTGTTTACATCCCTAACACTTTATATGTGCTCTGGGACCTCAATTAACTTTATTTAATGCTGACATTAGAAGTTAAATTAAGGCAATTTATTACAATGTAAATAAAAGTTAGCACATGTTCCAGAAAAGGTGGCAATTTTTGTGCTGTGGGCAATATAGAGTGACCTATGAAATGACTAACTTTGGTAGGCTAGTGCACTGCAAACTTTGCTGAAATAAAAAAAGGAAAGCTACCTTTCATGTCATGTACAATTTCTTCAACTTCTCTGTTTACTTTCTTTCTGGTCCCTGAGAACTAGAAGTTTGTGTGGTACAGTCTGAGTACTGACTTGCCCATCTTACTCTCCAGGGTATGTTTTTCTCATCCATAGAATTCAATAATTATACTACCTTCTAGAATTTCTGTAAGAATAAAATAGGATAATGAATATCATCACCACAGTGCTCAGAACTGTGCAGTGAAGCTCTACCCAAAACCCCAGCCCCAAATCCCTCTTTGGAAAAAAATAACTCAAATCTTTATCAAGGTCATTTATGACTGATGAATAAAAGAAATCAGAATGCATACATACATTGGTAATGCTGTAACTAATGTGTGTGTGTGTGTGTGTGTGTATGTGTGTGTGTATTACAGCATTTAGTATTCAAGAAATTCTATAGGCTTTACTAATACTTTGCTTGACAGCAGAAAACATGACTTTAGCCAGAATATTATTCTGAAATTATGAAAATGTCATTCAGGCTCTGCCATGGATCGAATTGTGTCCTCTAAAAATGATATGCCGAGGCTCTAATCCCAATTACTTCAGAATGTGACCTTATTTGAAAATAGGGTCAATGTAGATGTAATTAGTTAAGGTGAATTTATATGAGTGATATCCTCAGAAGACAGTCATAGGAGGCAGACATTGGAGTGATGTAGCTACAAGCTACAGAACACATAATATTTCTGGCAACTCACCAGAAGCAAGAAAGAATAAGGGAGGATTCTCCCTACAGGTTTTAGAGAAAGCATGGCCCTGCTGGCACCTTGATTTTGGACCTCTTGCCTCCAGAACACTGAATGAATAAATGCTTCTTGTTTTCAACTACCAATTTGCCAACACTTTGTTATGGCAACCCTAAGAACCCAAATAATTACATATAGAGAGTAGAAATCAGTAGGAAATATCTTTCATAATTCTGCTTGGCTATGCATAATTACTCGAAGAAATGTAGTTTTCAACCATCTATGGCCACTAGTTCTAAGGTGACAACTGCAAACATGAAATATATTCCACATATGAGACTGCAATTCATTTATGTAGAGCATGAGGCATTGGGTTAGTCTTGGATGTTTTCCCTTTACAATTGTCCCTCAATATGCTCAAGGGATTGGTTCTAGGACCCCCAGAAAATATCCAAATCCACAGATGCTTAACTTCCTTATAGAAAATAGCATAGTGTTTGCATATTACCTACTCACATCATCCTATATATTTTCAGTCATCTTAATTTATAATATCCGATACAATGAAAATGCTGCCCTGGCTGGTGGCTCAGTGGTTAGGCTCTGGCCTGCCAACCCAAAGGTCACTGGTTCAATTCCCAGCCAGGGCACATACCCAGGTTGCAAGCCAGCTCTCCAGCCAGGTCCCCAACTGGAGGCAGGTGAAAGGCAACCATACATTGATGTTTCTCTCCCTTTCTTCCTCCCTCCCTTCTCCTCTCTCTAAAAAATGGTTAATAAAATCTTTAAAAAAAAAGAAAATGCTATGCAAGTAGTTGCTATACTGTGTTGTTTAAGGAGCAATGACAAGAAAACAAAGTTGTGCATGTTTGGTACAGACACAGCCATCCTAGCTCTAACATAGTAAATCTCAGCAATAAGGTAACACTTCAAAAATATTTTTAAAGTTTAGTTATTGATATTACTGAAGGAACAAGGGAAGGAGGAAGAAGAAGAAATATCAGTTTGTGTTCCACTTATCTGTGCATTCATTGGTGTAACCTGCCTTCCTGGAAATTCAAACCCCACAACCTTGGCAAATGAAGACGATGCTCTAACCAACTGAACTACCTGACCAGGGCTTTTAAAAACATTTTTAATGTGTATTTGATTGAATCACAGATGCAGAATCCATGAATATAAAAGGTTGACTGTATTTTTCTATGTTCTGGTTTTCTCTAATCAACCAAGTAGATGATGTTTCAGACATTATTTTTATTACTTTTAAAGTACCTCATTAGTCCAAATGATAATCTAGACAAATTCAAAATATTTCATTACTATCTCCTCACAAACAGTGACTAACTGCATCCTGAATCTCCAAATTCAGAACTTTTACACTGGATAAAAATGAGCAGCTCTGGTGATCACCAAAATGAACAATAATTACACCATTTCTGATGTTAGATATTATCTTAATAAAGATAGGCTATTATATCAAATTTCATCTTTTCTTATTCTTTACAACCAATAGAAAAACTCACAAAAGAAGAAAAATGTACATTTTTTACTTTATAAAATAAATTAAATTTAAACCTGGAACATGGAGCTATACCTGTATGTTATTTGGGTAAAAACATATTAAAGATAAACTATTTGGATATAACTTGTCTTTCTAATTAGCTAAAAGTATTTTTGTAAACATCCAGAGGTTATTCCTACACTACTTATGCAAATAATAGAATAAATTTTATACTTTCATGGAAGAATGTCTTCTAGGTAAGTGCTCTTTAGGGAAGGTATGATAGGGCCAAAACTGATAAATTATTAAAGGTTTAATAGAGTTTCCATAGGAAAAATCCTGATAAAAATCTCTGGCAAGATAATTTGGGAAGATTGTCAGATCAACTGAAAAAAATCATACATAAAATGAGAATCCTGAAAATCTGAATTTTTTAGTATGGTTGTTTAATTAACAAGTGGACAGAGATAAATATCTCACTAAATAAAAACTAATTTTTCACAGGAAGATGAACTATCTACAACACTGAGAAACAAGATAAAGAATGTTGGCTTCTAGCCAACGTGGAGGTATAGGTAGATACGCTGCAGATCCCTCTGAAACTAAGAAGGGAAACAACTACCTCAAAACTAAAAACACTGGTGTGGCTCAGTGGATTGGTGCCAGCCTGCAAACCCAAATGTCGCTGGTTCAATTCCCAGCCATGGCACATAACCAGGTTGCAAGCCAGGTGTCCAGCCAGGTTCATAGCTGGAGGCAGGTGAAAGGCAACTGTGCATTGATGTTTCTCTCCCTTTCTTCTTCCCTGACCTTCTCTCTGAAAATAATAAATAAAATCTTAAAAAAAAAAAAACAATAACAATACACAAAAAAAATCTAAAAACAACCAGAACAGCCAGAAAATTGAACTGCATGGAAGTCCAACAAAGATAAAAAGAATTAAAAATATTCATCCATACAAGTAGGAGGGGCAGAGCCAGGACAGAGAGGCCTTAGCAAGGCAGGGGCTGTGGCTGGCCTGCAGAAAGAGCAGTCACACATTATAAAAGCTGGAAGGGACACCTGGGAAGCAATCCCAGCCCCAGACCAGACTATGAAGCTCACAGTTCCAGCACTGGGGAAAATAAAGCCTCATTCCTTCTGACTATGAAAACCAGTGGTGGTTAAGGCAGCAGAAGACTGCTCTATCCAGCAAAGCTATCATTTAGAATGAAAGGGCAGATTAAGTGCTTCCCAGACAAGGTAAAGCAAAAGGAGTTCATCATCACCAAGCCATTATTACATGAAATGTTAAAGGGACTTATTTAAGAAAAAGAGGATCAAAATGATCAACATTAAAAAGACAACCAACCTACAACTACCAACAACAGAACCTAAAATAATAAAAACAGAAGCAAATTAAGCAAGCAACAAGAACAGGACCAGCAAGATAGGTAGGGGGATCATTTGGAGGGTTATCATCTGGGAGGGGGAAGGGAGAGAAATGGGGAAATGGTGCAAAGATTAAGAATCCTAATTGGTAAGTACAAAATATACAGGGGACTATTATGAATTGTATAGGGTAGTATGGAAATGGGTGAAGCCTAAGAACTCATGTGCATGACCTATGGACATGAACTAAGAGAGGTGGGATTGTTGGAGGGAAGGTGGGTACCAGGTAGAGGGCAGCAAAGGAAAAAGAACTTGGGACAACTGTAACAGCATAATCAATAAAATACTCTTTAAACAAATAGAATGTCAAACATTCTGCTACAACAAACTGTGAAATTACTTTTCCTCTGCCTAATGCAAACCAATGTCTCCCATGTTTATTACTTATCAAGCACCTTCCTCAGGGAATAATTTCTTCCTACAAAAGCTTTGCATGGCTGTTTAGTATTTGGTTTACTTCACCATAAAGGCCCATTCCATCTTCCATACTTTCAACTCAATAATAATGTGTGTTCTTTTATAAAGCAATTAATCAATTAGGCTTTCGTAGTCTTTTCTAGTTCAGTCTAACACAGAGTGTGGTGTTCAGACTGTGACTGTTCTGCAAGTTATTTGTTACCAGAGGTAGTAAATACAAAAATTACATGTCATCTAAGCCTATGGTCAGTGAACTCTTCTCATTGAACAGGCTCAAGATCAAGGTGGCTCTTGTTGAACATACATGATGAGCTCCTTACAGTAGGAGATTCATGTTAGCCAAGCTTCGAGATCATGCATTGGGCTGCGACAGAAAACACAAATGGTTTGTATTACAGGTAGTTTGGGAAGCACTGGTATATTGGGGATAGCATGAAATTTGGAACCAAAAAGTCCTGAGTTCAGCTTCAACCCCACATGGATATGATCCTGAGGATGCTGCTTAACTTGAAAATATGGATTTGGCAATTCTTACCCCAGAGAGTAACAGAGGACAGTGCATGGGATTCCTTGACCATGAATGACACCGTGATGCACCTGTGATTTGTAGTCATCTAACTAACTTCAAATCCTATACTTCCTTTTTCACTGCACACTCTGCTACCTTTCCTGAGATGGGCAAATCTAGCTGTATAGGAGAGACAATACAATTTCAAATGGGACAGGTAAGGTAGAACAATTAGTAACTGTAGGTTAAACTTCTCTGAGTATGATATAAAAAACAAAAATAAAAAAACGGAATGCAGTATACACAATTTAACCTTTAAATCATCTTTCAGAGTATAATAAATACATCATCAACCAGTTTTCTAAAACTCTCCCTAACAGGGTTCCATTAACTTGATTTTTCTTTCCAATCAAATAGCAAGCATTGGTAAAAATATATTATTCCTTGTAGTCGGGGCCCTTATTACTTCACATGAAAACCTGGATACAATTCAAACTTACCCAAATTGATTAAAGTGTAACAAGAGGATTATGTACCTTCTGCACACATTTCTAGGTATCTCTGAATCTGTATTCAGACCCCACTATTCACATGTTTAGATATGTATGCTATGCTGCCCCTCACTTTTACTATGTAGATATACCACTAAAATGAACTGATCAGGGCAGTGAAAGATGGTGACAAACTACATCCATGAAAGCTCATTCAGAAATGTAAAGAACAGGTCAAGAAACACAAGACAACTCCCTGAGCCTGATATGAAGAAGAGAACCCAAATAAAGCTTGGTCTCCTATAAAGATGACATCATCATACAATCTGAGAAGCAGCAAGACAGCTTCCAGCAATTAGAAACCCTTTGCACTGTGACTCCCGATCTTAGAGCTTCAGACAAGATAAATTTAGGAAAATGCAACTTGAAAACCTGAAGGAAAAGTACAATGGAATAAGTAATAAGACTGTAAAAGCATCTCTTAGAATAAAATCAATAGAACTTTAAGGGTTTTTTTTTTTTCTACTATATACCCTATTCTGTCTTGAAAATAAGTATTGTCAGTGATCTGGGCCAAATCCCTAGGAAAAGGAATGCCAATGGCTAAATAAACATATGAAACATTTTTAATGCTGTTCATAATGAAAGACAAATTAAAATGGTAATGTCATTTCTCATAGTTCATATTGGCAACGATGAAAATGTTTGATAAAATACGATACTGGTGAGTGTGGGAGACAAAAATATTCATTCTGTTGGTAGGGATCCAAACTAGTGCAACTATCCAAATGATAAAGGAACTTTATGTACCTACCAAATTAAAAAATACACATACTCTTTGACATCAAAACTTAAACTTACCATAAAATAACCTTGCAAACATTTGGCAAAATATATAAATGAAGATAGTAATGGCATCATTGATTAAGGCATGACAAAAAAATGGAGTAATCTAAATAGCCATGAAAATGAGACTAGAAAAACATGTTATGTTATATCCTAAACAACGTTTGAGTAGCATGTACCAATTTATTTAGTAAATTAAGGGACATGTGTGTTTGCGTATGGGTATGCATGTGCTGTGTAAGGAAAGTTGTTCATAAGGACAGGAAACAGATGGCACCTTCAAATTAGTTTAATTGGAGCAGTGTCTAAGAAAAGGACTTTGTAAAGATGTGGCATCCTGGGACACAAGAATTGGTTCATGCCCTGGGGTAGTTCTCTGCAGCTCTTAATATCCCTAAGTCTGGGGGGAAGCAGCAGTCACCAGAACCCAGAAGTTAAGGGCCTTGTGGGGGTGTCAGTCCTGAGAGAGGATTTACCGAGGAATCATCAAACTGTTGCAGGCAAGCCAACAGGGAGGGGAGCTAAAGAAATAAATGTTTACCTTTCACTCTCATTCCACCTTTTGCCTTCCTTTTGGAGTTCCTGATTGACCCTAACCAATTAGAAGCCAGATACTAAGGCTTTTGGGGCAGTGGGGATAAGAAAAGACACTCAAAGGCTATCCAACAGAGCATGTGTATATACACATAGGCACACATTCACACGGTGGAGAGAAAGAGAAAGAGATACCTGCCTGCCTTCATTATATTTAACAAAGTATTACTTATGATTATCTCATGAAGGGACATTTGAAGTGGATTTTATTTCCTGTATAGTTTTCAGAATGGTTAGTTGTTTTTTTTTTACATAATAGATATGACTTTTATATTTAAAAACAGCAATAAAGGTAGTCGGATGGCAAAAACCACAAAATAAGATTGGTGATAGTCTGAAAGAAAAAGGTAGAGGAAAGAAGACATGATTTAAAGCTGGAAGTAGGTGTTTCCTGACCCCATCTAAGCCTGCCTGACTGACCAGCAGCTCATGAAGTCTCTAGGACTTTGCAACAAAAGAAGCCAAACCAAAGAAAAGCTTTGAGTTAGGAAATACATTGTGAGAAAAGTTTCCCAAATGATGCAGAAACAGAAGGGATAAGTGTTAAAGTTTCAAAAACAATTTCCACTTAACCTCTAGTTGTGAGTCAAAATACAGAGTTCAGTTGAACCCTATTTTCTCAAAATGAATAAATGATTTGCTATGTGATTTGTAGAAAGGTCATGGATCCCAGCACAAAAGTGGGTTAGAAATCAGGTCAAAGATACAGAAATCACATTTGTTACCTATGCTTAATAGGAATTGCTTCTTAAAGACAGGCTGAATCAACTTTTGACTTGTTTTCCAAGGAAAAAAATAATTGTGTTTGTGTATGTAGCAATGACAAAGAGAGCTGTGAAGTATTTAAATCTCAGCTCAAGAATCTACTTGTTTTCATGACTTTGAAAGCCCTTCACACAATGTCTGCAGATCAGTATATTCTCTAGTATGAGAAATAGTATAAATCATATTTTTTTCATGTGCCTTAATAAGTAAATTGTTAACCCAGTTTTATTTAGTATAATTTTAAGAATATCCAAGGGTACCTGTAACTTGGCCTTGGCCTCAATCAGGAAAGAGGGTACATGGAGTCCTTTAAGTGTCTGTTCTTATTGGTAATTCATTTGTAAACACAGTGTGATCTTCAAGTAACATTAGAAACAAAGGCAATAAATGGTATTTTCATTTATGAACTATGTAGCATCAATCTTCATCAGCAGCTTATCTTTCAAAAGATGCTATTGTTGATGCTGCTTTTTACTGGATACCTGGCATCATACTAGGTATAGTTTCTAGAATCCAGATATAGACCAAGAAACAACATAGTCACAACCTCTGCCTTGATGGAATTCCAGCAAAAGTGAGTGTGATGGTTATTTATGGGTCAACTTGACGAAGCCATGGTACACAGAGATTTGGTCAAACACCAGTCTGGATATTGTTGTGAAGACATTTTTCAGATAAGATTAACCTTTCACTCAGTCACCCTTGAGTAAAACAGATTACTCTCCAAATTGTTGGTGGGCCTCATCTAATCAGCAAAAGGCTTTAAGAGGAAAAAGACTGAGTTCTGCCAAGCAAGAGAGAAATCTGCCTCATAACTGCCTTGGGACCCCATCAATAACACAAACTATTCCCCGGATCTTCATCTGCAACTTGTCTGCAGGTCTGACTGGTAAATGTGGGACATGCTAGCCCCCACAATTACATGAGCTAATTCCTTAAAATAAATAAATCCTTCTCTTTCACTATATATATATATATATATATATATATACACTATATATATATATATATATATTCCCAATATTTTTAAAAAATAAATCAATCTCTTCTTGTGTCTCTATGTGTTATATACTTATGGTCTTCTCTTGCCATATGCTCTCAAACCCTGAAGGAAACCTAATGTTCACTTTTTGGAGGATTCCATAAGACCGACTGAATGCTTGCTTTAATACTTGACCCCTTTTCACCCTAAAAAGTAGGATGGAGGCCCTGGCTGGTAGCACAGTGGATAAGGCTGCAGCTTGCAAACCCAAAGGTCACTGGTTTGATTCCCCAGCCAGGGCACATAACCAGGTTGTAAGCCAGATCTCCAGCCAGGTCCTTAACTGGAGGCAGGTGTAAGGCAATCATACATTGAGGTCTCTCTTCCTCTCTGCCTCTCTTCCTACCCCTTTCTCTGAAAATATGAATGCAATTTAAAAAAAAAGTAGGATGGAACTGATAAAAGGCAGACATCTAGAACTACAGTATGCACCCCTAATTTCGGTCCTACATCACCATTCTCTGTGTGCCAATGGGTTTTATGGTGACATAAATTTGGTTAAGTCAATATATGTAAAAGAGATAATCCCTGGTTCATTCATGGAAGCTATGAAATAATAATGTTAATTTTAGTATACTGTATGGTTATTGTTGCACCCATAAGCTTTCTTTCTACCAATAGGCCTGTGTCTACCTAGAAATCACTGGAATCAATTTAGTAGGTGTTATGTGTCATCTCCTTTACATGTAAATTTTCTAACTGCCTACCACAGCTATTGTCACATGTTTGTAATGCTTTTAGCTTTGGCTGACCGTATTCACTACTAATCACTCAATCATAGATAATTATAAGAAGGGAAATATATATATATATATATATATATATATATATAATGATGAATTATAATTCATCATTAATATTTATTATACTCCTATTGCTATCAACCATTATATTGCCTATAATATACCCTGGCCTTGTAATAGGTGTTTCACAGATCTTGTTTAGTCAAAATTCATTTCATTGTAATGGGTTATGTATATTTATTGTCAACCTTTGAAGACTTGCTATTACTGTTTTCCACTATGGTTCTTTAAAATATTTTCAATTTGAAGCTAGGAAATGCTTTCATTGTGGCTTGCCTCGGCAATTTTTGTTATCAAAACATTCCTCTGGAGTCAGCATTTCTGAATTACTTTTCATTCTGTTCAATGATCAAGAGCCTTTTGAGTAGAACTGTTGGTATAATCATTCTAGTAAAAAAAAAGAAAGAAAGAGAGAAAAAAGAAAATGCACATTTCTGGGTAATAAATGAGCCCACAACATTGACAACAGAAGACATCCACATGGAGGAAAAGACAACCTAATGCAGCTCTTCAGATAATCAAGTAGAAACTGTTCTATATTATCGTAGCTTACATTTCTCTAGGTCTCTTCAGTTTGGTGGTTAGAAAACAAGGCCTTGAGGAGATAATTTTTCTTTCACCTGCCCATAAACACCAGCTCCCTATAATGCCTCCCCTTTTGCTCCTTTTATTTAAATTCTATTGGCAGTCCTTTGACAGTCATCTTTGCAGGTGTATTTTCAACTATATGACCAACCCTTATATGACAACCACAGAGAGATTTTACACATTCTACTAAGCTCTACCCTGCTATTGTCATTGCTCTGCTCTTCATCATTGATTTAGCTTAGTATTGGTAAAATGCTTTTTCTTTGGGGACTGTGTTAGTTTTCCAGGACCACCCTAATATAGGACCACAAATTGAGTGCCTTAAGGCATTAGGAATGTATTGTCATACTTCTATAGGCTACACAAATGAAAATGTTGGTGTTGGCAGGATTGTGCCCTCCCTAAAGGCTCCAGGGAGAATCTTTCTATGTATTGTTCTAGTTTTTGGTAGCTTCTGACAACCTTTGGCATCCCTTGGCTTGTATATTTATCCCTCCAATCTCTGCCTATGAGGTCACATGACCTCTTGTTTATATTTGTGCCCAATTTTCTTCTTCTTATAAAGACATCAGTTATTAGATTAGGGTAAACATTAACTCATTGTGACCTTATTTAACTTCATTGCTTTAGCAAAGACCTGATTTCCAAATAAAATTCATACTCAGTGACCAGGGCATAGAACTTAAATATAAATTTGCGGGGATACAATTCAGCCCAAGTTCATGGGTGACTAAAGCATTACACAAATATTTTCCAAGGGAATAGTATGTGCCTGACACCCTCAGTCATCCTACAGAGCATGGTCACTAGTCACCTAGTCACCAAGCACCACACTCTCTGTCACCTCCTCAGAGAGTAACCAGACTGCTAATATGATGCTTTCAAATAGCAAGGTTGCACAGAGTCAATAGCAAAAGGACAGAACTACATCTTTGTCTCTTACAATCAGTGTGTAGAAGAAGTACAGAAGCAGTGCTATTTGAACCTAAAGTTCTTACGCCTACTTCCTTTTCCACCTGTAGTTCTTATTCTACTGAAGGCATAATTGAATTCTCTGGGAAGGAACTGGGCCAAAAACAACACTAAATGAAAGACCTAGGCTATATTCAGGGAAAACAAAATCAACAGCAACATCAAAAACGATAACATTCTCTGACCCTATGGTTTTAAAGTGAGGCCCAAATCCTCTCCCTGGGCTCTTTTATTGAGAAATGTTGCTGAGAAGTCTCAGCCTCTCTTTCAAATAGACTTTCAGCTGTGCTTCTCCTATACCAGTTCATGCTCACTAACAATGCCATTAGTCATATCCTGCCTTCTGGACAATCAGCTTCACATCAAGCTATTGGCACTATCTCTCCCATTTTAAATGCCAGCAGCATTCACTATCAAGGGAAGAATTAACACCACCCTTGAAAATGCAAGCCCAGTTTTAGACATATCTTAAAAAGTGAGTTTCCAGAAAAGGATTGAAAATGGTAATTAATGCTTTTAGAGACTGTACTGTTTACTAGAAGCTATAATGAGATCTTAATGTAGTATATTATCTAATTAGATCCTCACAGTTATTTGTGAAGTAAGTAGCATTATGCTCATTGCATAGATTAGGAAACTTGTGCAATGGCAGTGAAGTAAATAAGTGAATGAATGAATAAATGAATGAGTGAACCACGTTTACATAGCTAGAAACCAGCACACAGCGAGGATCCCTACTTAGTCTACTGATTTCTAACAAGGTTTTGCATTTTGCTTTTGCCATTATCATTCAAGGAGCATGGTTGATAAGGTGCTTAAAACTTTTCTCTATAAATACCTTATACGTTTTGTATTCTTTTCAAGTTGATGAACAATGAGTATATAAACAATACCTTGACTTCCTTCAGGAGCTACATGTAGAATTAAACCAGACATGCGGAAACTTGCCCTGGCAAACAGCGGGAGTCCCATCTTGTTTACTGCTGAATTTAAAAGCATAGCAGCCCTCCACGTGTCACCCTTATAATCAGCAGTTGAATTGTTTTACACACAAATGGTCCCTCCCCGTCCATGGCTATCCTTGCAACTAAGGTTCATGCTCTGTTGGCTCCTCCATCTGGGGTTGTATGGGAATGTATTTTATATATGCCCACATAAAAACCCCAAACACAAATCCAGTTTATTGGCATTAGCATATGCTTTCACCCTCCAATGTGCTGAAACAGACCATTTCTGCTGGATACCTTGTAAAAACAGAATTAGACATAGATTCAGAGCTAGAAATGCCTCTGTTGGGTAATATATTCCTACCTTCTGCCCCTTCTTTTTTCTTCTTCAATTTTTCTAAATGGGTCAAATGAGCTAGAGTGGGA
Source organism: Noctilio leporinus (assembly GCA_004026585.1). Lineage (NCBI taxonomy): Eukaryota > Metazoa > Chordata > Mammalia > Chiroptera > Noctilionidae > Noctilio > Noctilio leporinus. The sequence continues at coordinate 161,265 of PVIW01001081.1, read as the reverse complement.
TACTGGGCAGCTTTACCTGTTTGACATAATTGTTCATTGGGTAGCAGCTTCTTTCCATTACAACTGGTGATTTTTTTTTCTTTTTTTAATACATATATATATATATATATATATATATATATATATATATATATATATTTTTTTTTTTTTTTACCAATTTGAGATAAGGTCACTTGTCCCAGGCAGCAACCAAAAGAAAGCAGATGTCCTCAGTATTCAAAATGATGTGCCTCCCCACCAATTTACTGTGATATAAGGAGCCTGCTGTCTCAGCAAATGTATCATGCGACAATACTCCACAGTGGTTTATAACAGTTGAAACAATGTTTATTGTCATTCACCCATCCAGCGCCAATTACCCGGCAGGATGGGGCAGCAATTATGGGTCAAATGCCCTGATAAATATGTAAGTGATTCTCAAACCAGTGGATTTTCCAGGTCAGCAATTCAGTCTTACAGTGTAACTAAGGCTGGAACTCAAGCAGAGCATGGAAATACCTAAGCTTCAGGGTAACCTTTATGGGAAGGCATTTATGTTTCCCTCAGGTAATGTGACTCTTTGACAAGATTGAGACACGATCTCTAAAACCCCTTTTAGAATTTTATGATCCAAATAAATCAATAGTTCACATAATTATACCAATTTGTATAACTTCTTCTGTCAAATTCATTTTTTAAATATATTGATTTCTGAGAGAGAGAGAGAGAGGGAGGGAGGGAGGGAGAGAGAGAGAGAGAGAGAGAGAAGACAGGAAGAAAGGGGGAGAGAGAGAGAAATGTTTCTTTTGCTCCACTTATTTATACATTCATTGGTTGTTTCTTGCATGTGCCCTGCTTGGGGATCAAACCCACTACCTTGAGATATTGGAAAGATAGTAACCAACTGAGCTACCCAGCCAGGGTCTCACATTCTTGATCATTCTGAAAATTGTAGACACTGCCAATGCTTACAAAAACGGACAATCTCAGTACCCCTAATAATATATTCCAGAGATGAGCAGTTGACATTTCAGGTTTTTTTTTTCCTTTTTTTTTTTTTGGCTTTTCTCCCATAATTTTATAGGAAATGCCATTTCATAAAAATGATCATAATAAAACACATTTTTTGGTTATACAAATATTGCCATCTGGTCTCCCAGGTTTTGAAAATTGTTCCATGCATATCTCTAGAAGTTCTTTGGCATCTTTCCAGGCTTTGTTATTGGGTGGAAAGAATAGAGGGGAAATAGAAGCTGTCAGATTTGGGGGTGAACGAGGACTCCCCAGCAGACTCTAAGGAGGTTTAAATTCCAGTTATATGAACAATGAATACAGTACTGAAATATTACCAGGATTCTGTGCATGCCTACTGACTGAGGATCCCCACAGAAAGACCATGATACAGTCCAGAATGATGCAATTAACAGAGAAATATCTTGGAAAAGAAACTTGCTTGTTGAGCTCATTTACACACCTACTGATTCTGGCTGTCTGGACTGATCAGAACTCAGGGAAACACCATTTACGCAACAGTGACTCCCAGGAAAATTAATCGCAATGAAAATAAATGAAGATCTGTGTTCAAGCCAAGGAAAACATTCGCTTAGATGGAAAGTGAGCTAAGTGGAATACATGCCTGCTCACCTCAGAACACCATTCTCTAGTCTTCTTGTACTTAATTATACAGGGGCGATGGCAGTGGTAATGCATATAATTATAGCATTTTATAACCTTCCTGAACTTCAAAAATGATTTTCTATAGTAAAAAAATGATTTTATTCATTATTTTTAGAGAAAAGGGCAGGGAGGGAGGAAGAAAGGGAGAGAAACATCAATGCGTGGTTGCCTTTCACCTGCCTCCATCTGGGAAGGTGGTTGGAGTTATTTTCTACATTTTGCAGAAATGTATTTTTATTGGTTTTTACCTCTCCTTCCTTTGTCATCACCCATGAACAAAGTATAAATGGAAAGTATACAGATAGGCGCTCTTTTTTTTCAAGTGGTAAATGATGGTAGAGAAAATATTTTTAAGAGATTCAAAGGGATTGAGGACTCCTTAGTAATCATACCTTTGACTTTTTCTCCTCGTCAAAGAGAATGTTGGCATCTCTAATATTAAACCAGGTATCATAGAGGTAGGCTTTCATGTGGATAAGAATGTTAATGTTTTCTTGTGTTTTATTTCATTATTTTTGTCTTGACCCAAGAAACTCTAAATCTGTGAGCAACATTTTCACTCTTCCTATCAAAACATAGTTTAGAATTAATCCTCTTAAGAACTAAGCAAAATAGACTTTTAAAGCCACAAATAATCACACATCGTCTGTGGTTCATGATGATTACCTAGATCACCCTGCCTTTAACCCATTGCAGTTTGACTTTATCCTCCACCAGTCCAGGAAAGCTGCCCCTTCAAGGTCCACAAAGCTCTTCCCATTCCTCAGTCAACTTGACTTCTGTGCAAATTTTGAAATTGATTATAACTTTCTCTTTGAATACCCTTTCCCAGGTGTTGGGATGCTGGTTGTCTCCAAGCCTTTTTGAACCTTCCCAGAATATCTGTAGCCTCTTGCTTTTTCCTATAACCATATCTTTTAACCAAACTTGGTGTCACCTAGGAAGTTATCAAGAAAATTGGTATGGTCACAACATTACCTCAAGAATTTTCAAAGGCTAAGTAAATGTTTATATAAGTCAGGTTTTTATGAGTAGTGGATGAATAACTCTGAACGTGTCATTCTGACAGAGGAGGTCATTTACATTTAAGGGTAAAAGTTTAATTGTTAAACATAGTTTTTCCTAAAAACTTTCAGAGAAAACTTTCCAAAAAGATTCCTCAAGACTCTGCCTTCAGACCTACTTTCTTCTCATTAGTCTCACCTTTGTCGACATCATGACTTCCTCTGTAAATTCGGTGTTGATCATTTACAAAGCCTCAAACTCTTACTTTATTTTTTAAAGTTTTCTTTATTTCAGGTCCTCCAATACTGGCTCAGGATGTGATGAGTATGATTACTTGACTATTTTGTATAATGATCTATACTTACATCCTACATAATCTATGTAACATTCTTCATCTCAGAAATTTGATATTTGATAGTTTGCCTTTACCTTTTATGCACTTAGCAATTCTGACCTTAAGTTATATTATTAATATATGTATATATATTTTCTAGCCCATCTACTCTTTAATATTTGTGTGTTATCAGGTTTGAGTACTTTAGAAGATTGAGCACACTCCATTGCACAAAGTAGGCTTTTCCATTTTTTGTTTTTCATGTCAATCTTCTAACATATATAAATGGGTTTTAATTTTTTTATTTTAAAGGTGAGAAAAAAGAGAGCGTAAATTCTGAGCAGCCACTTTCATTATACTATAACAATGTATATATAGATTTGATCATAGGACTAAGTGTGCTTAAAGATAGCTAAACACCTGTTTTTGAACTAATCCTATTTTCTCTTGATCTGCATGACTATCCTAAAGTTGAGTGCTAAAGAATCTCATGAAATTTCATTTCCAGAAATATTGGTTCCAGTAAATTGAGAACTTAGTGTTGTGAATGCTACTAGGAAATGAGACAGCGTAATTTTTCTATTTTAGAGTTTTATTTATTTATATACATATTAAAAGTCAATCATTGTTAAGTAACTAATCATTTAATCATTGACCTGATATGTTTAAACTAATGCTTCTTAAATATACAATATTAAGCCACTAAATTGAATCCACAAACTCAAAAAGCATCAATGGTTCCCTAGAGTGGTACCCTGCCTCCATTGGTTTCTCTCACATCTGTCATTTTCAAGGTTTCAGTAATCTGTCTGCAGCTTTCTTCAGTCATTTGAATGACTTTCTAAGTTCCCAGGCCTAAAAGATCTATAAGTGACACTTGCTAAATGCCTCAATATGTTCTCTGTGGATGGCTGTAGCCTTGCAACCTTTTCTCCAAGACCGGTTCCCGAATAATGGAAGCACAGCTCTCACCAGTCTTCCATTGGATTTGCTATTTCCATTTGCTTACAAGTCTTCTAAATCACACACTTCATATAAAGCAATGTTTCATTTTACAAATTAGAAATATGTTCTTGTGAAGTTTTGAACTAATAATGCAACTTACACAGTTTAAATAAAGCAACAGGAAATAACCTCACACCACACATGACATTATTGTACAACATTTTGGTTTCTCTCTTTGCTCTACTCATTGCAGTCATTTTATGTTGTATTTTGACTTGTATCTCCTTCTGTGTAAATGTTAGTCTTAAACCAAATGTTTTGAGTTCAATGACATACATTGTACATGGAAGCATCCATTCAAGTTTAAAATGTGAAAACAATGTAGATAAAAATCTCCCCCTCTCTTTGTGAGCAACATCAATTTCTTAATGTCTAATATCATTAACATTGCAATATCCTTGCATAAAAAAAGAACTAATGTTTGCCGTTGGTAAATACTTTATGATAAATTATAATCTTGTTAGTCAGCATAACCATATTTCAAATTAATCTAGAATCTGAAAATAGAAGACAAATAAATGCATATTTAAACTGAGAATGATTTTTGAATCTATAATGCACATGGAAATGCTTTGACTCTATGGAACTATATGAAGATTATTCTCTCAATAGTTTCAGTTTATACATTGTCAAATTTCAGATTTTCTCGATGATTTCAAAGATAAGAACTACAATGCAGAAATGTCATTATGAAACCCCTATAAAAATGTTATTTAGAATGTGTGCTGCAATGCAATAATGTTTACAATGTCTGGGTTTTACATATACCTAAGTAATTATAATTGAAAAGGTTTTACTTTAAATATCAACTCATCATTACTATCATCATCTAAAAATAAATGAGTATCTGCTGGGATTATTTTAAGCCAAATAAATATGATATCTTTAAAAAGAAGAATAGCTGAGTTAAATGGATTAAATTAATATGAATCAAGAAATAGAATTACATACAAATCAAAGCATAACTGCAACCATAATCACAGACAGAAATGACATATGTTTCTTTAAAAAGCTTAGTGGGATATTTGATAGATGAGAGTTTTTGGAAGAGATTTGTTTTCGGTGGCTTGAGATTTGAAACTTCTCAGCAAGTAACGGGTGATACTGGGGGTGCCACCTAAATTTAAAGCCCAAAGGACTTTATATATAACTATAAGCTATTCATAAATTAATAGCTGGGTTTAAATATGAAGTTTAACTTCTGATACCTTTAATAAAATCCAGTTAAGTTGGTTTTAATTGCCATGAATGAATTATATCATTAATGAATTTACTTGTGATATCAATTTACAGCTTTTCAGCTTAACAGTTTAGTTATCATGAAAATAAAATGAATGATAAACCAAGTTTAATGTTCCCAAATGCAATTGTTATGAAGGCTAGGTTGTACTATTTTTCTCATTATTATATTCCCTTTTTAAGAAATTTGGCGGGTTGAATAGGCATCTTAATGACTCATATTCCTGACCTCTGAAATTATCCCTTGTTCAACCAGTTTCTTACACTTTCAACTCTTCCACTCAGCTAGGCCTGCTCTTACTCTAGTGTTTGACCTCCAGTCACTTGAATTCTTCTAAGTCTATTAGTATATAAGAACTTTCTGGATTTATTTCCCTTCTAGGCCACCCTGGACAGATCTGCTAGTTAACTACCTCCCCATCACTTTCCACTTCCTCACTCACCCTGCTGCTGAGTACTCTGTGGAAGTGTTCAACTGTTGACCAAGCCTACTTTTTCTCTTTCCCCTAGGCTGGGAAGGGCTGCTGGAGAAAACTTCATGTTCTCTGTAATTGTACCCATTCTGTTCAATATATTTATGACTGCAGCTTTGCATTAGCTCTAAAAAAGTAAGTCAGCAATTTTTGAGCTTCCTTCATTAATCCCCTTTCTTATCCACATTCCAAACTAAGAAACAAACTTCAATTCTCCAACCTTATCTCTGGTCAACTTAATTCTGACTCTTACTACACAACCCAATCTATTTTATTTGCACCGAAAAATGATCCTCAACAATAAAACTTTGAACACTCATATAAATTTGCAGCACAATGAAGGAAACATAATGTATGAAATCATGAAATTTGGTGGGATGCCAAATCATGGTCCATAAATGCCTTTCACAGTTTTCTCCATCTACTCTTCCTGTTGTTCCCTGCCTGCTAGTCAGAAGAAGAAATCCAGAAGTCACCAAGACCTTAAAGAAAGGCAGAATTGTGAGGTGAAAATCATCAGAGTCTTGAGGGATAATGTAGATAGAAGCTACTTCCAGATCCATGGACATTGGAATTTGAGTGAGCAAAAAATACACTCCTGTTTAGCAGATAGCTTTACTTACCTTAACCTATATAAGTCTTTTGCACCTCAATGTAGATGCTATTCTTAGCTAATAAATGACTAAACCCTCCAATTTTTCTTCTACATTGTCACCACAGTTGTATTTCTAAAGCACATTTTGTTTCAAGAACAGTTGATGATCCATTACAGAATAATTTAATAATATGATAATGTTCAAATTCTTTAGTATGTGATATCTATAAAACTCCTGATTTTTTGTCTTCTTTTTGTAATTTCTTCCTATTTATGTCAATTGTATTCCCACATTTTGAAATTTTTACATGTTCTCAGGTTTTCATTTCTTCTTTTGTTTCTTTCCCTCCTAGAATTATTCTTTTTTTTTTAAAGATTTTATTTATTATTTTTAGAGAAAGGGGAAGGGAGAGAGGCAGAGAGGAAGAGAGACATCAATGTATGGTTGCCTTTCATCTGCCTCCAGCTACAGAGCTGGCTAGAGACCTGGCTTGCAACCAGTTATGTGCCCTGGCTGGGGAATGGAACCAGTGACCTTTGGGTCCACAGGCCAGTGCCTATCCACTGCACCACCACCAGGGCTCTAGAATTATTCTTACTGCAAATTTCTTTTAGCAGTAACGCTGCTTATGTTTTCAGCCTCTCACAACATTATTTTTTCTTACTGCATTCCAATTTGTACTACCAGGTTCAAAAAATGAGTCCACAGTTACACTTCTGTAGCATAATACAGCATTTATCACATTGTTCATAAATTCGTAAATTCTCCTCTGCAAGATTTTGAACTGCTTTAAGTTATCTGTTTCTTAATCCAGTGTTCTTCTTTTCAAATGGATGAAATACATTTCCCTCCATTCATTTGAAAATTGTGATTTTTTAAGACAATGATTTATTAAATTTTACCCTTAACAATTGCACTTTAAGGCCAAAAAAACGATTACAAATGAGGCCGATAATGTTGTTAGGGAGAAGATGAAAAACTTATCCTTTTAAGAAACAAACAAAATTATAAACAGTCCTTTCTTTGTTAATAATGCTCAGTTCAAGGTATTTTTCCTTATTAAAGCTAATTTAAAACATTCTAACTGATGACTGTTGAAATAATCAGTTATTGTTTGTCTTTTATTGTAATGAGACAAAAAACTTCACAAAATTCAGAATTATCTTTTCCTCATTATTTCAAACAATGCCACTACTCTGTACTATAAAATTATTTTGAAGTGGTTCCTAGTCTAGTACAATGGATTGTAAATTATTTTGATGTTTTAAGTACATTTTCGAACAAATATGCAATAACAGCCCAAAAGTTACACACGATTTTAATTGAGTTAATGTGGAGAAAATTTGGCATGTAAGTAAAGCCAAATATATAGATAAAACTATACATTTATTTTTCAAAATATACTTAATCTTGAAACTTCAAAAGAATAACTTTTAAAATTTTTTAATAAAGACATATATGTTCAGAATATTAAACACTTTATATCAATAAACATGGCTACTAGAATTTTTCTTTTCTTCATTATTATTATTTTTTGATATTGGTGTTAGTTACTAGTGACTTTTCAAGCATCAATACTGTGAAGTATGCAATGGAATCCTATAAGATGCACTATCTAATAAAACTACTGTAAGAAGCTTATACAGTATATCAAATAGGCTCAGACATTGGTATTTATTGTTAAATACCATAGCATATATGATTTTCTTCAGTTCTATAGAAATTCATGATGATCATGAAATAGCGCTATAGCACAACTCCAATTCTCCATCTATTTCCTATCAAAGATAGAGTCACACTTACATTTTCCTCACCCATTATACCAAACATTTTTTGCAAATAAAACAAAAGTCAGAAACATTATAATGGAAACAGTAAATTGTTTTCTGTGTCTTTATGTAGGTCCCTAATGGAGATGTCATCCCTATGAATGACCTGATCATAGGTTCCCAGAGCACCTCTGCTAAGCCAGGATGGAGTGTCCCAAGAGCATGTATTAGACTGTAGCTGAAAAGTATAACAGGGTTTGCCAATGTGAAAATATCAATTAGAAATAAATATTTTCCTTTTCTACACACTTTGAGGCACTATTTAAATTACTTAAATACAATGAATGAAAATATGGGAGAGGAAATAAAATAATGATTTAGAAAAGCAAAAATAATTAAAAGATGGGCAATTTTAATTTACAAAATATTCCAAGTGTACAATGTTCATGTACACTTTTTATAATTGAATGCAAATCATTTTTAAGTAAATTAAAAAGAAATGATTAGTGTGTACTTATTGCAGTTCTAGACTGTTCCTTAATAATTGACAACTGTTTTTCACTGAAGAGATATAGAGAATCCACTGTAATGTTTGGATGCAGAACAGATTGCTAATCTTTCTCATAATTTTTTGAGAAGTGGCTTTTGTATCATTCTTCCAATCCTTTTCTGGGCTTTGTGTACCATATGAGATTCAAAATAAGTGTAATGAATATGATTCTTCTCCAGAACCCTCCAGGGAAAAGGAAATGACACCTAGCTTTACTTTTCTAAAATAAATAAAACTTTTCTAGAGTCCTCACTCACCAATATAAACAAGTGTGTCAATCTCCTATGTTTTTAGGGTTTTATTTATTTATTTTTAGAGATGGGGGAAGTGAAGGAGAAACAGAGGGAGAGAAACATCAATGTATGCTTGCCTCTCATGCACCCCTAGCTGGGGACCAGGCCCATAACCCAGGCATGTGCCCTGACTGCGAATCAAACTGACAACCCTTTGGTTTGCAGGCCAGCACTCAATCCACTGAGCCACACCAGCCAGGGCTTCTTTTTCAAGTTTACAGAAGAAATGTAGAGTTATCTGGTTCCAAACACCTGCAACAAAAGTCTGTTTCTAATACATGTGAGCAATGCCTTTATAATTACTAATATGAATGGGTTTCACTTTATGATAAAATTCCTTTCCAAGTGGGCTCAGAGATGCCTCTTAGAGCAGCACTTTCCACCTTAGATTCAGGTTTTCTGCTTGACTCCAGTAACCTCCAATAACATCACAAAGCCATAGCATTTGTGTCCATCTAGCCTCCTCAAACTTGTAGCCATTGCGTGATCTATTGCTAATACTGTAAATTATCCACTGATAGTTGTCTGTCAAGTGCAGAAACTCATAAACTCCCTTTCTCTTCCATTATTAGATTAACTGGTTTGCTATTTCTTCCATCTTCAAGTACTTGCATATGGTACAGTTTTTGAGTTCTGAAGGAGCCTCCAGATCCTACATAAGGCTGCTCATGACCCTTGGCTCCCATGTAAATCTGGGTAGGGACATGTGTTCAGGTAACTAACACCATCTGTTTTTAGCCCTGAAATTCACATGTCATTAGGAAGTATCTTTGGCAACGGGAGGTCAATTTTCAAACCAGTAAACCTTGGTTGTCTTGTTTGTAAGGGTCAGTTGGAAATGGAGATCTTCCTCCAATAGAGAAAATAGAACAAAGATATCAAATAATTATTTTTGTATTATGAAACCCACAGTACGTATACCAGGACCAATAAAACAGACTTAATGCAGACATAATAACTTCCCGTTTTCCTTAGTTTTCTTTGATTTTGTTGTTATTATGGTAAACTTATGTGCAAGTCAGGTAGATTGGTCTTATAATATTATAGGTACATCCTTTCCCTGAATTAATATATAAACTGTCTTATTAAACATAAATGAAATGATTACTTGTTGAATTAATCTATTACAGAATAGATTTTGATGCACATCTGTTTTGATGCACATCAACAGAGGCTATTATAGCATTGTTCTTCACAGGCTGAAAAACAGAAAGGTATCCTGAGCTGTCAGACTGCAGAAAATCATAAATTATAGGGCTGTCTCTTTGTTCTCCTTCTGCTTTTTTCCCTCTTCTTTCTCTTCCATTTTCTTATACTCCTCATTATCTCCTCCTACTGACAAATCACCACAAACCAGATCATTTTAGGAAAAGAATAGATATGAAAGACAAGCTAACAACCAGTATACCATTTTAACACAAGTATACGAGTGTAACTGAATGCCACAGAAAAAGAATCTTCAGCATACTATGGTAAATCCAACTGAATCACCAATTGAACCCAGTTTTAATAAAAGATTACACACAAAGCAGCTGAAACCCATTACTTTATATTAAAGTAAGAACATTATATGGTATATAATATAATTTAAAATACCAAAAAGAATGTGATAGCAGTTTCAGCTGTTCCTTTGACCTCTGAGCTATCTTGTCAATGGACTCAAACACTAAGAGAAATTGATTAGAGCTATGTGAGAAATCTTGATGTAGCACTTTCTGGAAGACTTAAGCTTGGAGTTCTGAATGGCATTTATTCTCATTAAAAACATAAGAAAGAAGAGCATACCTATTTAATAGGTGCAGAGTCTAAAACACATAGAGAAAATGAATATAGAGAAACCATAAGTGTGGTTTAGAAATAGATATGCAAATAAATGTGTACAGTAAAAGTTTGGAGAACAAAATAAAGGTAAGCTAAATAATATAAGAAACATGGCATTTGATCCATAACAGTTGGGATTCAAGTTTGGCAATCTATCTTAAAGAAATAATCCAAAATAAAGTAAAAAATATTTTAATGTTACATTTATACCACTGAAGATATCCTGACCTCAATCCCCATCCCCACTAAAAGCAAAGAGCATATTAGTATAAGTCAGAATCAACTCCAGGGGCATTTTGGGACCAAGATATTAAAAGGTATCAATGATACTGAACTAGCAAGAAAAACTCAGTTGAAGCTCGGATTTCTGCATTGTGTTTTGTCTACAAAATTTTTCACATTGGCTTTCCACTTTGGAAAATCATGCTCCATTTATTTATTTCAAAAGTCTAAGTGCAATAAGTAAGAGTCCTTATGTGCTAAGCTTTAGGAAGAAACCCTCTTATTTCTTCTAATTTTCTCTTAATATGCTTTCTTTAGTCTTATTTTTCTTTGCTTTTGTTTCCCCAAGAGGGCTAAATTGGGGCATGAATCTTTAATTAAAAGATTCAAGAATATTTAGGATAATTTTCTAATATATGCAAAAGTAAAGACATTCGTAATAAATGTAAACAAAAGGTAAGAATGTTAGAAGCCAGAATTCTTGAGGAGTTAACAAGGGTCCTGTCCTGAGAAGTGTCCTCATGTTTATCTTGAAGTGAACAGTCTAGCTCCACAATCTAGATTTAACTTCATTTCCTCCTGAATTTAAATAATGTTTTATCTTGTCATAAGGACAGGGGAGAAACTAAATGAATCTGTAGTATTTTAGAGGCTGAACATATTCAATGAGTTAGTATAACACAGAGACAGAAATTATCCCTCTTATTTCAAAATATATTTTCAAGCTTACATGACATTACATTTTAAGAACATGTTTTACTGACTGTAAATCCCTATATAACCCAAGTCAAGCAGAAAACATAATTCTAGACCTGCTGTCCCTAAGGTGATTGACAATGACTGCAGTCACATCCCTTTCAATGGCTATGGATTTTTGTAACAAAATATAACAGCCTGGTTGATTTATGGACTCACCTATGTCACACCTTTGAGGTTCCCAAAAATACTCCAAGGAAGGAATTGTGCAAATGTCTAGAATTTTTTGTAAATAGCTGAGCTTTAGGATCTTAACCCCTACTTCACCTTCCTTCTCCTTCCTCTGCCTCTCCTGAGACATAATTAGAAAGTAGTATTCTGAAGATGTTCTGAAATGCTAACTGCAGTGGTTTGAAAAAGTGTTGATTTATGTTTGCATAACATTTGATTATAAACACTCTTGATCATAAAGAAAAAAAAAAAAAACATGTTAGCGGAGATGATATTTTAGTGGAAAATGAACTAAAATACCCAGCAATTAGGGAGTGAAAAATTCACTCAGTAGAATATTGTATAGTCATTAAAATGCTAGTTGATAAAGCATTAAGATAGAAAGTAACACTATGGATAAAAGGGAGAAATTAACATTATTTGTAGAGCATGGTTTTAATTATGTGCAAAGTCATAGAAAATAGATGAAATAGAAACATGCCAAAATATCTTGGGGTGATAGAAGAATGTTTATTTTTGTGTGTCTCTTCTTGTCAAATTTTCAAATTTTATATATTTACTGTGCTAATAGTGGTGCAGTTGGCTTAAAAGCAAAAAAGCCCTGGCTGGTGTGGCACAGTGGATGGGCACCGGCCTGTGAACACTGGGAACCCAAAGGTTGCTGGTTCGATTCCCAGCCAGGGCACATAACCAGGTTGAAAGCCTAGTCTCCAACCAAGCCCTTGGCTGGAGGAAGGTGAAAGGCAACCATATATTGATGCTTCTCTCCCATTCTTCCTCCCTCCCTGCACTTCTCTCTAAAAATAATAAATAAAATCTTAAAAAAAAAAAAAAAAAGCAAAATAGTTAAACCGAAGAAATTGAACAATATTTGGTAAACTCACTTTCATCAACAGCCATGGTCTGTATAGCATCACAGTCCAGTATCAGTGTGCAGCATGATTTGCAATAAAAGCAAATCCCAATGAGCTGTGGTGACAGAGGATTTAACCTCACAGGTCAAAAGACAGCATGTTCACTTGCAGAATTCTTGTTCCCAAATGTAAAATTTTCCCTTTGTTTTGTCCTTTTTATTTTATTTATCCTCAACGATTTTCCCAGTGTTAAATGAAGAACCAACTATTTTGAAGGGAAGAAAAATTCTGGAGGTGCTACACATGATATTTTTAAAGAAAATGTATGGAAGATCCAATATACCCCACTTCCAACTCATCTGTTAGAATTGACTATTTTAAGGCACTACAGGTTTTATATAGATGCTTTCAACAGTTTGACTTCACTTAATATAGCAAATCGCTGAAAGTTCTACCAAATCAATGGTATTTTTAAAAAACAAGCCTTCAAATCAAGCCTAAATGACTAATTTCTAATATCTGACTTGGTAATCTTTCAAAAATTATCTCATAAATTATTTGCTGTAATTAGTCACCCACCAGGCTTTTCAACCCTAGATCTCTCTACTTGGGAGTCTCATCATTGCACCTATATTCCAGAATATTTTCAATGACTATTTACTTTCTGGAGATCTCTATGCTTAAACCTAAGAACCATATCCCCTAATTCTTTTGGTAATTTGCTATTTCTCTCTGCTGGTCTTTTATAGCCCTTGCCTGTCTATGGAAACCTCATTGACCTTTCTTTTATAGCATAATTTCAGTCCCTGACTTTTGGCCTCTGTTTCCTTACCTGAGATTTCTGTTCATGTGCACTTGATCCTATGCCTGCTATTTGTCTGTTTATTCCCACTTTCTCCTCCTTTATTACCACCACACATGTTGGTCTAACTCAGGGATAATATCCAAAATACATAAGGATTCATATAATTTAACAGCAAAACAAACACATAAACACAAGAAGCCCAATTTAAAAATAAGCAAAGGACCCAAATAGATATTTTTCCAAAGATATACAAATCGCCAATAGGTACATAAAAAGATGCTCAACCTCACTAATCATCAGGAAAATTCAAGTCAAAAGCACAATGCGTTATCACCTCACACCTCTAAGAATTTCTATTATCAAAAAGGTATGACATAACCAAAGTTGGTGAAGATGTGGAGAAAGGGGAATCCTGATGCACTATTTGTTGGTTGGGAATGTAGATTGATGTAGTCTCTAGGGAAAAGCGTATGCAGGTTTCTCAAAATATTAAAAACAGAGTTGTTATATGATTCAGCAATTCCAATTATGGACATTTATTTAAAAGAAATGAAATACTTATCTCATAGAGATAACTTGCACTCTCCTGTGCATTGTAGCATAATTAACAATAGCCACAACCTAGAAACAATGAGGTGTTGGACAGATGAGTAGATAAAAGAAAGGTGAATAGATCAAAATGAATGCCATTTGTGACCACATGATGAACCTCCAGGGTATTGTGCTAGATGGAAAAGTTAGCACAAGAAAGACATATACTGTATGATCTCATTTACATGTGGGGCCCACAAACATCAAAGTCATAGGGATAATGAGTATACTGATGGCTACCAGGGACTGGGGGTCGGGTACATAGGGAGGTATTGTCAAAAGGGTACAAATTTTCAGTAATAAGATAAAAAAGTTCAGGTCTAATGTACAGCATGGTGGCTGTATATTAGTTAACAATACTGTATTGGACACTTAAAAGTAGCTATGACAGTAAATCTTAAATGTTCTCATCATAATAACAGTGATAAAAATGGTAATTATATGATGTGAAGGATCTGTTAGCTAACCTCATTGTGGTAAGCTTACATATTGTTATTTGTCAATTATGTCTCAATAAAGCTGGAAGAAAAGAGAATTGTAATTCATGATAGCATTAAGGATTTGCATCAAAATAGCAGTATAGTCATTGTGAGATATATGTTAAATATGTAAATCTAGTTCTGTTCTATGTTACATAAGTAGGACTCAGAGCCTATTATGCAAGGACATCTTATTATGGAATTTGTAAAAACTGCGTATATTTTTAAAATCTTTATATTTTTTCTACAAGGTGATATAAATTATAATAAAATATTTTGTATATTTATAAACTACAGTAGAATGAGAGTCTAGGCTAGATGCCACAAGTGATTGGGAATCAATTAAAAGGAGAGTGCACATCTTTTCTCTTCTTCTAAGTCTAAAAAGAATCTTCAATCTTCTTGTCAAAGAAGCAGTTTCCTGGGTACATCCTTTCATTGCCTCTTTGACAAGATTTTTTTTTCCTCTGCATCTGCATTTTATTAAGAGTGATTGGGCAAAAGTGGAAAGGGAGAGCATTTTAATGATATTTCACATCCAATAGAAATAAAGTTCTATGTTGCTTTAAAATTGGGTAAGTGAACCAGGCAATATAAGTAAAATTCAAGTTCAAAAGTCATTAGAACCTGGCTGGTAGCACAGTGGTTAAGGTGCCGGCCTGCGAACCCAAAGGTCGCAGGTTCGATTCCCCAGCCAGGGCACATAACTAGGTTGCAAACCAGGTCTCCAGTCAGGTCTGTGGCTGGAGGCAGGTGAAACACAACCATACATTGATGTCTCTCTCCCTCTCTGCCTCTCTGCCTTCCCCTCTTTCTAGAAATAATGAAATAAAATCTTTAAAAAAAAAAAAAGTCATTAGAATTTTCTTTTTCTTCAGAATTCTTCTGCTCTCCAGAGGAAAGCCTGAAGTAACAGAAAATCACTAGCTACAAATCTTGGGATACAAATGATTCAAAGCCTTATCAATAACAAAGAATAATAAAAAGAAATGGTATAGGCAACTTCATTAATGGCTTAAAAAAAAAAAAAAAAAGTGATCCCAACCAAGCTAACAGTATGGGCCATGCCATACTGTAGTATGAACATTTAAGAGCACAATTCAATCATTCTCAGAAATTTCAGTTTAATAAATTTAGGGTAGGGAGGCAAGGATTCTAAAAGCAAAGTTTCTAGGGGTGATTTTAGTATACAACAACTGAGAAAATAGAGCTAGCTTGATTAATAAAATGTTAGAAATAATATTAAATATTTATCTTCTTATTTTTAAATACATTTATTACATCCATGAGATTTCCAGGCCCTGGCTGGTAGCAGAGTGAATAAGGCACCAGCCTGTGAACCCAAAGGTCGCTGATTTGATTCCCAGCCAGGGCACATAAGCAGGTTGTAAGGCAGGTCTCCAGTCAGGTCCGTAGCTGGAGGCAGGTGAAAGCCAAGATACATTGATGTCTGCCCCCACTCTCTGCTTCTCTTCCTACCCCTCTCTCTAAAAAATAATAAAATCTTAAAAAAAGAAAAAGATTTCCAATGGAAAACATGCATTATTCATACTAAAGGTTTTCAATCTTCCTTGGACAACATGAAAAAACACAGTACCTGTTTTCACAAGAGGAACATGAAATCTCCTTTTGGCACTAAGGTAGGTTAAAAATGAAAGAAAACCACCACTGAACTAATCCAGCACCAGCAAACCCCCATCCTCTTCCCCTCTGGAGCTCAGATAGCTACCTTCTGTACCTGCTTTTCTGCCTTCTTACTCAACAATTCAGCACAAAAAAATTAGATATGTGGAGATGTCACTGAATGAGTACCACAACATGCAAAAAAGAAAAAGCCAACTATTTGCCGAATATTGGGAGAGGCGAACAAGCTTGGGTGAAACTTAAAGGTGAGATGATTCTGGGGTATTTACTACCAATACATCCTTTCATTTCCCTTTGCAGAGCACACGCATGTGCTCAAAGGGCAACATAAGGAACTAAAGATGCCAAAAAATAGCTCAACATTGTTGACAACACCAAGATTGTACTAATGTCTATGAAGAGCTTATAAAGATGCCATGACAAGATATTTAAGGTGTAAAGTTAACTGAAAAAGGAAACAAAACTATATGGATAGTCACAACTATGTAAAAACAAACCAACCCAAAGTTGACCTGAAAGCTTTCAAAATGCAGAATAAATGATCATTTAAGTAGTGCATCTACAGTGATATCTTTTTCTTCCTTTTATGTTTCTATCTTTTCAATTTTTTTCTATTGGATTTGAAAAAAATTTATTATTTTCAGAAAGAAGAGCAGGGAGGGAGGAAGAAAGGGAGAGAAGCATCAATGTATGGTTGCCTTTCACCTACCTCCAGCTACAGACATGGCTGAAGACCTGGCTTGTAACCTGGTTATGTGTCCTGGCTGGGGAATCAAACCAGGGACTTTTGGGTTCGCAGGGTTCACAGGCCCCCCGCCAATCCACCGAACCACACCAGCCGGTGCTCTACTGAATTTTTAAAAACTAACAAAATGGAAGCCTGAGAAAGTACTGAATGGATTGAAGCCCAGCCTGTAAGAAAGTAGCTGTACATTTATAAAACGAGAACACTCTCCAGGCTACTGTCTGAACTCACTGTGGGTGAGGAGTAACTGCCAGGAGCTCAAAGGGCTTCTGTGTTGCCCCCCACCCCCCACTCCCTCTTCCTGTCCCCAGCTCCCCTCCCCAGGGACAGTGTCACCAGATCCTGCCCAGTGAAAAACGCTGAACCAAACAGAAATGTCATGGGTTTGCAAAAACAAACAGGAATATCCAGACCCAGCACAAATCTATTTACAGTATGATAGGTAGTATCTCCTTAGCACCAGAAATTAAACAAGAGGACAGCTTTTGATTTTCTCCTATCTTCTGTGCGGATGTCAAGCTTCAAAAAATAATTGTGATCATAGTAAGTGTAAAAAACTAGCCCTGGTTTAGAAACAGCCATTAACTAGCACTCTAACAAGAGGGAACAGGGAAAAAGCACAAAATTTAGAAAATTATTTTTAAATGCTTTCTATAAAAAATGATTACCGTTAATACCTTCATTTACTTACTTACACACTTGAAGACCCCTGCGGCCCCTCCCCACACAGAAAAGGCAACAGTCCCATCGCTTTCTACCAAAGCATCCACTGGTTTGTTCATCCAACAAACACAGAGAATAGGAACATGGATGGTGTCCCATAATGCGAGAGAAACTGGGCTCAAAGAGGAGGCAGATGTGTCCCTGCCTAAAGGACATTTCGTCTTTCTCAAATCAGAGGCAGGCGCATCACCGACCACATTACAGCAATAAAAAGCAGACACCGCTGCTTTGCTGCAATCAAAGAACATGCTGAAATTCTTTTTTTTTTTTTTTTTTTTTTTTTGAGACTTT
>PVIW01001081.1:0-143143 GCA_004026585.1 Noctilio leporinus | reverse complement strand
ATTTAGGTTTGCAGGCCAGCGCCTTATTCACTCTGCCACCAGCCAGGGCTGAAATTCTTAATGAACAACTTACACACATGCTTTAAAACCATTTTCCTGACTTTCTAAGAAGCAAAACCCAATTACTTTCCCTTGATAAAACACATCTAGAGAAAACATCATAGTGTAGTCAGTTAACCTTTTAAACAATGGAGCATGTTTTTTTTTTACCTCAAGAACGAGACTCTTTGAAACTGAGAATAAGTGTGACCAGTCCTATCATCTGTTCCATCAAAAGCTGAGACTCAGGAGTGCAAATTTCAATTCAAATCATCAGTCTCCTCTTCCGTAAACTGATTTTCACTATGCTCCTGTGGGTGGTCTTGCCAATCCTTGAAGAGTGATCTTACCATGTCCAGTCTCTTGTGATCCTCAGGCGTGGCTAGTGTGCAGGCAACATGAAGGAGTCTCTCTTTTAGGGTACACACTGGCAGTGTGATGACACAGATATAAGCTGTCCATCAATATGGAGACATGACAAAAATAGTTCAGTTTGGTTAGAAGCCCATCATATGTCCCCTCTCTCAGAAGAGCGAAAGGTGACCTGGGGAGCTGTGGGTGCACAGGCCCATGGCCGGCTGACAGCAGGGTTGGGTAGGACAGCGCCTCTGTGTTCCCCTCCTGGGACATTATCCTGAGCCTAGACTACTCATGAGTCAGCCTAGACACCTCATGGTAAATATTTGGGTCTTAAACCCACAAGTAGAATATCTAGGGTATGTCTTCTATACATCTCGTAATTCTGGTAGTCTTTTCTAGTCAGTACCGTTTAGGAGCTGATTTATTTTAAAACGTATCTTTCATGATTTTTAAAAAATAACCACACAGGTAAAAAGGCCATTTATTCAGAACCATCTGTCAGGTGCAGAATTCTTACAATATTTTTTACTGTATTTCCTGTGCTGTATGTCATATTCTAATGGCTTATTTATTTTTAAAAAGATTTTATTTATTATTTTTAGAGAGAGGGAAAGGGAGAGAGGCAAAGAGGGATAGAGTCATCAATGTATGGTTGCCTTTCACCTGCCTCCAGCTATGGACCTGGCTGGAGACCTGGCTTGCAACCTGGTTATGTGCCCTAGCTGGGAATTGAACCAGCAACCTTTGGGTCCACAGGCTGGCGTCTTATCCACTATGCCACCAACCAGGGCCTAACTTTTAATTTCATATTTTTAAGAAGTTGAGTTGGTAGGCTGAACATGCTGTATTAAAATAAAGAAAACTGCCCTGGCTGGTGGCTCAGGGTGGTTTCTCTCCCTCTCTGCTTCTCTTCCTTTCTATCTCTCTGGAAATAATAAATTTAAAAATCTTTTTAAAAAGAGGGTTAAATATGCAGTAATATATTTTTAAAAAGGAAAATAAGGTAGGTTTAATTGTGCTTGATAGAATTTTCACTCCATTGATTTATAGGAAATTCAAGAATTACTATAAAGGGATGTGTTAGGACAATTGTTGGTCCATTTATATGAGATCTAGCCAGAAAAAGCCCAACCAGTGTTAATATAATGAGAAAGATTTGTGTGACATCAACATAACCTGGCAGCCAAGGTGAGTGGACTGGAATGCACATGTGTGAACAACTATAACTTCACTGTACTAGCCAGCAGGGGCAGTAGATTTTGTTGAGTGAGCATGCGTAGTGTGTGGCTGTCACATTCAAAATGACTGAGTGAGTAGAGCAACGAATCTCCATCAAAATTTGCCTTAAGCTTAAGCTTGGCTGAAACTATATGATTCAGAAAGCTGCAGCTATATGGACAACTGGTGATTGGCAGCTTCACCATGACAATGCACCTGCTCATGCATTCCATATCATGTAGAGTTTTAGGTGAAACATCCAACCACCAGGTGACCTAGCCCCTCTGCAGCCTAGATTTGGTGCCCTGTGACTTCTGGCCTTTCCCAAAACTAAAATTACCTTTGAAAGGGAAATGATTTCAGACCATCAATGAGATTCAAGAAACTATGATGGGGCAGCTGATGGCAACCGGGAGAACTGTGTGAGGTCCCAAGGTGCCTATTTTGAAGGGGACAGAGACATTATAGTCCTATGTAAAATGTTTCTTGTATCTTGTATCTTCTTCAATAAATGTCTCTATTTTTCACATTACTTGGCTGGATATCTTCTAGACAGACCTCATCATACATGTACTGATAAAAAAAAAAGGTTTAAAAACTTAGACCTAATCTGTTTTTATTTTAAATATTTAATGCCATTGAAGACTTTTATCAGTCAAGGATTGCATAAACGTACATGTTGAATTTAGCCATTATATATGCATTAAAAGAAATTTATAAGGCAAAAAAGAGGTAGCTTTAGGAATTAAGCCATTTTTTAAAAATAGAAAGTGCCTTAGTACACATTTACCTTTCAAGATGGACTATGGTAGTCATGGTGATGAAAAGAAACAAGACTCTATAAAAAGTACTAAGGGGGATCAATTCTCAGCCAGAATGTCTTAGATGCTGGGTAGTTCACTGTGTCAATAAAAACATAACCACGTCTCAGAGGATTTTCTATTGTTATAGTTGCCACTGATCTACGTGAAAGGCTTACACAGACACAGAAAGCATGCCCGCTGTATTTCTGTATTACTGGTCTCTGAGCTCCAAATACTGTTTTCACTCTAATTACTACAAAGCAATAGGCATGGCTGGCTTAAGTTTAATTTCAACAAATGCGCTTTCCTCTGTTATTTTGACCCTGAAATGTCCATCATGCCATGTGGACGAAGATTTGGGAGAATAAGGCCTTTACGTTCCAGGGTGCTCAATCTTTAAATCTTCCCTTCTTCCCCTTTTCACCCTTTTTATAGCTGTTACAAATTTAGTTTCTATGGCAGAAACTGATTTCATGGCATCTAGAGAAAGGAAAATGCTCTGGAGAAGATATCAGTTTGATTCACCCCGCCCCCACCCCAATCTGAGCTGGGGGAAAAATAAAGCTTGTTTAAATATAGGTTGAAAAGACTAAGAAATAAAAGCAACAGAAAGAAAGAAGCTGTTTGAGTTGATATTGATAACTGTCAGACTCCAACAGAAACACAATCATTGATTACACTGACATTAATAGAAAGTGGAAGGAAGCACCAATAGAGGATCGGACAAGTAGCTGAGAGAAGCAAGTTTAAGTTATCATCATGAAGAATTTGGTATGTAAAGCATGCCCTGGAAAAATTACCATAATTGAGAATCTCATTCTATTTCCCACCTGTAAGACGAAGGAGAAGTGACTGTTCGGTGCATCTCAGGTTTGTAGAGGGTATTAATAA
Organism: Noctilio leporinus; assembly: GCA_004026585.1. NCBI lineage: Eukaryota > Metazoa > Chordata > Mammalia > Chiroptera > Noctilionidae > Noctilio > Noctilio leporinus. The sequence continues at coordinate 139,832 of PVIW01001081.1, read as the reverse complement.
AAGTGTTTTGAAACTGATTTATTATTGCTGGCCTTTAACTACTACCTTTTTATAATCATAGATCAGGGTAAAATATCTTCGTAAAATCTATGGCATGAAAAAAAACCCACCCATCTAAATTTTGTAATTCTAATAGTCCTGGTGAATGTTAATCTCAGAAAAATTAATTGACCATTGCACTCAAAACTCCCTTCTCTCTCTCTCTCATACTCCCCTTTCTTCTTCTTTTCTTCCCTCTCCCATTTCTTTCCTTTTTTTTTTTTTTTTTTTTTGAAGATATATTTTACTAGGATCTTGTTTCATCATATTTCGGTAAGGGTGAGAAGAGGACTTTAGAAGAGCATAGAACAGGGAAATTTGATTACTAATCAGTTAGGACAGGCCAGGACATTAGCTAGGTATATAGATGGGTAATCTCATTTAATTGTCAAAACAATCTATGTATTGAATATTATTAATTTAATTTTCCCAATGAGGAGATAAGGCTTAAAGAAAGTATTTAATTCCCCCAAAGTTACAGTTAATATATGGCAGATACATGAACCAATTTTAGTAATCTGACTCTAGAAATAAGTCTTTGAGTACAGTAATATATATATGTTGATGATCCTATACAGGAAATCTAGAGAGCATTTATTTCTTGACAGTTTCATGTGCTTGATGGCTGAATTAAGCAAAACACAGAATAACCTTATATTTTAAAAAGTGCAATACTGCCTGGATAACAAGGGTGAAACTATTTATTATTGGTGTGATAACTATCTGCCATCCCTAGCCTACCTTAAATGTGATTTATAAATAAAATTAAAGATAATAATGTAATTTGGTAATTTATGATAGATGTTATTTCAGGTCTCTGCTCTAATTTATAATTACATGCTGAAAAAATTTTACTGGTTTTTATGTTTCTCAAATGAAAATAAATGAAATAAGGATATCATATAGATTAGTCTGTATTACTCAAAGGATCTTACTATTTCTTACAGTATCTATTAAAAACTTATAAGTTGTACCATAGCTACATATTACATATTACTAGATATATAGTTCAATTTTATTTTAATATTTAATTGGACTATGAGATGCATACTCTGAGGAAAACTCTGAATTTCATTTTATGGCATTTTGAAATTAATATTTAATATATTCCAGGTATACTTGTTTACAGGGTAAAATAGAAGAAATTGATACCTAATATATTATCACTTTCCAAATTAAGTGACATAATATCTGCAACATCTAAATTTTAGTTTTTAAATAATGCAATTAGCTAAAATAAGTTAACCAATATAAAAATTGACAAGCAATATTTCTCAAAGGCAAAGATTTTAAACTTAATTTAGTACTACAAATGTAACACACCATCAAAATAACTTTGTTGAAATAAAACTTTCATTTGGTTTCCTTCATATTTATTATGTCATTTATTTAACAAACTAGGTAAAAGATTTGCAGCATAATTTTCTTCTCTTGAACTCAGCATTATGCTGCAGTCACAGAAATAATTTGAAAATATGCCTTTATTGGTACTATGAAATGTTTTAGTACAGTAGAACAAATCAGTCCTGGAAAATTTTTCCCCTATCCTCTTAGTTTCTTTCTAACTTCTCTTTGTTTTTGTTTAAAACTTTCGGCCCTGGCTGGTAGCACAGTGGATAAGGTGCTGGCCTGCAAACCCAAAGGTTGCTGGTTCAATTCCCCAGTCAGGGCACATTATCAGGTTGCAAGCCAGGTCTCCAGCCAGATCCATGGCTGGAGGCTAGTGAAAGGCAACCATACATTGATGTTTCTCTGTTTCTCTCCCTCTCTGCCTCTCTCCCTTCCTCTCTTTCTGGAAATAATAAATAAAATATTTTCTTTTTTAAAGTATTTTTTTTGAGACTTCTAGACACTGTTCTATTATATATATATATATTTTTTAATTCTTTTGTCTGACTCATATTGCTTCCATTTTTATATGTTGACATTTTTTATAAGACATATCAATGCATTTTGTTCCAAATTATAAAAAATCCTATTCTAAACAGTTTAAACATTAATACAAAGATTGTATGAAGATGATTTGATCGGGGGCTGGCCACATTTCTCAACAATTACCTAAACTCTGCCTTCCCACCTTTTGTGTTGACTTTACAATATAGATTTTTGTCCCTTCCAGTATTCAGATAACTGTACAAACCTTGACCTACTGTCATGAAGCCAAACACTGACATGTACCAGTCCCAACACCATGCATAATACTCATTGGTTTGCGACCAATTCAATTACAACCAAACAATATTAATACTGTACCTTGAGGTAGGAGAAGTAATAAAACGACAAAATATTAAAGAAATAAAATAATAAAGAAATAAAATGACAAAGCAACCAAAATATCTATTATTTAAAGTATGCATTTATTCATTGATATTAGGTGAGTTCCTTTTTTGTGCCTTGCAGTATGTGCTAGGTGCTAAATACCTAACATCTCAGATCATCAGACGTAATTGCGCCTCCATCAACTTACAACTGTAAGGGGTAAGGAAAGTAATATAGAGATTTTTTTTTTATGTAGCACCATCTGATAAGGACCAAGAAGAAAAGGAACAGGATCCTGAGATGGAGATAAGGCAGTCAAGGAAGGCTTCTTAGAGGAAGAAGTAGCATTTGCACTCACTCTGATAAATGAGAAGAGACTACCCATGTAGAGATCATGAAGAAGAATAGATGACATGGGGATGGGGATGGTGTGCAGGTAATCATACAAAACAAAATATAAAGATTCTTAATTTCCATAAGGTCCACTTGTATGGGTTCAGGCTCCTGAAAAACATTTGAATGGAAGGAGGTCATTCTTAGTTTTCCAGAGCCCTCATCCTTTTCCAGTTCACCTCATCCTGGTGATTGATTTTTAGAGTCACTACATTAGCATTTTCTCAGCTTTTCTGTTACCTGATTTGTTAATACTCTTCAGTAAGTTCTGTTGTTTATGAGATGAGAATTTCTGGGGTGGGGGGAACCTTTATTATTCAAACAGTTAGCTCTGAACAGAAAATGGTGTGGTTGTAAATTTCAAACCACTGTCATTCTCTCCTTACATCACTTGGAAGCTTAGATCTATTCCAAATAAGGTTTTGTAAAATAGTGTCGCCATTTCAAACTAATGCCATCTCTCTGGAGCACTAATATTCTGTCAGATTTATTGCTGACAGAATGGTTGTGTTCTTCCTATAACAAGGGGAGGAAGAGAGGGAGAAGGAGGGGGAGAGGGGGGTAGGGAGAGGGAGGGAGAATGAGAACCAACACTTGGTGCATTTGAGGCACATCCCTCTCTGGCCTGGTTGTGCAGAGTAAGCAAGTTCGTTCTTGTCCTGAAATTGTTTTGTGAAAGATTTACATCCTGACATCTGCTGAGTCATAACATCAAAATGGTTTTCCCACATTGCCTGTGAGATATATCAGGTAGACTCTTCAGTAATCGTATCGATTCTGCATTAATCACTCAATTCCCTGGGTAACTCTTCTGAAGTGTATGAACCTGTTATCTCTTCCAGAATGATGAGGTAGAGATGTGTGCCTACATGTAGATATGATTGTAACTCTGGTAAATCTAATTATTTTATACACTGAAAATTAAGCATATAACATTTTGCTCTTGGTGGTTGGTTGGTGCTTTACTTTACTTCGATTTATTCCAGTCCTTAATATGCTAAAAATGTTATTGTTTGAATTCTAATGTGCCCTACATTACCAAATACCGGCAATTCTCAGTTGCTTCTCTAAGTTAATTATGCAAATGGTGATGGTAAGATTTTTTTCCAGCTGCTATGATGTTAACATACTGTTGTTTCTTTACATCTTCACAGTCATAGAGAGGATAACTTCAGCATTTTGTTATAAAATCAACATTTATAAAAATAACAAAAGGCAAGGCTGTAGTAAACCACCTCTTAATATAAAGAAAATATCTTCTCTGTTAAGGCCTAATATTCATGGTTATAGAGTTTAAACCACTTCTTTTGTGCAAGGGAGAACACCTGATTAGTTTTATCCTATTTACTTATTCTATTTATTATGATGATAACCAAAGCAGTGCATGCTAATTTGGAAGAGTGGTTAGAAATAAATAAAATGCAAGGGATAGAATATTTTGCTTCTAATTAGGACAAAGAGTCACAAGAGATTTCCCTTTGTTTCAAACAAGCCAAGTAAACTATCAAAATAACATAGTTTTTATGAGCCCATCCTAGAGTTCTCTGTGCTAAGAAACCATAGTATGTGCCTAGAACATGTGTCTCTTATCTGAGAGAGGATCTGGACACATCTGGGCAGAATGATGAGAGACAGAGGAACTTGCTATGAATGGGAGCAGGAAGAAACAAGCTGAATCTTTAACATACTGTTCAGAGCTGTGTCTTGGCTTACATGAAGAATTAAAATTCCAAGGAAGCCAGACAAACACTTGTGCACTCATTCATCGATACTTTCATAAGTCTTCACCATTTGCTTTGAGGCAGTTCGGCAACAGTTGAGGTGCAGGAGAGCTGAGAAATAGCGGCCACTGAGGTTTATGTGGTCCCCACAACTATAGTTACTATTGGTAGGTTGCTCAGTCTGGCACCCTACATACATATCTTTGCCAGGGGAGACCAAGAGGCCCCCTGATTTAAACAGCTTTGTTTGCATGGCAGAAATACCTCAACTGGCCGAGTTATTGCCCTGGCTCCTTCTTAATCAAAACTGTTCATGAGATACCACTTACTTTGGAAGAATTGGCCTTATGTAAAAATAAGTAGCATTAAAAGAAACAAATATAAAAATTAAGGCTCTACACAAAAAGACCCTTAGAAAAAGTAAGGAAGAAACAGAGGGAAAAGGAACAGAAAACTTACATAGCAGTAAGAATTTGTCAAAAAATTGAAAACTCAGGAGATGCTTCCCAATTTTTTCTAAGATGTCATCATCCCTGTGCAAAATACAAGCTATCACACACACACCCACACCCACACACACACACACACACACCCACACACACACAAAATCCAGATCAGTATCTCTTATAAACACAGGCTCAAAATGTCCAAATGAAAGTTTAGTAAAGTGAATCCAACAGTATGTAAAACATATATAATTTCATAATCGCATAGCATTTAGCTATGGAGTAAAAAGTTAATGTAATATTCAGAAATCAATAATGTGAAAGAAGATTTTGGGAAGATGGTAGAAAAGAAAGTACCAGAACTCTGTCTCCTTACCTAGACAAGGATTGGGCTGGAAGAATCTGATGGAATGAATTTGGAACTCTAGAGTCTATTGAAGGCTTACTATTTCCAGGAAAAAACTAGTAGGGTAAATTTTGGTTAATTTTTAGTCCATTTTATCAATTTCATTGTCAGCTTTCAACCCCTTACCCCAGCCATGTGGCAAGCAACTGTGCATATGTCTTTGGAGCAATGTGTACACAGGCTAACCCTAAATACAGAAATAGACTTCAGTGATGAAAAACGAAACAAAAATAATAAGCAGAACACCAAAAACAAATCAACAAAACCTAGTAAAGAGGAAGAATCTGATTTCCAGACTTATGTGACATTATTTTATTTGCACACCCCTGTTTATAACATCACTATTTATGATAGCAAAAGTGTAGAAGCAACTTATATGTCCATCTATAATAGATGAGAGGATTAACAAAATGTGGTCTATACAGGGAATGATATTTATTTAATCTTTAAAAAGAAAGGGGCCCTGGCAGGTGGCTCAGTGGATAGGCACTGGCTTGTGAACCCAAAGGCCACTGGTTCGATTCCCAGTCAGGGCACTTAACCAGGTTGCAAACCAGGTTTCCATCCAAGTCTTTGTCTGGAGACAGGTGAAAGGCAATACATTGATGTTTCTCTCCTTCTCTTCCTCCCTCCCTGCCCTTCTCTCTGAAAAGAATGAATAAAATCTTTAAAAAAAAAGAAAAGAAAAAGAAGGAAAGGAAGGGAATTGTAACATGCTACAAAATGGGTGAAACTTAAGGATATCATGCTAAATTAACTGCTAAGCCAGTCACAATAAGACAAATATTGTGTGATTCCACCTGTTAAGAGTAGTCATGGAGACAAAAAGTGGAAGAATGGTAGCCAGGGGCTGAAGGATGAGGAGAATAGGGAGTTAATGTCTAATGGGTTTAATGGGTACTGAATTTCAGTTTTATAAGAATAAAATCATTATGGAGATGGGTGGTGGTGATGGTTATACAACATTAAGAATGTACTTAATACTGCTGAGCTTCATACTTAGAAATGGTTAAGATGGTGGGTTTTGTTTTGTTTATTTTACTACAATAAAAAAGAGAAAAAATCATAATCCAATTCCCATGTTAACAAACTAAAAGAAAAGAAAAGGATTCTCTCAAAGGCATAGGGAAAAAGCACTATCAAAATCTACCATTCAATTCTGATTATGTCTTTCAGGAAAGTGGTTATACGGGAGACTTTTTCAATCCCATTAAAGGGAATTTATTAAAAATCTATATTATCATCTTATTGAATGGTAAAAGACTGGAGTCTTTGCCCTTAAGATCTGTATCTAACAAGACAAAAATATCTTTTCTTATGACTCACATTTAATGTTATATTAAAGATATGCGATAGGAATGAACAGAAATAAAGGAACGCAGATTGGAAAAGTCTTAGGTAGGACAGACAGTAAACCAAGGCAGCGAAAAGGAGAGAGAAATGTCTCACTTACTAACTCAGCAGCCCTGAGCCTGGTCCAGTAAGATTGCCAGGTATTCCAAACAGCACAAGAACATCCTATGAGCACAGGATGAGGGCAATCCTAGAAGTTCTATGTATGGTTTCCACTATCTTCAGGAAAGCCTTTGAAACTGTGTATTCATCCCAAGGTGCAGAAGGGATAAAGAAGGGGATCCACAGGCCCCAAAGAAAAAGCCCATAAAACAACTTGGGTTAATTGCCTGCCTCTAGTCACTATGCTTGTAAGGGGATGCCTAGTGCTTACAGAAATAGCCCATAAATAACTTTGGGTAACTGCCCCAACTTTAATTAAATGCCTCCTGTCACATAACTGTTTTACAAGATGACCAAATGTGGTCTGGAGTGAGAGAAGAATCCTGGGTTAATCCCCACCCCCAACACACGCACACATACCTTTGGGTAGTCAAGTCCATTCCCAGGGGAAGCTGGCACTACATTTACCTGCTAATCAATATGTTAATTCTCTTACCCACCCTGCCAACTATATAAGTCATCAAAACAAAGGACCTGATGCTTTTTGTCCCCCTTGCTCTTGATGCTCTTGCTTGTTTCCAGCTAAGCCTGTACCTTTCACCCCATTCTCTTCCATGGTAACAAATCACTATTAAGATTTGCTTGCTTGCTAATAGACTTGCTGATATGTAATTCTTTACTGTGTTGGTAAGAACAGTTTTTCCAGCAACAAAAGAAACAAAATTAGCCCTGGCTGGTGGTACAGTGGATGAGGAACCAGTCTGCGAACCCAAAGGTCACTGGTTCAGTTCCCAGCCAGGGCACGTAACCAGGTTGCAAGCCAGGTCTCCAGCCAGCTCTATAGCTGGAGGCAGGTGAAAGGCAACCATACGTTAATGTTTCTCTCTCTCTCTCTGCCTCTCTCCCTTCCCCTCTCTCTAAAAATAATAAATAAAATCTTTAAAAAAAAAGAAACAAAATTGTGTTTAGTCACAGGCTATATAATAGTCTACACAAAAAGTCTAAAAAAATAAACAGATCTGTAGCCAGATGTATCATTAAATCATCATAAATTGAATACTTCAAGTATGTTTTAACTGATAAAAACTAGTATTTATTCAAGAAATATTTTAAGCCTCTATCAAGTACTTCTCTAAGTACTGCATCTATAGAAAAATAGTAAATGAAGATTCCTCCCCACCTGGAGCTTATATTTTAGTTGAGGGAGGACAGAAAAAAGGCAAAATAAATATGAATAAAAGTGTAACAGGAAAGGATAAGTGTAATGGAAAAAATCACAGTGGGGCAAAGGGTTACACTGTGATCAGAGATGCCTTTCCTGAGAAACTTGAAGGTGTTGAGAGAACGGAGCTGCCTCTAGGTGGTAAAGAGTAAATATCTCCTCTCTGTGGACCCCCTTCACTTTAATAAAAACCTTGGGAGGAAGATCTGTTGTGGCGAAGTTGAAATACTATGTACCTGGTCTTTCTCCATTGCTTTTCAGATTTGCTTTTTATTCACCGGAGATTATGGGAGACAATGAATCACTATTCAGGTGAAAAAATTAAGCTCTTCTTCTGGATAAGGATGTTGGGGCTGGATGCTGTCAGGACTGTATCCAGTCCCCTCTGTATTCTCTCACCTTTTCCACTCTCAAATAAATCAGTCAATAAACAAACAAATCAGGAAGAAAAAGAAAAAGGCTACTTTTCTGAAGTAAGGCAGCAGCTTATTATTTTTCAAATCATAAAGAGAACAAGGCAAGCATGTTACCAAGTACATTTTTTAAGACAACATTGCGAATGGGGAGTTAGTTCATCTGTTAACCGACAACCTGGGCTCAATCCACAGACACGTCTCGCTCAGGGAAACATCCTCAAATGGTGCTTTTGAGCTTCTGTCTTGTTAACTTTGGAGTGACTGCATGGAGGTGTTTACAGAGTAAGCCCAGGGAGGGTGGGAGGGGATTCTCGCTGCCCTGACTGCCGGGGCTGGGTATCTGAGGCACTACATGGTGTTAGGATTGGAGAGATGGATAGCAAACGCCTTCAGGAATAGGAAGCGATTTTTAAAACGTGAAAACAAAACCCTTTCTGATATCTGGCATGTATAATACAGCATCGACATTTGCTTTATTCCTGAAGCTCCCAAAATTGATGCTGTAGTTTATTAACATTCAATTTAAGTTCGAGTACCTTTTATAGTTTGTAACATTCAGCAATAAGGGGAGGGGGGTTGAGTAGAATGGCCAAATTGTTAATCATGGCTCTTTTGAGATGTGGGATAAAAAATGGGTGACTCGATTTTTTTGCTCCTTTCCACATTTCTATACTTTGCTAACTTTCCATTACAATGATATAGTACTTTTATAATTAAGAAAACCTTTATAACATAATGTATATTCATATGATCATCTCATTTTGTTCAAATTATGAATCAAAACATTACCAAGGACAGTAATAGAAATCAATACTTAAATGCTTTCTATGTCTGAGCACCTCAAGTATGTGATTACTCTGTTTGCTAGCAATTCCATCTTCTAAATATCTCTTTGTTCTCCAATGCCTGCTTTTATCTCTGACACTAACGCTTTGCCCTTATTGTTCAAATTGTAGACCACAGAAGAGCAGCATGAATGTCACATGGGATTGTCAAAGGTTAACGAAGAAGAGAGAATTGTACATTCCAAGTTTATAATGATGTATATCTTACTTGATCCAGATCATAATAATTGACTTCTTTTTCCAAAGATAATCAGGGATTTGAAATAGAAACCCAGAAGAATGTCCTTAGTCTGTGTGGAACAATTGAGAAGAATACAATGATGATGACAACAATAACAAATTACAGTTTATTGAGGGAGAGGTGGGGGGTATTGATGGATTTTAATAATCCAACAGGCAATGAATAGAACAATTTATGTTAATCTCAGAAATGTTAATATCAGTGACTATCAATTTCAGGCACAGATAATTTTGTTTTGTGCCTTCCTTTTGAGGCTTAGTGGAGTTGCAAAATTAGACTTTGAAAATTTTAGTCAGATTTAACTGTACTAAAGGATTACTTTTCAAAAGGTATAAAGCTTCATTTTATGTATTCGTTATCTCTTTTAGGTTTCCCCTGGAATTCAGTTAAGCTGGTTGCCAGCAATGCCTAGTATACAAATATGGTACTGACATTGACAATCTCAACGGGAAACTATCTGTTTACATCTATCCCCCTCCCCATACTCCCAGTACTTTATAGACAATGCAGTAACTATTAATGAAAAAAGAAAAGCACAAAACCACTAAAAGTTACTCATATATTCACACAGACAAAAACAAAGCTTTAAAATGTATACAATGATTATCTCTAGCTAAGGAAGTGGACATTATTTTTAGTTTTACTTTAAACTTTTTACTTTCCAAAATAAACATGTACATATTTAATAGTCATTAAAAAGTTACTAAAACATAGAATAAAAATGTATAACTTAGTCCTGGCTGGTGTGACTCAGTGAATTGGCACCGGCCTGTGAACCCAAAGATCACTGGTTCGATTCCCAGCCAGGGCACATAACCAGGTTGCAAGCCAGGTCTCCAGCCAGGTCCTTAGCTGGAGGCAGGTGAAAGGCAACCATACATTGATGCTTCTCTCCCTTTCTTCCTCACTCCCTGCCTTTCTCTCTAAAAAATAATGAATAAAATCTTTTTAAAAATCTAGTTTGAGAGATGAGACACAAATGAAAATTACCCAGAGACAAGGAGGAGACTAGATTGGAGGTAGAAGTGGTGATTATGGCATTGGCTATCTCTAAGTCCTAAAGGTGTTTACTGATGAAATGTCTCCCGGACACATTCTCCAGCTCTCACGGAGAGTGAGCAGTCTCTCTATTGACATATCAGCACACTTTTATTTCTCATACTGTAGGATTTCTCGAGTACAGTGGGGTATATATTTATTGGCCTGAGAAACAAGGAGAAGGAGTCCCTTCTCCAAGATTAAAAAATAGTGATAATAAAGTAGTGATTGTTAAACAGCTGAGCTTTCAGTTGCTCAGCTGCATAAATTCTTTTACACAGCTGAGTCAACACTGCAAGGCACTTATAAGTTGGAAACAAAATTCATGAAATTCTTCAATTGAAAGCATCATAATGCAGGAAGAGACCTTAAGCAGAATTCTCCAAGGAAGTTGCTTTGAAATTATAACTCAAAGTCCGGTGAGAGTTTATGAGTCCTAGGTCAAGTAAACTTTATTCTTTGTTGAGAAACAGTGCTCTGAGCTTAAATTTGGGGCAGTTAATAAAAAATAATCAAACCAGAATTATCTCCCTCCTTTTCTTCTTGCCTATATTACAACACTGAGTGGATGATACTGGTTACAAAACAAAGTCAGGGCTTTGATTTCTTAGTCTTTAAAATTAAATTAGATAAGGCAAGTGGAAACCTATGAAAACTGTAAACTACTACTCAGAATAAAAGTTTCTCCCATACCTTCATGGAAGAACTTTATTACCCAACTCCTTGACTTGAAGAGTTAGTTGCTATTAGTAGACATGATAAAATCAGATAATTGATAAGTAGTTGTGTTATTGGGCTATAACTGGAAGGTAATTTCCAGAAATTTGGCAAGACAGCTGTCAACCATTATTCAAAAATCATTAAAATTAAAAATAGAGGCAATACATATTCAAATGTCATGATTTTCTATTTTCTATTATTTGCTCTAGAGGTTATTTATATCCATTGAATCTATATAGTGAGAATTCTGTATAAAGGTTCTAGTGCACATTTTTTCCCAACTTTGCATCTGAACACACACTTTGCATTATCAAGATGAAAATTGCCTGAACATGAAGAAAATGCATAGGAACTGAAACAGCTAATTCCCTAAGATGTCATATGTATGGAGAAGGGTTAACATAGGAAGGCTGCTTGCAAGTTTGGCCCTTGGCTAGTGTCTGGGAACTTGGATTTCAGAAGAATGCTCACCATTCCCAGAACTGAGAAAAGTGTTTTGTGCCCAAATTGCACAAGCAATGTAATTTATGCTGAATAGCTCTTTTCCTAGTGGGAGTTTGTAATTATGGTCCATACTAGGTCAAGGGTGTCTATGGAAACTTCTCCCAGTAAAAATCTTGGGCACTGAATTTCAAATATGCTTTCCCAGTAAGTAACACTTTACATGGGTTAGTATTATTTGATGCTGAAGCAATTAAGTATGTCCTGTGTGTAATTTCATAGGGAGAAGTGTCTTGAAAGCTTGAGCCTGGTTTCTGTGGATTTTGCCCCATGTACTTTCAGTCTTTGTTGGGTTTATTCTTTATCCGTTTGCTGTAATAAATCCTATGGTGATTAAGATTTTATTTACTTTTTGAGGAAGGGGAAGAAAGGGAGAAAAAGAGGGAGAGAAACATCAATGTGTGAGAAGATACATTGATAGGCTGCCTCTTGCACATGTGCCCTGACTGGGAATCAAACTGGTGACCTTTCAGTTCACAGGCCAGCACTCAATCCACTGAGCCACACCAGCCAGGGCCTTATGCTGATTCTAGTGAGTGTTTCTATGAGGTCACCGAACCGAGGGTTGAACTTGGGTCTCTCAACACAGAATTATATAAACTGAATGACATGTTCCTTCTAGGGATAGTACTTTTTCCTACTTGACTGAATACCTCCAGATTGTCCATTCTTATTTACTTAGAGCATGTGTTGTCTGATATAGCCCAGGACCGAGTTTTTTAGGGAGGTCCTGAGTCCCTCTCAGACTTTATCTCTAGTGTGGAAACCTGCTACAGTCTAAATGTTTGTGTTCCCCCTAAATCCATTTGTTAAATCCTACCCCCGCCCCCAATGTGATGGTATTAGAAGGTGATTCTAGGGGTGGAGTCCTCATGGATGGGATTACTGCCCTTAGAAAAGAGGTCTCAGATTGATCCTTGGTTTGCTCTCCCATGTGAGGATACAGCAAATACTTAATCACAAATATGCTGACACCATGATGGTGGATTTCCCAGCCTCCTGAACTGTCAGAAATAAATGGAGAAGGGGAGCAGCTTAGACAAGAACCTAGTATAAAGGAACCATGGACATGGACAACAGGTGGGATTGACTTTGGGGGGAAAGGGTGGGTGGGGAGGGGGACAGAGGGGAGAAAAAAAGGGATGGATGTAATACAACAACAATAAAATTAAAAGAATTAAAAAAAAAAAGCAATAAATGGATGTTGTTTGTAAGCCACATGGTTTATTGCATATTTGTTATAACAGACTGAATGGATTAAGTCATAACTATTACTGCTGCTCAAGAAAAAAAAAATCAAAAACAGATTTTGTATTTGTACCTCCAAATGGTAAGGCTCAATCCTAGAAATTTTAATTTCTAATTACAGTCTTCTAAACCTGCCCTTGAATTCCTCACATTTTTTTAAAGATTTTATTTCATTATTTTTAGAAAGAGGGGAAGGGAGAGAGGCAGAGAGGGAGAGAGACATCAATGTATGGTTGCCTTTCACCTGTCTCCAGCCACAGACATGACTGGAGACCTGGTTTGCAACCTGGTTATGTGCCCTGGCTGGGGAATCGAACCTGCAACCTTTGGGTTCGCAGACCAGCGCCTTATCCACTGTGCTACCAGCCAGGGCTGGAATTCCTCACATTTTTATAGAAAAATCATATATAACAGTATAAACCTGAAAATGGTTTGCATTTTTAAGAGTTATCAAATATCATGCTTTTGGTTTGAGTCTATAAGACCCTACAAACTATGGCAGATTTGATGGTAAAGGTATAAATATTAGTTTCTTAACCATCTAAAAGTTACATCATATATAGAGTTTCCTAGGGGGCCTAAGGATGCTGTTTGAAAGTATATACATATATAGAACAGATACATATGTATATATATCTGTTCCCTAATAAACTGTAAATGCTACTAAGTAGACACAGAAAACTAAAACATTTCAAGTACTATATTATATTAACCATGCATTAAAAATGCATTGAGTAGTTACATTTAATCAAAAAGTAGGAAGGTCTCCTTCAACTTTCCTGCAGAGAGTCATAAAGAAAAAAATAATTGTTCTAAATTATAGAAGCAGGTTGTATTTAGCTTTCTTTGCTTTATTCTTCTGTTGAAATGAAGCCTTGCCTTTGCAACTTTGGTAATTCCCAACAACAAAACTAGGGGGTATATTGTTTAGCAAGTGTCCAAGACAAATGGAAGCCAGACGAAAAGCGGCTCTTTTTCCAAACTGTGCAAGGGAAGACTTTATTGTAATCAGCTTCAGATTAATTTTGTTGCTTACAGACTGATTGCACCAGCAACTGGAGTGCTGCCTTTCTGCAATGAACCTGAGCCTATTCTTGGTCTATGTGAAGTGACATTAGCTACTTGTGCTCCCCAAAGTTCTTGACACCTTGCCTTGACAATCTCAGCCATGGTCAAGCTGAACCCAGAATTTATTTGTAAGGAAAGTTTCAGAAGGGACTATGCATTTGTATGGAATACATTTAGCTTTGTTTTGTTTTATGAAGACACATCTAGCAACCACAAAAAGCATAAATAATTCTTAGAATTGCATAAATGCATTATATTTCCATCCAGCTGTGAATACATTTTGGTAGGATTCTGGGACAAATCAGGTTACAAAACATGTGAAAATTAAAATTTTAAATATTTATGCTTAACAAAGACAGCTGAAGCATAAGAAAGTCAGGCTGGAGATTTCTGGAAAGAGAAATAAAACTGATATGTCTGATTTGGTGACAGATTACTTATCATTCCAATTACATATACATTATTTTGGCAGCTTATTCTCAAATGTAGCACTGAGTGTATTTTCTCATTAATCGTAGTTTTGAGGCAGTGCTATTTGCACTAACAAGGCATATTAAAATGAAAGCATTGACTACTACAAAGCAAACAAATGTTCTAATGGCCAAGGGATCCTGGCTGGGACCAACCTGACAGTTCAATTATCCAAACAGATTACAAATGACTGAATTGACAACAAATGCCTGTGGATTTCCCTCTGTGAGCATCACTCAATAAGATTGAAAAAGTCAAAGAAAAGATGTTTTCTCTCTAAATAACTATATAACTGTGAAATGCAATAAAAGTGTGTGTATATTTAAATAATTAAGAAAATGTGGGATTTGGGGCATTTTTTAAAGGACAAAGTTAATAAAACAGGTTACTGGAATTTCAATAATTAAAAAAATCCTTTTACCTGTATTGTTATGACATGACAAACAAAAATATTGTCACTGTAAATACTTTGGAGTATGCCAAGATTCTGGACAGCCTTTGGAATCATCACTTAAAAATTAGGCTTTATCTAGTGGTTAGTATGAGCTATGAGTCAATGATTCTAGTTTTTGCTCTTCTTCTTTTAAACTAGAAAATAGCAAATGACATTTGGGCCAGTCTCTACCTATAGTATCTGATTAACAAAAACCTCATTTTCCCCATTGAATTTCTATTTAGCTATAAACAAAAAGCACAGCTGTCGATGAAATATGTGATTGAAGGTCTCAACTTGTTTTTGTTTTTCTTAGAGTGAGACTGTATCTTTAAAAGTCATTACATGGATCAAAACAGAAGAAAACAACTCTATTTTTTATGTTACATCAATATGTGAATATTCAAATGCTACATACAAAATCTGAGAAGCTTCAGTAAAAGAAGAAAGTCATCATGGCATGGTAGCAAGGACATGCAGGTTTTTTTCAAGGACCATGTTAACTTGAGTTCCAAACAGGTAGTGGTGCAGCCTTGGATAACTTATTTAACATCATTAAACTTGATTTTATTTGTCTCTAACTTGGTACTTGATAGTATTAGTATTACTTAGGAATAAGTAAATCAATGGTCATAAATCACTGTGCACAATGTCTGTACCTCATAAGTGCTTTGTATTGCTATTGCTATTCTAGTGACCAGGCAGAGAAACATATGGTCATTTGCTTAGAGTCTGAGTGACATGAGCACTCCATTCTCTCTTCTAAATTCCCCATTCCATTTATTTAACAGGTGCTGACTGAACACAGACTGTGTCAGATACCAGCTGTTGTGTGGAATTAGGTGAAAAACAAACAAACAAAAAGGGAGGGCCTAAAAAGACAGCAGTGTGGGAGGGCAATATGCAAGCTAAACAATAATTTCAATCAAGGTAAAGGAATGCACAAGATGCTAAGGGACAACAGGCAAAGACAGAGGTACAGAATCTAGATGGGTGGGTTCACCAAAGAAAGACCTTCTCAGGTGAAGGTCAAGGTTGAATAGACTCTCAGAGGTGAATAAGGATTATCTGGGGGGAGATGCTGGAGCAAGAAGTAAGGCAATAACTTGAATCATCATTTGTTAATCCAATTACATTTGGAAAGATTATAGAAATATGCTTCCCAAGGATATCCCTGTAGATATCTAGTGTAGTAAAGGAGCACAGGCTTACGATAGAAACTTAAAAATACAAAATTGGGCTTGGGGTGTCAAACACACAATATAATATACAGGACATGTATTACAGAATTGTACCCCTGAAAACTATATAATTTTATTAGCCAATGCCAACCCAATAAACTCAACAAAAAATAAATACATAAAAATTCAGTTCCTAGAGCTCTGATGACAATGGCTAATAAAATGACTATAAAGTTAAAAAATAAAAATGTACAAAACTGGGTAATATCAGTGATATGTGGATACATTTTTTAAGTTCTATTCTTGAGTCTAAATTTCAGATGGGGTTCTTTTTTTTAATTAAAAAATAATCTTTATTATTTATTAATTATTTTTAAAGGTTTTATTCATTATTTTCAGAGAGAAGGACAGGGAGAGAGGAAGAAATGAAGAGAAGCATCAATGTATGGTTGCCTTTCACCTGCCTCCAGCTAAGGACCTGGCTGGAGATCTGGCTTGAAACCTGGTTATGTGCCCTAACTCAGGAATCAAACCAGTGACCTTTGGGTTCACAGGCAAGCTCCAATCCACTGAGCCACACCAGCCAGAGCTAAATTTCAGATGGAGTTCTTTATACATCCTATTAACCTAATCTAAGATATCTCTACTCACAAAAATAAAATCAGATTGCATTTTATGATAAATAGCATCAGAATTAAAACAACAGATTGACATTCTTTAATCTAAGAAATGAAAACTACTTATACTAATATTGTATGGAAGAAGAATTTTTTAAAGTTGATATAATTTTAATCATAACTATTTGTTATTTCCTCTTTTTGGTTCCATAATTCAGTAATATGTGGATCAGCATTAATAGCATAACTAAACATTTGCATACATATCTATCTATATTACTTTTTAAGTCCCATAAAACCTTTAAAAATGTATTAATATATATAGCATTACCTATTTACATGTCAGGCAAAGAACCAAACACCCTATATTTTAATTCTCAATTTTATAGATAGACTTATACCAATTTTGAAGCTTGAAACCTTAAAACCCAAAGATGATAAGTACTTCTCCACAGCCACATAGTGTGCTAAAAATAAGATCAGTCTACAACATGGCTTTGTAATTCCAAAACTTACATGCTTTTTGACTACACACATTAAGATGTTTCTAAGAGTAGCTTATTAAAAACAAAGCAAAAAGGTTATTTAATTAACTTTCATGAGATGAATTTCTAATAAAAATTATTATTATAAGGTATTAGAATGATTTTTAGACAAAAAAAAGTAGGAACACATTCTCTTGGTTTAATGTTTGATTTAATGCTGCAGTGATTCAAGTGTGTATAGTACAAGTTATATCTAGCTCTTTCCCATTCATTTATTGTATTTTTATTTCTTTCATTCTATGAAAGCTTTCATTATTTATCAAGGCCAAAATATCATCATCATCATCATCATCATCATCATCATCACCATCATCATCAATCCTGTGGTGGTATGATTAATAAATCTGCATCCAAACAACATAAAATTTCAATAGCTACACCTGTTACAATAGTTTGTGAGCTATTATTGCATGAAAGCCATTGAAATATCTATGGGACTTGTTTTGTAATTCACACATTTAAATAATAATTCCATTTAGCACTACTTATAGTGATATCAAAGTGATGGTTAATAGGTAGTGAAATCATGAGGAAAGCATTAAACTGATGATGCTCAGATATCATCTGGTGCTATCATTACATAGATGAGTGTTTTGTAGTCTCTCCTTGGCATTTATTAGTCATTTATAGACTTATGTTATTACCATATAAGCACAGTTAAGACTTATCTTATGCTCATTTTAGTTACTTAAATGTAGTACTTTATAAAAATAATGCTAAGTACCATTTTGAAGAATGAATTTAAGCAAATGGGCATATCTAATTTATTAATATCACTCCTACTTCCACTTGAAATAATTATATAAGGTCCTTAAAGTCCTTTTTATAGTTATAAAAAGTAACATTAGAAGTATAATTTGATTTGAATGCTGTAGAACTAAGTTTGTTTGCATTCCTAATCACTAACTTTTAGTTCCTGAATTTTTCCCCTGCCCACTTTGATTTCAGGAGACCAGAAATACTGTCATAATTTCAGAAGAAACTCCATTTGCATAAGAAAGCTTTAAGTGGGAGTAGACAAAAGCAGACAAAATGGAAGGTTGGGATTTTTAAAAATCCATAATAAACTTGTATGGAGAAGACTTTAGTTTTTATTTTTTTATTTTTTAATTTTTATTTATTTTATTTTTTATTTATTAGTTTTAGAGAGAGGGGGAGGAATAGAGGCAGAGAGGGAGAGAAACATTAATGTATGGTTGCCTTTCACCTGCCTTCAGCTACAGATTCAGCTGGAGACCAGCTTGCAACCTGGTTACATGCCCTGGCTTAGGAATCAAACCAGCCGCCTTTGGGTTTGCAGACTGGCTCCTTATCCACTGTGTCACCAGCCAGGGAAGACTTAATTTTTAAAACAGGGTTATCTTCTACAGTTTTGAGGAAAGAAGATTCCAGAAAAAAAGTTTCAGATGGCAACAGATGATTGGGAGTTTGTTTAGGAATGCCACTAATTTTGTAATTCTCTCCATTACTTCCAACCCATAGCACAGGATATGCTTATTAAAATTCTGGCTTAAATATAGGCAAACAGTTACTCTTGAAGAAACTGCACAGAGACTGATGTTTGCATGAAGAGTCATTGTAAAGATAAAGATTTAAAATATTGTGGCCAATGACACACAATCCAACTATTCATAGTTCAGATGCTAACCACCCCAAAATAGAATAAGAACTTATTACAGAATCAATTTTCCAGATTTCTCCAGTCAACTTAAAACTTGCAGTTTCTTCTTTAAGCAATACTGGTGTAAAATTCCCTGTCTTGAATAGTAACATAGTGTAATAAGAAGTGTACTTGATTTGGAGAATTTAGTTCTGATTCTGTCACAATATAACTGACAAAGTCACCTAACCTCCCTACATACTGTTTTTCTCTTGAAAATAGGAAAAGAAGAATACTTTCTCCTATAGGATAATTTATAGGATAGACATCAATAGGTAGAATAATTTATAGGGTTGTCATAAATTTCAAATGAGATTCAGCATGAAAATAAGCTCAATAAAGGTGTGTTTAAGAAGCAAAAACTATAACCTATCTAGAAAGGGATTTTCCTTAATTTTTCCTCTTCTTTTTCCATATAAATAAAACTTTATTAATACCATATTAGAGAAATTTACTTATTAGAATAAAACTTGACTTTTCAAAATTCTCTATGCTTCCATTCAGCTTCTGATTATTTAGCTTCTGTATTTTATAGTTGAATTCTTTCCAGACCTATGCTGCATGATATTTTAAATTGTAATTAAAAGTAAAGTACCCATTGCCTCAATTATTACCATTGGGTTTTTTGTTGTTTTTTTTTTTAATAGTTTCTGATAATACATACAACAAAGACTTAGTTGTCTTAGTTCTCTATTTATGTACAATATACTACCATTCAGTATCCAGGACATTCTAAAAAAAAATTAGATGACTTACACACTACCTACAATTTAGATCATTATCCTGTATTAAGTGACATTTTCAATCAGTGATTATTTGAGTTGACATTTAAGTGTTGCAGGTGCTCAGGGCTTTCTTAACCTAAAATATATGTTTCTAGAATTCTCTTATAGCCCCAAAGAGAAACTATTTGAACTTTTATGTAGTTATTTACTAAATATAGCCTTAAATTCCCTGAGCTTTGCTTACATTTCAGTGCTTCCATGGTAGTCTACCTTTATTTAACCACCTATTTTTCTCCTGAAACAGAACTCTGCTTTTCCTGGACAATCCTTTAAATTAAACTGAGCAAGGAGATAAAAATAAAAATGGCTGAGTTCCCTATCAGCTAATGCCAACTACCAGAGCTGGTAGAAGAACCATAATCTCCCTTCTTCCTGTTCTGTGCCCAAGGGTTTATGCTTATGTGTACACTTGTCCAGCTTACAAGTCCTACATTACTACACTGGAGTATAGGGTGAAGCTCTGTTGACAATTTGATGACATTATCATCAAGGATGCAGAAAAACTGAAATACTTTCCCGCTTTCTATAATGATTTTGTTTTTACTCTCTGGTGAGATTACTACAGGAAGTATATATATATGAATAAGGGAAGCCCTATGAGAAATAGGTTTTAGGTTTTTGGAGTTTTTTCCTTTTGGTAAATCTGAGTAGCCTTCAGGAATACTTTATACAGAACTTTCATAAAAATTGGTTTAGAACATTAATCTTGGACTTAAAAAAGCACAACTTCCTACTCCTCTCTTATCATCTGCTTTATAAGATTTACCTTTTTTTAGCACCAAGACAGAACACTTTGATGGAACTGTTCATTACTTACAGTTCCAGACTAGAGAAGGCTGCCAAGCAGAACCTCACAGGGGATACAGAGAGGACAGGGACACAGCCAGCTGAGCTGTAGGAAACAGCTACTGTATTGTAACCTGCCTGGGGTTAGTGAGGTTTCATGGACTTCTTCATTGACTGGTTAATTTGAATAATTTGGGGGGGTTCCAGGTCATGGGGGTCCTTAGTCGGCCTATGTCTTGCCCTGTAGTGATCAGGGCAATTGCATAGAAGCCCCAGGGTGGGAAAACCCTGTAAGATAAGTAACTGAGGTGTGGACATAATCAACTGCGCAACAGCAGAATTGAGGAGCTTCTAACTCAACCTAAAAACTAGCTTAAGAGAGTATTTTAAACAAACAAACCTTATTTATATCATTATCTATCCTCTTATCCCACATGAAATCTCACTCCCCTGACTTGCAACACTAAGAAAGTAAATTAAGGTGGGATTAGGCTCAAGTCAGGAAGGCGTTTGGAGCACGCCCTGGTCAACAGACTCAGTACATTCACCAATGACAGGAGAAACCTAGAGAGAGTCCCCTTGAACTCACAGCACTTTTGTCTTCTTGCCAGCGAGGCTCAGTCCATATCTAAGATCTCAATTAATTTGCTAGCAGTTCCTTCTGTCTTACAGAGAGATAAGAAGTTAGGAGGGAGTTGCAAGAAAGTAAACACAGATTTCCTCTTCTTTGAGGATCTTAAAATAATAAAAATCCAGGCTCAAAGACCTGACAAAGGTATCTGAATCAAAAGACTACCCACTCTTAAATTCTTTCTGACAGAGTTGCCTTTAACAATCAGCAGCTTAAAAAAAACGACAGTAAAAGAAACAGAGGAACCAAAGAACTTATATATATGACCCATGGACATGAACTAAGTGAGGAGATTTCTGTATGGAATGAGGGTATCAGGTGGAGGGGGCCAAAGGAGAAAAACTGGGATAACTGTGATACCATAATCAATAAAACGTATTTAAAACTAAAATAAATAAATAAATGAATAAAATTTATTTTATTTATTTGTTCTCCTGTCATGCGTGCTGACATGAGAACAAACCCTAGGGTTATTCTGAATCCTGAGGATATCTAGATGCTCTTAACATGATTGGAAAGGCCTTTCAGGAAAGGATCTCAATGGCATTTATTCTCTCTTGTCCAGGCTTCTTTTGCACATTATCGACTTTAGAACTGCATGAGCTTGCATTTTGTCATCAGGTGCATATGGAAGTTATAGAATTTTATTAGGTAATAAATGCTATTTTAGGGTTAAATACAAAGAATTAGTTTGGCTAGACTGCATTGTGAGGTGGCCTGTGGTAAGATGCTATCAGAGAAGTGAGCGGAGGTCATAGTATCAAGTTTACTTGATATATCAAGACAAAAAGCTTAGATGTTTTCCTGAGGGTAATGAAAGAGATATGATTCTATTTGAATTTTAGTAAGACAACTGGGACTATTGTAAATAAGATAGTGATAGCAAACTGGTATTTTAATGACCAATTACATCATTTTTAAGATGAGAGATGTAGGTGACAAATAAAAAGAAGTAGACAGATCCAGCAGGCATTAAAGAAGATAAAAACCATAAGACCTGATGATTCATTACATGTGGGGAGTGTAAGGCAATGGGGAGTCAGGAATGACTACCAGGTTATTCTTGTGAGCAAATGTCACAAGGAGAAGAAGACTCTAAGGTACCTTGGCTGGAACCCAAGGGGCTCTTGTGCTTTTCTGGATTTGGAGCACCTCTCTTCCCCTTCTTTCTGTATAAACTGTCCCTTCTCTTTAACACTCTGATCAAGCATCACTTTTCCTAGGATGCTTCTGCTAGAGTCCCTTGTATGCATGGGTCTATAGGGATAATTCCCTAATGGCACTCATCAAAATTATACTTTGCCTCTTCATGTTTACTCCATATTATCTTGTGAGCTACTTGAAGACAGAACCTGAGTTCCTCACCTCCATGTCTCTGATTCATTGCCTGGTGCATGAGACTGGGTGACCAATAACTATTAGTTGAAAGGTGAGAGGAAGGAAGAGAGAAAGGGAGGTTAGTAAATAGGTAATTTTCTCTCAACAACAAAATCTCATTATCTTAACATGGCAGATACGAATTTATCACTTATTCTGTAGTCCTAGGCAGGTTGTGAAACTCTTCTGTTTAAATGTCCTGTAAATATCTCATCTCTAATGGATAGATAAATCAAGGGCAAGACTGCTTTCATCTTATGATTCCACCATCTTTTGACTTTAAGGAAATTGTTAACAAATAGGAGAAGAAAACAGATATTAGATACCCACAATCTATGAGTGAGATCCCTTGCACTGAGAATTCATTGCAAGAACTAAAATTATGTTCAACTTCAGAGCAAGGCAGTTTGGAGAATGTAGGAAAAAACACTTGGAAAATGTTCCATGCTAACAATTTCTAATATAAACGGATATAAAAAGAAAGGGAAGGATGTAGCTAGGGTACCTATATAATTGCATGCTAGAGTGCAAAAGTGAGTCCTGTTAAGTTCTACTAAGCCCTAACAGTGAAAGAGGAAAATTGGTTACATATGGTGTGATTGATGACTTAATATGCATTATGACAACCGCGCTAAAAACATTGCTTTTATACAAATCCAAAATCAGGAACATGACTTGTAAAGTGAGCATATCCAGTCACAAAATCACTTTTTTATACCACTAGATGTGTAGTATGCCACAAAGTGACTGTATTTATGGTTTCATATATTACTTAGAATATCTCATCTCCTAAACATGCTATTGCATGTGTAATAACATTGAACTATTATACTGCTTGAGCTTCCTCTCTCACTCAAAGGAAGGTTCAAAGAGTGAAAACTTGGCATAGGGAGTTTTCTTTGGTGACACGGTATCAGGTGTTTTCTTCAGAAATGTAACACTGGCATATGCAGAGCAGAGATTAATGTACATCTGCTTAAAACTTATCATCTGAGCCTCTTGCAGTCACTTAATGCTGCATGGTACCTAGAATTTATAGTAGGAACTTTATAACACAAACCTCAGTCTCAGAAGGTATCCTTACTATGCAAAATATTTCCCTGGTTATCTAGTTGTATTTATGTGTTTCAACAGATTTGTTTTGCATATTTATTTTTAAACGTAAAATTAGGTTTGCTTGCTTGGCTTTTATAGCAAAATTAGCATATTCATAACACTGAAGGTATAATGTCCTTATTATTGAAACTCTGCCTCTAGAACTGCACTTTAGTAAATATATCTTAATGTGTATTCATGAAACTGAAACAGGCAGTGACATTGCATAATATGAAAACGCCCAACACAAGATAGGTATGTTAAAGGGAATATGTAAATCTGAAATCCAAGTCAAGCACTTCAAACTTATTCTGTTAGGTAATTACATAGAGTAACCAATCATAACCATTCTTTTCATTTTCAAATAATTTTCCAAATTCTCAGTTTCTTTTTTCCTACTTACCACACAGATGGTTTGGAGGATAAATTATATGCAAGGTGTCTAGAAAAGCTATTCAATAATAAGTTGTTATCATAAAAAAACAAATCCCTGCTGCCAAACTTTTCAAATTGTGAGTACACAAGAAGTGATTTATAGGCTCATATACAAAATAAAGTCTAATACTAATGTATGTTTTAATATTTAGTTTATATTGGTACATTGGGATCAGCATCTTATAAATTACAGTAGAAATCACACATTCCTAGAATCCTTGAATAACTTTTACATTGCTGCTTTAGTTAAATAAAATTTTATATAAGGTATATACTTCTCCTTTGTATATAAAACTGGTCTATAATATTATTTCTTATTCTTTTTTTAAAGTAATTTTTTTTTTTTTTTTTTTTTAGATTTTATTTCATTATTTTTAGAAAGAGGGGAAGGAAGAGAGGCAGAGAGGGAGAGAGACATCAATGTATGGTTGCGTTTCACCTGCCTCCAGCCACAGACCTGACTGGAGACCTGGTTTGCAACCTGGTTATGTGCCCTGGCTGGGGAATCGAACCTGCAACCTTTGGGTTCACAGACCGGCACCTTACCCACTGTGCTACCAGCCAGGGCTTATTTCTTATTCTTTATCTCCTCATATCAAGTTGTACTAGCTATAATGAATCTTGATGTATTAAAAAAGTGTTTTAAGTGTATTATATAAAGTATCTGCATAAAGTAGCTTATAAAAGTATCATTCTATTCCTGTTCTTTGAACAACTAAGATGAAGGTTATCACATTCTTGAAATTTTGGTGAAAATTTCCTATAAAACAGCCTGTACCTTATTGTATATGTGTGGAGAGGAAAGTGGTGGTAAATATCTAATCTAATTTCTTTAATAATTATAGGCCTATTATCCATTTTTTTAAAGAGACTTTTATTATTTTCAGAGAGATGGGAAGGGAGAGAGGCAGAGAGGGAGAGAGATATCAATGTATGTCTGCCTTTCACTTGCCTCCAGCTAAGCACCTGGCTAGAGACCTGGCTTGCAACCTGGTTATGTTGCCCTGGCTGGGAATCGAACCAGTGACCTTTGGGTTCATAAGCCAGTGCCTTATCCACTGTGCCACCAGCCAGGCCTTTATCCACTTTTATTTACGTGGATTAACTTGTTAATTTTTATAAAATTTCTATCCATGTTTGAATGAAATGGAATTTCTAGATATAATAGATAGATGATAGATAGATAGATGTATTCTCAAATTGTTGAACATCAGATTATATTTAGTTATAAAAGTCAAATTCTTATTTATGATTAAAATATGTCACTTTCTGAGAGAGGGATGTTAAAATCGTCATTTCTGATTATAAATTTATCAAACCCTACTTGTAATTTTGTCTTCTGTTTTTAATTTTTAATTTCATCTATTAAAGGCTAGATTTGAGTAATAATGCCATTATGGTAAGTAGTTAATTTTATCATTTTTAAAAATAAGCATATTTCACCCTTAATAATGGCTTGAAAGCTGCACTGGTATTGCTTACCAGGTATCCTTGATTAGTATTTTCCTAGTGTATTTTTATTGTCAAAATTATTGAGTCATTATATATTCTGTCATATTTATAAATCTCTTAGACTTGGTTATTTTGTATCTTATTTGAGGTCATCTTTTACTGACTAACTTTAATGCATATATATTTCTAATAATTATTGATATATTAGTCTTTATTATAAACTAGTATTGTGATTAATTACTATTCCTTTACTTGGTTTCTTAGTTTTTTTTTTCTAAGCCAATTTTCTTCATATTTGATGAAAAAAGAGAATTTACTACTTTTTTAAAGATTTTATTTATTATTTTTAGAGAAAGAAGAAGAAAAAGAGGCAGAGAGGAAGAAAGACAAATATCAATGTATGGTTGCCTTTCACCTCCCTCCAGTTGGGGACCTGGCTGGAGACCTGGCTTGCAACCTAGTATGTGCCCTGGCTGGGGAATCGAACCAACGGCCTTTGGGTTTGCAACCTGGGGCCTTATCCACTGTGCCACAAGCCAGAGACGAGACCTTAGTTTTAATTTGATTCTCTTTTTTTTTTACTTTTGGCATGATTTTTATGTGATATTGTATATTGGCTCTCTTAATATCACTAAGTTGTTTATATTTTGCATCAATTATGTCCAGTGCTTATTTTGAATTACAGACATATTTACCAATTTGTTTGCATGGACTACTTGTGAAAAATAATTATTTGGGAAATTTTTTTCCAATCTTCTGTGTTTAGGATATTTCATATTTTAAAAATCACTTAGAAGTACTTTCAGAGATAACCTCTGACTTTTAAACTATTACTCTCTCTCTAAAAAAAAAAACAAAAACAAAAAAAAAAACATCTAATTCTTTCTCAGTCTTAAGTAGTAAATAAGCCATGTTTAGAATTTTTACCTGACAATTTTTTAAAACATTTAAAATATTATTTTAATGTTCTGGTGGATGAGAAGTGTTTCCATGCAAATAGTATATATATTCTTAACAGAAGTCTTAAAAATCAATTAGAAATATATGCTGCACTTATGATTACTTATTTAAGTATCCCCAAAATATAGTATTAGTGTATTTATAAACAATGCATTTGAAGGCCCTCTTTCCATTTTGATCTCTAGACTTGGACTTCCTCTGCTGTGCTTATGTGGTAGGTTGCGAACCACAGATAATGATATTTATTTTCCACAACAGCTACACAAGACGAGAGCTTAAGTTTCCTAGGTTTTCAGGAGTTCATTGAATGCAGTGAGTCTTAGATGTGATAAGGATTTCTCATGCCTCATCAGAGTCATCATTTCTCCTGTCCATTCTGAATATTCTCTTTCTTACTGTATAAAATAGTGATTATCACAAAAAAATGGTGCAATAAACTGCTAAAAAATTTAGTCATCATTTATTATTAATCATGTTTAAATGGGTTGACAGATAATCACCCTAGTACTGACTGGGTACATTCATAAGCCTGTGGTCATCTGAGAACCTTTAAGAGGCCAGGCTGATAGTGGCTCTGCTTTCTTATATGTTTGGGGTTGGCTAGGTGTGGGCTGATTGAGGGTGGCTCTGATTTTTCTTTGTGTGTCTTTCTCACATCCCTCTTTAGGCTAGCCTATACATGTTCTCATGGCAGTGGCAAGAGTACAGAAAAGAAAACAGCAATATACAAGTGACCTTTCAAACTTTTGTTTATGTTCATTTTACTAAAAACCTGTTGGCTACCATAAGTCATGGGGGAGGAGCCAGGGGAAAAGTGGATAGAGGAGTACATGAAAAATCAGGCCATTATTAAAATCATTCACCAGACTTGTTCACTGAATTCCTAGCCCTTGCAGCATATGGAGAATTATGCTTCAGATTTCCTTTTTCAGTCCCTGATACTGATGCTCGAAATATGTATTTGCTGATTTGAACTGTAATAATGAGAAAGGAAAGCAGCATAAGAGCTTTTTTGTGTTTATTTATTTATTGACAACCTGTATGTGTGGAAGTACTGCAGGTTCTAATTAGTAAGAAGCCTCTGGCTGTGCTTATAAATAAAACACCCAATAAAATAATAAACAAGCTGTTCTTCTTTTTTATAAACATGTAAAGTTGAGACTATTGTCCACATACCCAGAGAATAGAACTCTTCACTTAAAAGTTTCATCTTAGTGGAGAAAAGAACATAGGAAAGAAAAATGAAGAACAAGCCCTTCTTAGTTAGTATTTCTATGTTTTAAATGGTTATTGTGTGTGTGTGTGTTAATCAGAAAGTGAAATAAGGTCATAAAAATTTTTAATGTGCTGAATCATCCACATCTTTTCTTCTGTAGTAGTTTTAATTCTAATTCTCATTCTATAAATTTGAGTTTGCAAGTAGCTCTTGACCAATAGGTGGGGCAGAAACAGTGCTAGTCAGGAGCTTCTTATTCATCCCAGAGAGGGCAGGGTATTTGAGAAAAGTAACACCTTATTATCTTTAAAAGATAGCATTTATCAGGAGTCACCCAAATGGAGCCCAATGAAAAGAATTAAAAGTAGATGTAATAAAATTTAAAATTGAACACAGAATTGATTAGAGAGTCCACTCAATTATTTCTATAAATTAATTCTTCAAGGAGAAATATGATGCAAACCAACATAATATGATGCAAGCCAACATAGTTCAAGACCACAAATGTGAGTGCCCCACAGACATGGCTCAAATGCTAACAGAACTCTTTATATGTGTGACCTTGGGCTAGTTATTTAATTTCTTGGTGCCTCAGTTTCCTTATCTGTAAAATTATATTAATAGCACAAATTGGTTGGTGTTTTACAGGCTCTTTCTGCAAACCCACATTAACTTTTTTAAAGTCTTTCCTTTAATTTTTGAGACTTGCTTTCATTTTCTGTATGTTGCTACTTTGGTGTCTTCAGTTTTTTTCTTCAATAACTTCAGATTCTTCCCTCCTCCTGACAACTATTACTCATACTATTTTGTTTTTATTGTACATATTTCAGTACTTTGTAAGAAACTAATGAACTACTTCTTGGAAACTGCTCATATTTGAAAGATAGCACCTGCAAGTGGATTTTGCTGAATAGAAAAAAACAAACAAATAAGATGGCCATTCTTTTTTGGTCTTCTCCTTTAACTATACTCATTATTTAAAGCAAAGCATATTACAAAAAACCTTTAATGATTGTCTGAGCTGTTGGGCACATACTAAGTATATAATGATAATTATATACTGATATATATATATATATATATATATATATGCATATGTATCCCATACTATATGGCATAGTATTATGTATTATCATTTAAAGCAGAAATGATAATATATATGCCAGTATATAAGGCATAAATGATACCTTAAAACTTTTTCTTACAAATGGATTACAGTTAGCTAATGAACAAAATCTGCATAGTTGGAAATATCAAGATATTTGAGTAAATTTTTAAAATAGCTGATTCACATAAATGTAGTGTAATTTGAAAATCAGAAATTAGCTATTTTAAAGGGAAATGAAAAAAATATTGTTTATATCTCTAATTCCAATTTTTTAAATTCTAATTGTAAATATTAATTTAATTTTTGTAGGGTAAATTTTCTAAATATAATATTCAAATTTTATTTTTATTATCATTAAAATACTTAAGTGAAATTATTTTAATCACATAAAAACTAATTTAAGCTGGTGTCTTATATTTGGTGATATGTTGCATAATGAAAGGGATAATATATAAAATATTTGATATTGTAAGTTGGATAATAAATAATAAGAGCTTAGCAGAAGTTGACAATAAGCAGTTTCACCTTAGAACAAAATATTAAAATTATCCTAAGGAATTTGGAATTTGGTAGGATTTAGCATAACATTTCAAATGTGGGGAAAAGCATACAAAAATGTTAAATTTGGTCATAGGTGTGATAATATGCTGTGCTATGATATCAGGCCTATGATGAGTGACAGACAGATTAAATCATGATAATGTCTCATGATGAAACTTATTTGTTACCTCCTCATCCTTCACCTGTGACAGATATTAAGAGGAACCTGCTCCTCTTCCAGTTGTCAATATTACTCTGGGATGATGGATTTGTGGTGTGAGGTTCTAAAACAAGCTTCCTTTCCTTAAAAGAAACTACATAAGCTCAGAATTTTATGTTTGCCATTATAATAGTCAATGGATCATTCTCCCACTGTAACCACCATGAGAAAGGATCTTGTTTATTATTAATCACCCTTAGATCTCTGTGGTTGCCATAATACAGCACATGTAGTATAATATGTATAATGCATACTTACTGAAATTAATTGAATTAGCAGACACCTATCTGATAAGACATCTTCACACTGAGGAAGCCCAAGAAATGTATTGTAGGCCAATGGGAAAAAAAAAAATGACTGGCTTTAAAATAAGAATAATCTTGGGCCTTTTGAGAAATGACAATAGGGCTCACTGAATACAGGGGATAAAAGTGTGGCAGGAGGGTTCAGGGGGGTACAAGGCATCATTTCTGTAGGGCATTGCTGAACACGGGAAGAGCCGAGGTTACATTCAGAGTTGCAAAACATGACTAGATGGTTTTATGGAAAGAGTATTATGTGACATAATTTATACCCTGAAAAGTAGCTTGGATTGTTCTACCAGGCAGAAAAGAACCTGTCTGAAGTAAAAGTGGCAAGTAAGGAGGCTGCTTTTGCCCACTGAGAACTGGTGGTGGCTCAGGCAGTAGCAGAATGAAGACGTGTTGTAGAGAAATAGCGCTTTATGATAAATTAGAAGTCGGGGAGGGGGGCAGGTAGCGACAGATTTAGATAACCTAGAAATTACTTCATTCAACTAAATTAGTATTTAAAGGCCCTCTTAGAGACAAGACACCGGGATCGCAGTAATAAACAGTACAGACATCAATTCTGTCTTAACAAGTGCACATTCTCGTGGGGCAAAAGATACCACAATGAGTAAGTAAATATATAGAGTATGTCAAGTGGTTTTAGTAGCTCAGAAAAGAATAATATAGACAACTGAATAGGCAGTGCCTAACTGGGTAGGTGTGTGTGTGTGTGTGTGTGTGTGTGCATGTGTGTGTGTATGTATGCATGAGTGTATGTGCAATTTTAGGTATGTGATCAATGAGGGCTTTTCTCAGAAACGAATACCTGAAGGACATAGGCCCTGAAATGGGATCCTGCTTATTATAGTCCAAGAGGCTTTCATACAGCTACAGGAAGCAATCTAAGGTGAGGTCAGGGAGGTGACAGGGGGCCACCTGGGGTAGGGCCTTGCAGTCATTCTAAGGAACCCTGTAGAAGGAATGATTTCAAGGTGTCAAAAGGAATTTCAGGCACAGCTGACAACATCCTCTTCTTCATTCCTGATACTGAGTAGATCACAGCATCCTACAGATCTACCCTAGGAACGTCTTGATTCCCCCAC
Source organism: Noctilio leporinus (assembly GCA_004026585.1). Taxonomy (NCBI): domain Eukaryota; kingdom Metazoa; phylum Chordata; class Mammalia; order Chiroptera; family Noctilionidae; genus Noctilio; species Noctilio leporinus. The sequence continues at coordinate 108,909 of PVIW01001081.1, read as the reverse complement.
ATTGCATAACACAGCACTAGGTCAGCCCTCCCTATGTCTTACTTGTATAATTGCAACAGTTGCCATACTGGGCCCCTTGACGTTCTCCATCCTTCACATTGCCACTAGAGACATCTTTCCCAGCTTCTTTAAAAAAACAAATAAAAATATGTAAATATTAAACATATTTTCATCACAACATAATAAAGCCAAAGTGCTGTCATGGCATTCAGGATACTGAAATATCATCTCAACTTAATTTCTCAGCCTTAGCAGCCTCTCTATACCTATGACAATCCATGCATACCTGACTCATCAGGTAATAATGGCTCCACAGAAAAGCAAGCCTCCGTGTCTTTGCTCTCAACACAGTATTGCATCACTTAATACTTGGTAAAGCATCAGATTCTGTGTCTATGCATTGTTTCCATCGGTGCTACATGGATGGGCTCTGCATTGGCCTTATGATGCACACTTAAATCTATTATGCCTCTTCTGGATGTTTTGGGACGTGAGCTCACTTGGGTGCTCCCAGTAGAAATACCAAGGTACTTGATGATAAGGAGAAATGACTGGGTGGTAGTGGCTGACAGCAAATGCCTGGTATAGGACATGGTTAAGAATCTGAGGCCCAGAGTCAGGTAATTGCTACTGAGAACGTGACCTCAACTCCTGTACGTAAACTAGAGATAACAACAATGCCCAACTCTTAGGCTTATTAAAAAGATCATCAATGCCTGTCATTATCATGTTCTCAATAAATGATGGCAATAGTGAATATTATAAACCAAACTCATCATTTCACCAGTGAAAAATTGACTGAGTCACCCCGTTACAATAGATGCAGGTGTGGGAAAAGCATCTGAGGTCAAATGAAAGGTAACGAGGCTCAGGGAAGAATGAATAATGTTTCTGCTATAAGGAGGAATCCTGGATGAGATGTAGTCACAACATTGATACTGGGTGTAGCCATGAGTTTGTGGATTCTTTGGGAGGGGGCAGGGCTCCGGGGGACCCTGCTGAGAGGTGGCCATGGCATATTAACACAGCAACCCCATACCTCCACGCAAGTACCACTTGGGAAATATCCAGGACAATACTCACTGCTCAGAACCAGAGTTAAACAGAGAAAATAATTTGCAATATACCTGGTAAGTTTGAAACCATCAAATGATATTTTGCACTATTTTACCATTCAATTCTAGGCCCAAGTTCATGCAGACAGATAATTGCTTCCTATTATATATATTCCTGTAGCCGATTGCCAGGAATAACATATAACAGGACTCAGTAAGTTTTTGCTGAATGAATTAATGCTGAATCTTTACTTCCTTGTGGCAATCAATATTTTAATTACATTGGTGGCAGTTATGGTTAATGCATGAAGCACTAATGAGGAACAGGCACATTCCACAGGAAGAAAATATAGAAGGAAATGCAACTAATAACATTATGGATACCAGTAAGTAAATGTATTTGTCCCTCTTCTCTTCTCGCTTAATACTCATCCACCCTGAATCCCTTATGGAATAAAACAACAGGCTTCACACCTTCTGTTCTTTTCATTTCTACTTATTTTACAACTGTTTTGGCTGTCTTGAAGCTGAACATGTTGATGCCATTTCGACTCCTTTTTCACCCCCCTCACTAGTTTAATCAATCTATGATTGCTGAGTATCTACTGTATACTTGACACTCGGTTAGGTGAGGAAATAACAATGATTAAAAAGGAAGTTTGAGCCCTGACTGGTGGCACAGTGGAGAAGGCCCCAGCCTGCAAACCCAAAGGTCGCTGGTTCAATTCCCAGCCAGGGCACATAACCAGGTTGCAAGCCAGGTTGCACGCAAGCCAGGTCCCCAACTGGAGGCAGGTGAAAGGCAACCATACATTGATATCTGTCTCTCTTCCTCTCCGCCTCTCTCCCTTCCTCTTTCTTAAAAATAATAAATAAAATCTTTATTTTTTTTTAAAAGGAAGTTTGTATCTTCAGTGTGTGCAAGTTTTACTGTGTGGAGAGACAAGTAAACAGAAAAATGGGAAGTCCTGTTTTTGAGAAACATTTAGAGAACTCTGATGACATTGAAAGTGACCCCTGTATGGGATCCTAGAGGGGGGACCACACCTAATCACCTCCATAATTGATCTTTTAGAAAGCTTTGGTGTCAATAAACTTTTTCTTGGCAATTTTGTCAGATAGTATTTTTAAGGTAAGTTTCATTTATTTTCACATGTATTTTACACGATAGTCTCTCTAAGCTGCACAAAGAATGTAAAGGTAGAATAACTAATCATTGAAGTTTAACAGGGAGTTCAGTTCTCTGCTTTGTATTCATTTTAATTATTAATAGTGTCCTCTTCCACTACCAAGAGTGTATTGACTTAAGCTGTAGGTTATATGGTTACCCTATTAAAGACTAACCAAGACAGCCTTAATATTTCCTTCAGCTTGACTAAAATTAGAACAGGTATCTTCCTGTTTCCAAGGCCCTGGCTTCCCTCTTACCTACCCACTGCCCTTATAGAGAGCAGATGGCCTAACTCCAGAAGTCCCTTTTTCTTAGAGCACTTACTTTAGAAACCTTGTAAAAACTTTCTCTGCCCCTTTGAGATATAAACCTTTTAGAATGCTTCTTGCCAGTTTTACAAATAATGCATGTCTTTCTTAAGGACCTGGGAGACATACCTTTCAGTGCAACCATCAAGGAAGATCCTAATCTCTGAGGGAGGGTAGGAGCTTAATTGTGGTGGTAACTTGCTCCCAGAAGTAAAACTATGTTTTGTTATGAAGATAGAGAACATTTACTTTTCCTTTGGGTAATCAACAAATGGAGGTTAATAATCTAAGATCTCTTCACCCCACCTCAAGTTTTAAAAACTTTTCAGCCCCTTGTTCCAGTAGAATTAAGTTCTGGTCTCTTTCTTTTATTTCAATAGCCTCAGAAAAACTCTTCCTTGTTTGTTCAATTTTGCCCAATGCAGTTTTTGGTTCAAGAAGGCTATGTCTAATGAATGTGGAGATGAAAAATCAGAGAGTTCCCTGGCATCTTCTCTGAACAATAGGTATATACCTGACTGTCCACTGAACATCTCCACTTGGATGCCCTGAGACTTCTCAAATGTAACATGTCCAGCACCTACCTCCTAAAGTTCACCAGTTCGCTCCTTGACCACTGCAGTCACAGATATAGCTCCTTCAGGCTAGTTCTTCATTTTAGTAAATGAGAAGTGTATTGTTCTGGTTGCTCAGGCAACAATCCTACAAGTCATTCTTAACACCCTTTTTATTTTCTCCTATATCTGATCCATTGTCAAAACCCACCAAGTTTAAATACAACACATAAAAGGCCCGTCCCGAAAGTATTAAGCCAATGTCAATATCATTAAAACAATTTGGGCAGCCAATACTTTCAGGACAGACCTCATATTCAAGCTTTATTTATTACCACTTAAACACTGAACCCCCTTCAAGCCACCATTACCTCTTTCTTGGATTATGTAAAATACATCCCTAAATTTATTCCTTGCTTCTAATCCCCTTTCCTTTACCACCTCCCTTACAAAACAATTTATAACTAACAACAGAGCTATCCTGTTCAAGGTCTCTTCAAAAGCTATTTTGACTTCAACATTAATCAGAATAACAGCCAGAAACCCCGTAGTGCCTTTGTCATGGATTGTAATGACACGACTTGGGGAGTAGACCAAATCAAGGATCTAGCTAAAACCATCGATAAGATCTCAGAAAGGCTTAAAAGAGGTGCTTAGCTTTCTCTAAGGGATCTGGTAACCATTATTGCTTTAGAAGCTTGGAAAACAATTTTTTTTCCACACTGTATTTTTATGAGCTGGGGTCTCCATTCTCATTCAGTTCTCTCACTCTTGCAGTTGACATTTCATTTCTGCACAGTGATTGATTTATCCTCTAAAGAAGGGCAGAGTTTGGTATCACAGTCAAGGTCATGCCATTTCTTGTGTGTGAGAGGGAACTCTTCAGCATGGCCCATGCTGTTCCCTATACAGAGAACTTGTTCATATTGATATGGTCAACTGACATACTTTTGATGCCTCCACTGTGACTTGCTTGACTAAAATGGAATGTTACATCAAATAATAACCTAGTTTAAATTATCCTCCAAAATTCTCTTTCTCGGTCCCCCTCAACCATATCACTTATCTTTAAAATGAAGGCTTTCACGCTGGAAAGTTCTAGCAAGGGAGCTCTCTACTAATCACTACAGATAAAGGATGACAAGAAGATTCTCATGTTTTGCATGCACACTGACCTCACAAGAAAGGCCAGACAGCTATTATCAGGAAGATGGCTGGCAAAGATTGTTCCTCTTCTTTGTGTGGTACATCATGTACTCTTCAAACACACTTCAGTAATTGCCCAGAGGAAGCGACACTTGTGAGTTTTAAGTAGTTGGCTCAAGGGTTAAATGTATTTTTTTGACAACTATAGTTGAAATAAAACAACTTGTAAAGTTTAGTTGACAACAGCTTTTGGAACAATATACTAATGGGTACTTGTCAACGAACGTAAATATGCCTGTCATATATATACATATATTTTAATGAAAGAGAAGAATTAGAATGTTCTAAATGTAATTATAAAATGCCAATATTTTCAAAGCAGGTTGTTGTAGTTTGCTGCTGAGCTGTGTCAACCCCTGCTTTCCACAAATAGCAGAAATGTGGTGAAATAATAAGATGCCAATTCAGAAGCCTCTTTACAAAAGTGATCAAGTTGCTTCCTGGGAGAGAATCGATTCTTTATAATGACCAAGCAAGACAAGCATGGTTGTTATAAAACTATCTTGAAGCAGTAGTTATAAGAAGGGAAGGACAATGCTGAGATCAGCATGCTGCCTTCCATGAGATTTACCTTTCAAGTGTATGGTGGCTATGGGAGAAGAAAGGGTACTTGGTAACACTTTCAGGTGCATGGTCCAAAGAACGGGTATTACTAGGTTAAGGTATTCTTAAATTCTTAATACTGGACATCGGCTAGACATCTTCAACTTTCCTTTTATGCTTTCTGGTGTGAACCAACCTCCTTCTGGTTGGAACATTTACTTTTTATGCATCCTACCAGGATTGGTAGGATGGGTATGTATGCAAGAGTTCATTAATCTTAAATCCCATGGATGCATGTTCTGCATTGTCTTCATGAATCACCCCAATTAACTGAATTTAAAATGATAAAAGTTGCTAACAAATGACTTTCTCTAATTTTTGACTAATTCATTACTTTTTTTGCATCAACACCTTGATAATTATTTTCCTTGCCACATATTATGGTCCATGAGTAGGTGAAAGACAGGCCATATACAAGAATGACCATCTCTAATAGTCACACATACTATGTCTTTCTCCTGCATTTCAATATATCACTTGCTCTTCTTTCTTTTGACTCTAGCAACATCTTGAATATTCCCAAATATTCAACTCTGTTGGTTCCACAGATTAGTTTATGATATCTGCCTTGAATGCTTTCACAATCTTTTAGGTGAAGATTTTTAGGGTAAAGTTCTGCACTTTCCATAATGTTCAAGATTTACATTTTTTTTAAGAAGTGGAGAATAAAAGAGTTGTGCGGTTATCTAGTTCAGCCAATAGCAATATATCTCTGCTCAGTTGAACCAGTTTAACCTTGCTAAGCAGTTAACCCATCCCAAATAGATGGACTGGTTCCCACCTGACAGCTGCAACACCAAAAGGGAACAATTCTCCCAATAATGAAGAGCTACAGGAAAGCACTGTGTGTCATCGCCTAAAGAAAGACTTGTTCAACAAAATTGAGTCGCCGAGTCATATAATTATGATCTCCTACCTTCTGAGATGACCAAATTGATAGCTGTAAAGGATTCCGTACATGGGGAGTTTGCTTTGAGGGGGAATTCAATGAGATAATCTCTACTGTTCTTTGCCTTTTGAAATGTTCATGTCTCTAGAGCAACTGGATTTTTTTTTCATCACAAAGTGGGGACCTAGTGGGATGGAGAACACATATCAGAACAGAAGTCTTTAACAATATATCAAATATACTTTTGTCAAGGAAAAAAAATTCTCCAGAGCTAATTCACGCATAAAGTAATTAATAATTCACTGCTTTCTCAAAAGTTCATGCTTTGCTTTGTTTTTATTTTTATCTCAGTACAACTTATAACTGAAAAGGGCTTTGAACTCTAGTCTGAAACTTCATGATTTCATGCCCACAATGAATAGTGAATATTATACAATAAAGAGACGTGTTTGAACATCTCTGTCAAAACTACATAAAAAATGAAAGTCTTGTCTGCTTAAATATGTATGTGCAGGCATGTAACTACCATTATTTTTAAAATATTTGTAGGAAAACTGAAAAGACATGACCCCCAACTTTTGTATATAGTAACTATTTGGAGATGATAATAATTGAAGTGGATCATAAAGGGCTTTTTGTACTGGGTTAAGGATCTTAAACATAATTCTGAAGTGAGTTAAATACCCTGAAAAAACTGAAGGGAAGGAACAGCATAATCCAAGAAGTCCCAACAATCAAAATATAATAATTTTTCTGTACAGACTTATTAGCTCTACAATAACTCAGGCTTGTACTATAAGAACACATGGTGAGGCATACTTTACATTGAGCAAATGCAAGGCAAACAGATAATTCAGTAATTTAAATATATTTTTAGGTCTTTAATAGGACCTGTTTATTTGTTTTATTTTTTATTTTTTCTTACTTATAGAAAGTTTGAGGCCTTAATTTTTTTCCCCATATCTACTTCTTTGAAGTGGTTCTGAAAAGGGTGAAAACAAAGTATATGAGTTGTTTGATAAAATCATTTTAATATAAATTGGGAAATCCAGTGCTAAGAGGTAAAGAAAAGGTTGAGAGTGCCATTACCATGATGAAAGCAGAGACCAAATACTGATTGCTAGAAGAGGATAGTTTATGATGGTTAAAAGTTAGTTTGGTACATTTACACAATGGAATACTACATAGTGGGAAGAAAGAAGGAACTCTACGTTTTATGATAGCATGGTTGGAAATAGAGAAATTATGCTTAGTGAAATAAGCCAGGCAAAATACAAGTATCATAAGATCTTGCCTCACACAGGAAACTAATAAGTAAAGACAACAGACAAGCAGAAAGGAATCAGAGACATGGCAAGGAGCAGAATGATGGTGACCAGAGGGGAGGAGGAGGGAAGAGGGGTGAAGAGGCGGAATAGATTAGTCATGGAGCTAGTATGAATGATCTATGAGCATGGATGATGAGGTAGGGATTGACTGTGGAAGAGGGAATGAGGCAGGTCCAGTAGGGGAGAGCAATAGGGAAAAAATGGAACAATTATAATACAATAGTAAATTGATTTTTTGAAGTTATTTTTAGATGGAAAGGAAAGGATGGGAATGAATAGGTGAGGCAATACTGGCTAATTCAAAATGGAAAGACATCTAGACCAGTATGAAGCTGTAAAAAGAACTTTTCAAAATGCAGGGCTCCACCAGGGACATGGCTAGACATTGTGTGCAAGGGCCATGCCACTGTCACATGCATGCATGTCACATGGAAATTGCCTTCTGGCAGCCTTCAGTCTCAATCTAATTTAATCCTCCTCCAAACCCCCAAATATAAATCCAATTATTGTATTCACTTTAAAGTCAGGAGCCTGAATCTCAGTGATGTGAGATAACTTTTACAAGAGTAAATGACAGATCCCTTTGGAAAACAGTTACCTTATGACTCTCCTAAGGATATACCCAAAAGAAATGACATATGTTCATACAAGACTGGTAGCAAATGTTCATAGCAGGTTATTTTTTAAAGATGAAACTGGAAACAGTGTAAATGACAATCAACTGGTGAATGAAAAAAAATGAAATGTAATCTATTCATACAATGAACTCATTTTTCAGAAATAAAAAGGAATAAAGTACTGATACATGCTACAACCTAGTAAATCTTAAAATAAGTCTTCACAAAAGTCTGCATATTATATGATTTCTTTTATATGAAATGTCATAAACAGACAAATTCATAAAGACTGAAGGAAATTAGTGGATATTGGGAGTTACGGCCAAGAAGTTGGGGGAGGGAAGGGTAATGATTGCTAATGGGCTCTTTTCTGGAGTGTTATAAGTGTTTAAAATTAGATTGTGGTTATAGTTGCACAATTCTGTGACTATACTCAAAAACACTGAACCATACAGCTTAAGTGGATGAATTTTATGGTATGTGAAATTTATCTCAATAGAGTTTAAATGGTCGAGCCAGAATTTATACTCAATCTGACTGTTGTACCTGAACTTGCAACTAATACACTAATCAATCTTCTTCTATTTATGTATGGAGCTTGTCACCACTAGTTGGCTTCTATGAACTGCAGAAGACATTGTTTCCATAGATCCCCTTACCTCTTAATGTTACTTAAATTGTGAAGTCTATGCAGTGCAAGCTATCAAACTCACTCTCTTCTGCTGCAAGTGACAAAACCCATAGCTTCACTTTCTTCCTTTGTAGAGACAGTACTCTTTCTTTTTATCTAAGGAAAACTTCCTTGATTAAAAAAAAAAAAATTGATCTGAGTGAAAGAAACATCAATTTATTGTTCCACTTATTTATGCATTTAGTTGTTGATTCTTATATGTGCCCTGACCAGGTATCAAACCCACAACCTTGGCATATCAGGATGACACTAACCAACTGAGCTACCCAGCCAGGGCCATTCACCTTAGCTTCTTGACTGTATTCTCTTTGGGTTGTGTCTAAGTTTGCTCCACCTTCTACTCTTCTCTGGAAATTCTGTTTCTCTCAATTGCTTATTCCTTAGCTATGAATACTTAAATAGTCCATATTCTTAAAAGAAAAATACCACAGTATAAGAAACATTTTCTGTGCCTTTCCCTCTTCAACCGATCACCTTGCGTCTTGTTTTATAGCTACTGAAACTTTTGTAAAAGATCACTTGATGGTTCTGTTTCTCCAAATTTCGCTTAGGCAAATTCCACTCATAACATCAGAGTGGCTTTCATCCTTCCTGCTTACTTGTTTGTTTTAAATGTGTCCTCTAATTACTTTCTAATGGTCAAATCCCAGACTCCTAAACCCCAAATCTGAAGGCAAAGTGGAGTCTTAGCATGAGACAGATTTAGGCTTTAGTACTTATACCCAAAGTCTACCACTCTCATGTTCTAAATTTTCCTATTTTAATTACAGTAAAAGGTATTGAAAACATTGTAGTTGTAGCAGAGAGACTCATCATCTGTGAAAGAGTTCAAGATAACACTTCTGGATTTCAAGAAATGAAGAAACAAACTTCAACTAACCTGATCTTTCAGTGATATTGATTGTGCCTTGAATAGAAAACATGCAAAGTGAACACAAACATGTTGCTTTGAAAAGAAATAAAACTATTTCTATGGATTTTATTTTTGTCAGCTTTTAATATGGTATATATGAAAGGATCTTTAAGTGCAATGTAAATTAAGTTCATGTTGCCATAATTATTTTCTACTCCTTTTTAAAATCAATCTGTTATCTCACTTTTGCCTAAGCAAAGCCCAATTAGTGTCCCTTATAGATTATATGTACATACATAAATATACTTCAATGAAGAGAAAATTTCAGAGGGCTCACTATATTCTTCCAACAGTTTAAAGGCAAAGTGTTTGCAAAATCACACTAAAAAAACATTTCACAGAGTCATTAGCGAGTGGGAATAATAACTTTTAGAATGCAGTGATTTGACAGATGCTTTTGATGATATCTTTTAAAATTTTTTTGCAAAGATTTCACTTATTGTTTTTAGAGAGAAGGGAAAGAAGAGAGGCCAAGAGGGAGAGAAACATCAATGGATGGTTGCCTTTCACCTGCCTTCAGCTACGGACCTGGCTGGAGACTTGGCTTGTAACCTGGTTATGTGCCCTAGCTGGGAATCAAACCAGCGACCTTTGGGTTCACAGGCTGGCACCTTATCCACTGTGCCACCAGCCAGGGCCTAATGATACCTTTAACAAGTACAGATAAAGTGTAAATATCAAACCCACCACCCCTGTTTGCTGGGTGAGAGATGCCTAGCTGAAGGTTAGAGGGTGAAGAAATGGACCAAGAATCCATCACAGTATATTTAAGTTTCATTAGCTCTATTGTTCATATTAACTGGTCCTGGAGCAATCATTTTAAAAACAGTGGAAGGCACTTTAGGTTCAATATATCTTATATTCATTTTAAGCTAAGAGCCAATGGCAGAAGGAATTTTGGCCCCCTACTCTTAACCCCTGATTGTTACTCCTGTGAATATACTGCAAAAGGTGCTTTATAGGTATAATTAAGATGACTAATTATTTGACCTAAAAAATGTAAGATTATTCAAATGGGTCTAATTTAATCACATGAGCCTTTAGAAAGTCTGTCTCTGGCTGGTAGAAGAGAAAGTCAGAATTTGAAGGACATGAATTCAGCATGCCATTGTTTGCTTGCAAATGTTTTAGAATGATGAGGAACTGAATTTTTCCAACAACCTGAGTGAGTGTGGAAGCAGAGTCTTCCCCAGAGATTGCAGATTGGAGGCTGGTCCCGGCAGATTGTTGATTAGAGTTTATGAGGTCCACCGTGCTTGGACTTCTAACCAGGGGCCTGTGAGATAATAAATGGCTGGTGTTAAAAATCACCGAATTGCTGCTAACTTGTTAGAATAGCAATAGAAAAGTAATAGGGAGCCTTACCAATAATTTTATTATCATGCGATACACCTTATTTTGGGCTATTTTGGGCATTCAGTGCATTTGACACTAAAAATGGCAGAATGTAAGGTTTTTACATTAAAATTTGTCCATGAAAACATACATATGCTAGTTTACAGAAAAATCTGAAAATGCCATTATTGGAATACCTATTTTCTGCATTTTATGTTCTTAGATATGACAGAAATCTGATGTCCTTGCTGAATATACATCATGATGTTCCAGTTATGCACAAAAAAATGAAGCCTAACTATTTTTGATTGGAGTATATTTTAATTCAATATCTCTACATATAGCCTTTATGGTCCTTCTGAGGATGAATGAATTAAACTTGGTCTTCAGTATTTTGGTTCTGTACATATATATAGTATAAAGTTGCTGATGTAAAAATTATTCTATTTCACAGTGATGAGGAGAGAATTTGAATCATTTCAACTGTTTCTCAATGTGGTAAGTCCTGATTTTATGACTGAGAAACATTTTCACTACTTTAAAGATTCTGTGCTGCAGTTGAATCTTAATGGTAATTTCAGTAATGGTTTGAAAAGCTGCCTAAATGCATTTTAGCTATAGTTTGATACTGCTCTATCAGAAAATTCCAAGAGACTAAAGAAGATATCAACTATAATCCCGACACTGTGAAACCTCAGTTCCTGATCAGACAGGGAAGTAGACAACAACTATCACATGAATCATTCCTGATTAATAATTAAGAATTTCAGGAACCAGGACATCGACTTGAAGCAGATAATCAATTATTAGAAACACTTTATTCCATTTTCCTCATCCCTAATGTCATCAATATACTGCTTTAAAATTTCATTCATTCATTCATACTTTCATACATCATTATTTAATTGAGTAAACAGTCATCTAGTATAAATTAATATAGAGTTGCAAATGTCACGGCCCTGCTCTTAAAAAGTTCATTCAGTAGAAGGAAAGGGTTACATAAATATGAATTAAAATACAATGTGATCTGTGCTACAAGAATTAGATATTAATATGTACCAAAGAAAAATTACTTAATACCATGTTGGGTCAGGGAAGGTCTCACAAATGAAGAAATATTTGAGGATTTTGAAAGATAAGAAATAGACAAGATGTGCACAAATTTATTCCTGGATTGTAAGAGAGATAGATTGAGCATGTTAGCTCTCAACACATAATGAAAAGCCTTCCATGTTCTACATACAATGGCTTTTGAATTATACATATACCCAGTGAAAATTCACTAAAAGGTATAAATCAGAAAGATATAATGATGAAATCTGTGTTATGAACTATAACTCTGGCTGCATTGAGAAGAATGCATTTAAGATGGGGGAGAAGTTGAGTACCTTATTGTAGAATTACAATTATAGGAAATTCCCAGATGAAGCAAATCTATAAAGAAAGGAAGATGATCAGTGGTTGCTGGAACTTAGAGTGGGAGCGAGGATTAACTTCATTTATGCACAAAGGATCTTTTCAAAGTGCTATAGATGTTCTACAACCCAATTGTGGTGATGGTTGCATAATTGTATGCATTTACTAAAAATAATTGATGTTTACAATTTCAGTGAGCATATTTTATGATGTGTAGAATATCTTAATCAAGATCTTTTTAAAATACCTGGTATTACTTTATACTCTCTTTTTTATTGTTGACACTACTATAGATATCTCCATTTTCACCCCTTTGCCCACCTCCATGTATCCCCTACCCCCTCCTTCCCTCTGGCCATCACCACACTGTTGTCTGTGTCTGGGAGTTATGCCCATGTGAACTTTGGGTACTTCCTTGACCTTCTTTCAACCAGTTCCCCTCTCCTTCCCCTCTAATAGCTGTCAGTCTGTTCCATGTATCCATGCCTCTCTTTTTATTTTGCTTGCCCATCAATTTTCTTCAATAGATAAGTGAGGTCATATGGTATTTGTTTTTCTCTGATTGGTTTATTTCACTTAGCATAATAATCTCCAGGTCCATCCATGCTCTCTACTCCCTTTAACTTGTAACTAGGTGTGGGATACTGAAGTAATGTTGTTACCTCGGGGAAGAAAGATTTGCAGCTGATGTGATACCTGAATGCAGACCTGAGAGTTGTCTTAGGACAGCACTCCAAACAACTGAGATAAACTGTCTTCCCTTGAAGATGGACCTGAGTGAGACATCATAGTGCCACCACAGAGTTTTTTAATTATTAATTTTTTAAAATTTTATTTATTATTTTTCAGAGAGAGGGGAAGGGAGACAGGCAGAGAAGGAGAGAAAAATCAATGTATGGTTGCCTTTTACCTGCCTCTGGCTATGAACCTGGCTGGAGACCTGGCTTGCAACCTGGTTATGGTGCCCTGGCTGGGAATCAAACCAGTGACCTTTGGGTTCACAGGCTGGTGCTTTATTTATTATTGTTGTATTACTATTGCTTCATTTTCCCCCATTGCTCTCCCCTGCCCCCCTCCCTACCCCCATCCCGCAGTCAATCCTCAGCTCATTGTCCATGTCCATGGGTCCTTCACACTAGCTTTTCAACTGAACCCTTCCCCTGCTTTCCCCCTTTTTCCCCTCCCAACTAGTCACTGGCATTGTGCTCCATTTTTTCCCCCAAGTCTCTTGTTTGTTCTGCTCATCTGTTTGTTTTGTTCATTAGTCTCTAGTATTAAGTGAGAACATATGGTATTTATCTTTTGCTGCCTGGCTTATTTCACTAAGCATGATACTCTCCAGTTCCATCTATGCTATTGCAAATAGGAGTTCCTTCTTTCTTTCTGCTGCATAAAACTCCATTGTGTAAATGTACCACAGTTTTTTGTCCATTCATCCACTGAAGGGCACTTAGGCTGTTTCTAGCACTTGGCTGTTGTAAATAGCACTGCTATAAACATAGGGATGCACAGGTTCTTCTGAACTGATGTTTAGAATTCTTTGGATATCATCCTAGTAGTGAAATCATTGGATCATACGGTGGTTCTGTTCTTAATTTTTTGAGGAAATTCCATTCTGTCTTCCATAGTTGTTGTACCAGTCTGCATTCCCACCAGCAGTGCACCAGAGTTCCCTTTTCTCCACATCCTCACCAGCACTTGTTGTTTGTTGATTTGTTGATTATGGACATTCTGACAGGTGTGAGGTGGTATCTCATTGCACCACAGAGTTCTTTATACTTTCTTAGAGAACATTGAGAGGACAGATTTAACTGACAGACATCTTTGGCCATGCATTGAGGAATAGACAAAGACATACAACTGGGCAACGGGTAGAGGGCTTTGAAATCATACTGTAGAAATTGAGGTAAGTTATTATGAAGGAAAATGGCATAATGAAATTACACACTGTGAGACTATTAAAAAATAAAATCCAAAATTTTTGGAGGGGAAAGAACACTGAGAATCAGATTTTGTAGGTATATGTACAGAAAATTAAAAAAATAAAGATGTAAATGATAAAGAGAATGCTAAAGAAGAAATTATTAAGAATGCACTGCATGTTTCCAAAGCAGAGCATCAATTTGCAATGCTTCAGGGACTATTGGCCAAAAGACTGAAATGAAGATAAAACATAAAATAAGTACTCAAGAAGTTGACTTGGAGATGAGGCTAATAACTATCCATATTGAGCATTTAAAGAGACAGAAATATAAAATATATAAAATATAGTTTTTTTAAATTAAGAGAGTTAAGAAAATAAAATCTTTTTTTTTTTTTTTTTTTTTGTTTGTTTCTTGGAATGGGTTATTTAAGATATGTTTAGCATAATGGGATGGTTAAGGATATAAGTTACCAAAGGCTCAGCCTTTATCAGACAATTCTTTTTCAAGGCCTATGATTTTAATTAGTCAGAGATGGACTCTTAAAGAGTTAACTATGATTAATTTCAAAATCACAAAATTAACATTTCAAAGGTGGGTGAATCTTTCACAGATTGGAACAAGGAAGTTTCAAACTCCAAATCATGCAGAAACTGCAAAAATTATCAAAATGATTTATTTGTTTTAAAAAGGGAATATAGAGATGAATGAAGATTGGGTTATTTGCCCTAAATCCTATAGCAAAAGAAGTAGAGTTATATAATAAAAATAGTATATGTGTGCTCAATAAGGCAGTTCAATTAGTTATGATTGAGTGTGAGGTGATAATGGGAATATTAAATTAACATATCCATTTAGAAACAATAGTCAGCATGGAATTGAAGCCTTTACTCAAGAATCAGTCAGACAAATAAGAGAAAATAGACATTAAGAAAAATCCAAGAACTTAGCCTCATGTACAAAAAGAAGAAAGAAGAAGATAGACATTATTTGGATGAATAAAATAGAAACACATGTAGAAAACAGAAAAATGGAATGGCTCAGAGGCAAGGTAAAGTGAATTTCATGAGATCACATAAAGGGTATTTATCTACAGAGCCATTTGCTGCTCATTTCAGAGAACAAAACCTGGAAATAAACATTAGGTATGGAAGAAAGGCTGTCATTAGAAATATTTAGTAGAGTACATTGAGAGATCCATATTATAATAATTAAGAACCTAAGCTCTGGAGTTAGCAGATGTAAATTCAAAGCCTTCTCTCTATTTAGTTCCTGTGGGAACTTGGACAACTTACAAGTTTTGTAAAAAAAAAATAATAATTCCAAAAAATTTTAATATACTACCTCTTAGGGTTGTAGAGAGGGTTAAATAAGCTGAAACATGGGCAAAAGTCCCTAACATATTATCTGTTATGGTAAGTGTTCAATCAATAGTCCATAACTATTATTATAATTAACATCAGGGTGTTAAAAAGAGGTCAGATATATTACAAATAAATTTGTGACAATAAGCACATGTTTAAAGGTTTTCTCTTATCTTTTGTATTCTAGAGAAAATTATTATCTTGGGTAAATACTAATACAAGTAAATATATGTGATATAAGTAACACATTTTAGGTGACATTTTCCAAGAAATAGTCTACCAAAACCATTTACAACATAATATTTTATTTACTCTTTTCCCAATGAGCGAATAAAGGCTGACAGTCTATTTTCAGACTGACTGCTTGGCACTAGTTTTGCTATCATCTCATAATGTTTTTCTAATGTAATTTATTATGCATGTTTTAGTGGGATTGAACAAGTATAAAGAGTGAAAAGCCCTCCACTGTTTCCATTGCCATAAATAAAATATACCTTGTCAGTGTCTATGACTGGCATTTCTATTATTCCTTAAACTATGTGAGCAACCTGGGGAAGTACCCTTGAGAAAATCTCAGTGACATTGTAGACATTTCTATGGTCTATTAGTCTAGTGGCAAAGATACCAATAGTATGTCAAGAGGCTTTAAAGAGCATGATAGGCTGTCTAGGTTATATTTTAATTGGCCTTGCTATTGAATTCAGAGAAGAAAATGTGTAAATAGCACTGTCCTTCTACTTACAAAGAAAGAGATCTACTTTGTGTTTGCTTCTCAATATGTTATTAGTATTTTATAGAATTGAAAGATATTTTGATATAGGGCTACAACACATTAATACACTGATCTTAACTGCATTTCATTATATCAAGTTGCCCAGCTTTAATAATCATAATTCATCCTGCTATCTAGCTCCAGATTTTCCATTTAGCTTACCTATTAAATAATGGGATAAACAAATCAAAATAAGGTTGTACATTGTCCTAGAATAACAGCAAAGGAGAAGATGTTTAATTCCTTTCATGAGGGTCACAAGGAGTTGTCTTAAAGGAGTTAGAACAAATTTTAAGTGCCTACAAAATCCTTGGTTATGAAGGCAGAATGATCAAAGACATGAAAAGGCAAAAGACACTGATGTACTCATAGGAAAGTTAGTAAGTCAATATGGCTAAGGAAGAAAATGCATTTAGCAGAGGCAGGAGAAGAAACTAGGCACATTGGAGCATTAGATCATGAAAAGTCTTTTTACATCATGCCAAGAACTGTCAATCTTATTCTGTTTTGGGTTTTGTTTTTTTGTTTGTTTTTTTTTTTTTTGCATATTTTATTTTGTAAATCTACTTGAATTTTAAAGCAGCAATATGGTCACATTTGCCCATTAGAAATACTGCTATTTGTCAAACAAAGAAGATGTTGGAACTCAGAGAGAGTAGAGGAAAAAAGATCTACCTTGAGACTGAGTCAAGGCAGGGAAATAGGAAAACATGTAGTCGCATAGAATCAGCAGAAATGGAGAATCAAAGATTGACAAGGAAGTAGACTGACTCCAATGAGAAAACGAACAACATACAACCTAAAGCACCAGAGCTATTTGGGAAACCTGTGTTTTGGATGAGACCTATCAATGCCAATAATGAAAGGCAGATCTATCTATCTCCTTGGGACATGCTCTGTTGTAGAACGTGAAGTTGTAAGTATTGTAACAATCAGGATACTAAGGATGGAGTGTAACAGCATTCTTTTGAACTTGTCTCTACAGTATGTGTTTCCCGAGAGCAATTGGTATATAGGGCATCCTGAAGTGCATATTTGGAAATAAAAGTTCTACTTACATCAAAATCACATGTTAGTGTGGTAGCGCAGAGGGGAACTGTTTTCACTATTCCTGGCAATAATGCTGTATTTTACCTTCACTCTGGAATGTTAGACAGAAAAATAGAGTGTTAGCAAAAAGATATGAAAGGATTCTGTTATGATATCATTTTTGCAGTTTATTATTTTTTAACCCAAATTCCATTCAATGTGTGAGGATTCTATGAACCGAAAATGTAGAGAGCAAGAGAGATTCAATATCCTTCTTCCCCTTTAGGAATATACTTACTGATACAATGGTTATTGTGTCTGGAATTATCACCGTTAAAAGAAATCTCAAAAGAATCACTTTCTCTGTTCTTTCGCTAGAAAATGATTTCTGTTGTTTCATCAGAAGACAAACCTTACAGTTGAAAATTGCATTTCAGCCAGTTAACATCTTAGGACTGGTTCACCTATTTATGCCAAGCTGATGGAATACTTAATTATTTCAATATTTGCCATGGGAATTTTCAACATGTCAGGATGTATACTTTCTAAAAATGACTCCATGTTTTGAAGTATATAAAGGAGCATGACAAGAAGGCTAGAGATGGGAGAGCCACCAGTCACTGAGAGAGGGTGACGGTTTGAAGGTGGTTGAGCTCTGCACCCAGGTGACTTCTGTCTCATTGAGTTTGGGTGCTTAGGCTAGACTGTGAGCAAAATTACTCTTTAATTCACGTTTATTGAATTCCTTTTCATTGATGAGTCACTCTTTATAACCGTTGGTGCTTTTCTCTTTACATTATATTTTGTCTGGGCCTTCTTCTGTTTATCTTGTCCTATCCTGCCTCTACCTCCTATTGTATTTTTAAAATTTTTGTGTAAGAAGCATCTTTTGTGAGAAGCATGTAGCTTAGATTTTAAAAGTCTAATCTAAAAGGCTGCATTTTAACAGACTTATTCATTGGCATTTAAAGTGGTTAATGCATTTAGTGGACACATTTGTTTGTTTAGTTTTTTGCTTTGCTCAGGTAAAGTTCTCTTGATTCCTCTCGTTTTAAAAATCTGTTTTCCTCTTTTTATGGTTTGTAATTTGAGGTAACAAATTTAGTATGTTCATTGGTTACACATAAATTTTTAATATGTATACCTTACTATAAATATTTCTAATAAGCTTAAAATTAGTTCCACTCTGCCTAGGCCCTGGCTTCTGAGGCTACAGGAGTCCTTGGAAATTAGCATCACATAAGCCCTCACATCAGTGAATGTCAGTTGCAGTATATTCTAGCCTTCTGTCACCAATGGGGGGTGTTAGTACACCTTTGAATCTAAGACGGGAGTTTGACTTCTGTCTCCTTTGTGTGAGTACTAATTATTAATCATATCGTTAAAAGACCAGCTTCCTTCTGCAGATTTGAGGCCAAGCATCCCTCCTTTAAATACATTGCCCAGTATGTTCTATTCCATTTCCTCAAATACATGTGAGAGGAAGTAAACAGTCTTTAACTTTGTTGCTGTTAATTCTATTTGACTTCTATTTCTATTGTTTAACTTTTTTTTTTGTTATAATTTCCTTTTTTTCAAGATTTTATTTATTGTTTTTAGAAAGAGGGGAAGGAAGGGAGGCAGAGAGGGAGACAGACATGAATATATGGTTGCCTTTCACCTGTCTCCAGCTATGGACCTGGCTAGAGACCTGGCTTGCAACCTGGTTATGTGCCCTGGCTGGGAATTAAACCAGCAACCTTTGGGTTTTGCAGTCCGGGCCTTATCCACTGTGCTACCATAGGCTTCTATTGTTTAACTTTTATTTCTTATTGTTGGTATTATTGTTTTGAACATCTAACCATCTAAATTGTGGGCTTTGGACCATGACTTTTGTTCCTGTATCTGTAATAACTCTGTTCCTTCTTGTCTCAGTTATAATTCCAGATTTTGTCTCATATTTCTTTAGGCAAATAGAGGTCTCTTCATGTGTTTTGGGGTAACTTCTCATGATAAAAGAGGGACATGAGTAATTCAGTTATATTTGGGTTTTACATATTTGGTAACTCTCAACAGAAAAACACCTCAACATACATCACAGACATGCCCAAATATGCACTCAAACATATAGTCTCACTTCTGGTAACTAAAGAAAACAAATGTGAATAAATAGCAAGATTGCAGAATGGATGGAACACAGATGTATCATACAGTATGCTGGGGTTCTGTTTCATTTTTTGTTTTGCCCTTTGCTTTGGCTCAATAGCAATGCACACTTCCAAAAGTAACATTTCCTTTAATCAGGCCCAATACCTTGGAAGAGAGCCCATGAGAGCGTAGCTGATAATTGAATTCCCACAGCTTTCAGAATACTATTTTCCTTCACTGAGCTGTCTGTCATCAAAGGCAGAAACTGTAGATTGCTAATACATGGCTATAGTCTAAGTGGTACAGCATATTTCCTGGTCTTGAGGAAATTGAAAAAGAAATCCCAAACTGCCCATAGCTGGCAGTGATTTCATGTTTAGAAATCAAGAGGAATTTTCAGATGGAAAATTTATGGCTGATGGAACCCAAGTGGAGTGACAGAGCTTGTGAGGAGAAACTATAAACAAATCTCAAGTGATGGTCTTACCCAAGCCTACAGGTTTTATATTTTGGGCTGAGGGGTCCAGGGGAATATTTCAAAGTTAACAAACTGCTACATAAAACTATTCTTGCAGCGGCATAGAGCCCTTCCCCAGATCTTTTTAAATTGCTCTACTCCTAAGATAGAGGAGAGCCAGTATTTAATATTTGTGTGTGTGCATCACTATTTTTCTTTATTTCTTAACTTTAATTTCAATTTGTGGGTGTTTATCCTGGTTTCCCTATTTTTAAATATACTTTTGTTAGAGCTGTTTTAAGTTCACAGGAAAACTGAGCAGAAGGTAGAAAGTTCTCATATATACCTATAAGCATATAACATCCCATACCAGAGAGGTGATTTTTTTTTTTTTTTTTTTTTTTTTGATCAGTGAATTTACATTACCAAATAATTACCATCCAAAGTTGATCATTTTCATTAGGGGTTGTATATTCCAGGGGTTTGGACAAATACATAATGACATGCACCCACCATTAAAATATCATAGAGAATAGTTGCACTGCCCTGAAATTCGCTGTGTTCTGCCTGCTCATCCCTCCCTGCTCACTAATGATCACTGGCCTATTTCACTGTTTTTACAGGTTTGCCTCTTTCAGAGTTTTATATAGTTGGGGTCTTACAGTGCCGTTAAGATTCCTTGGTATGTTTTCATGACTTGGTAGGCCATTTTCTTTTAATACTACATGTACCAGAGTTAACTTATTTGTTCACCTACTGAAGGAAATTATGAATAAAGCTGCAATAATTACTCATGTGCAGGTTTTTGTGTGAATATAACTTCTTCATTCATTTGGGTAAATATCAAGGAGCACAGTTGCTGACTCATATGGTAAAAATATGATTACTTTTGCCAATCTGTCCTGCAAAATGGTTGCACCATTTTGCATTTCTGCCAGGAATGAATGAGAGTTCCTGTTGGTCCACATCCTCACCAGCGTTTGGTGTTGTTAATATTTTGGATGTTGGCAATTCTAGTAGTTGCATAATAGCATCTCACTACTTTTTGATTCTATAATGACATATGATGTGGAATACCTTTTCATATGCTTACTTGCCATCTGTATAGCTTTTTGTTGAGATGTTTAACCAGATACACTGCCCATCTATAAAATCAAGTTGTTTTCTTATTGTTGGATTTAAAGGTCTTTATATTTATTGAGCAACAGTTCTTTATCAGGTGTGTCTTTTGCTAATATTTTCTCCTGGTCTGTTCTCTTCACAGTGCCTTTTACAAAGCAGGTATTTTTAATGTTAAAGCAGTTTGCTTATCAATTATTTCTTTCATGGATTGTGTTTTGGTGTTATATCTAAAAAGTCATCATTATGCACAACATCATATAATTTTTCTCCTGTTTCATTGTTTTGCATTTTACATTTTTTGCTATGACCCAGTTTTGAGTTCATTTTTATCAAAAGGTAAAAGGTCTTTGTCTAGTTTTTGCCTTCAGATGCTCAAGATGTCATTAATGTACAGAAAATCCTTTGTTTGAACCATTAAAAACAACAGGCTGTCATTCAAATGCATTTATAAGGTTACTGTCAGATATCATGCATTTCCATGGACCAGCAATTATCCAGCAAGTTAACCTGATAAGGTTGTTATGTGAGACTCTGTTCAACATTTCCAGAATGTTACCTGCAATAGTGATGTTGGAAGAGAGCCCTGCAGAAATGGCCCTTGCCATACTAGCTAAACACTAGGCTTTTAGCACAATGATCAGACCCCTGCTGAATAGCAGAATCACCTGGGCCCAAAGAGAGTAGATTAGTCTAATAGGTCAGCCCTGAAGGCAGAAAAGGGAATTGATGCAGTTTCCTCCTTACCATAAATATCTTTTATGGAGAATTTTTTGTCCCCAGAGAAGCTCCTCGAGGAACCAAAGTCTGACTCGGAGATTTTTGATGAGGTCTGGTGTCTAGAAAATGACCTGAAGCAACTAGATCCATTTAGTGCTGAATGCAACTATGAAGAGAAGGACAGGCAGAAATACATATAGAAAGAGAGAGAAAAAGAGAGGCATTTTCTATTGTAGTGATGCTGAAGAGTCCTGATAGATGGATCTGAGAGGCTACAATGACCATCTGCAAGCCCAAATGATAAGGAAACAGACCCTAAGATTGAACAGAAGCAATCAGGTAAATGGTCCAATTTCATGCATTATACAGTTGAGGTGAGGGCATGCATTTTGCTATAATCAGTGCAGAGTGTGAGCAAGTAAGGTATCGAGAAATAGAAAACAAGATCCACACAGAAACATTGCAGATCCTATTGAGGCTGCTTGCTGACCACTAATCTGCACTTCTATCCCTGGCTTCCTCTGTCGACATGAAGCCTCAGGAAAGCCACTTACCACTCTAGCTCTTTGTTTTAAAAGATGCAATCAAACAGACATTCTTTTCTTTATCCGTGATGTGAAGGAGATAGATCATACCCCAGGTGTTCCATCTAGCACATACCAACACTTTTCGACATTTATAAATTGTGGATATGGGGCTTGGGAGTGGGAAGTAAACAGCTTCACAAGGCACATTTCTGCTCACACACAAGTCCATGTAGACAAAATCTGTCCTTCCAACAAGAATCAGAGGTGGGCCATCCAGGCGTCATACTGACTGTAATAGTTTCTTCCAGGTTAGAAGACATACCAGTATTACAATTGACGATCTTTTTCTGGTTCTCGAAGTAGTGTTTCGCAGGCTTTGGGGGAACTTAATGAATGCAATGAATGTCACTTGGTATTTCTCTCCTGCTGCCTGCTTCCCATCAGATTTCCTGCTGCAGCAGTTTGATTATTTCTATTTTGAAGCTCCTTCCTCCAAACCGCTTTTGGGGGCAGGGATCCGCAAGGAGATAAAAGTGGGGTTTGTAATCTCACGGAGTGACTCAGAGATTAGCGCCCCGGCACTCAGTCCTTTTGCTTTTACCCTGCTTAGTTTTGAGCAGATGAAACTCTGCTCAAAATGCCAGTTTCATCAGCAATGGGAACACATTTGTGGCAACTTCTAAATGTCAGCTTTCTTTTGTTGCTCTTCCACTGACGTCAGCATCCAACTCTTAGTAGGGGGTTCTTAATACAGGCAAACATCGATGCCACTTAGGGAATGAAAAAAAAATACAACGTTGAGGCCTTTTCCTTGGAGATTTCATTGGTCTTGGGTATGTCCAAATTATTCTCTTTCTTTTTCAAGTTTTCCAGGTGGTTCTCATGGGTGGAAAGGATTGGGATTCTCCCTTCTCTCAGTAGACAAAGACTGAGCTAAGTGAAAAAATTGTAAAACACCCTGGAAAAAAAGTGCAAAGCCCTTTTTTGTATCTAAAACACTTTTGAAAAAATTCCTCCAAGATTTGCTAAATTAAGAACGCCCAGTTAGTAGAGAAAGAGGTCCATTCAAGAGCGGAGGATGATTAATGTTTAAGCTCAGAACCGAGTGGGAGGGAGAATAGAGAGTTTGGGGGAAGGTTTTTTTTTGTTTTTTTTTTTCTTTTTTCTTTTTCTTTCTTAAATTTTGTTGTTGCTGTATTACATCCATCTGGGGGGAAGGCTTTTTAGAATCGGAAATTTGCCTAGACTATAGAAATTACATGGAAGGTTTTGACACAAAGCTCTCGATAGCAGAATTTAAGAAAAAAAAAGATATATTTAAAGTTAGTCCTGATCATTTGCAGGCCCTCCTAACAGTGTATTTGGGATGACTGTGATTGAACTGGGGGCCTCTACTAATTTGCATGTCTGATTCTTTGATAGTGAGGTCAAAATATTGGGGAGCTTTTTCTATGGGTGTGATTAAGTTGAACTATAGATGAGGATTTTTCTTTTCTTCTTTTCTTTTTAAATATTTTACTCATTATCTTTAGAGAGAGAAGGGCAAGGAGAGAGGCAGAGAGGGAGAGAGACATCAATGTATGGTTGCCTTTCACTTGCCTCCAGCTAAGGACCTGGCTGGAGACCTGGCTTGCAACCTGGTTATGTGCCCTGACTGGGAATCCAACCAAGGACCCATGGGTTTGCAGGCTGGCACCTATCCATTGAGCCACCAGCTAAGGTGAATTTTTCTTTAATGTAAGGAACAAGGCATGTTATTCCAAGTGGCATAATATCCTGGTCAGAGGCTGATTAGCTAGCTGACTTTGGTTCTGGGCTGAGTCCTTTTTCACTGCCTGTGAGAGCTGTCAATGGTTCCAAGAAAGCAAAATGGTGTATATAGTCCTCTTTTTCCAATGCGCTCCCCTGGAATTGTCCCATCCCTTTGGCCTTTGGTGTCTGTTTGATCTTGTAATTCCTTCCTCCCAACCTGCGGGGTTTCCCTGCCTCCCTGTTTCTGGGTCTGAACTTGGCAGACCTCCGGAGTCTCACTGGCCAGCACCTGGAGATTTAGGGGCTGTACTATGCAAAATTAAAACCAGGATTTGGCTTCAGGCAGATCCCCTGTGAGGATCTGTCAGGAATGTCATTCCTTCTCATTCTTGCTTCTCTAAACCCATAGGAAATAAACAGGAGCCATACAGCTGGAGGATAGAGCTCAGGATCCTTAAGGGTGGCTCCCAAGGTGGGAAATCACACATTCTTTTCCCACAAGATACAAATCGTGATTCTAATTCATCTCCCAGGCGGAGTTGAGAGTAAATCCCCCTTTTTCTTTTGCTGTTGCAAAAGGCAGGTCTCCAGAGTGTGTTTTCCCAGGGAAGGGCTTTAGCTAAAGAGAAAAGCCTGCTGCTAGTCTACTTAATTTACCTGCATTGTAGGGACTGCTTCCTTGTGCTGTTAATTGATGTGCGATCCATTAAAGGTGAGTCCAAGAAGCAGCTTCACTCCTGGTCATAGAAAGAAACACAGTATGAGGAAATGCACATTCCCACCCAGCTCTGCAGAGTAAATTAACTATCAGAAGGGTAATGAACAGGAGATTTGTACAAACAGTCACTATAATGAATTTTCACTGAGTTTCAGATTCATAATATCCGCATTGATTTCACTGATGTTTCGGACCAGGTTTTAGTAAGATTAACATGAATTATTTGGTTGTACAAATGGGTTAATACATAGTCCTTGTTTTGTTTTTAACAAAAATTTCTGAAAGCTAGTGTGTTATCCTGCAACCTTGAAGGACACATCATCTTTTTGAAGACTGGGTTTTTCTAGAACAATATGATGTACTATAGAGTCTGTAATCCTAAAACTACTTCAAACCTGTCCCTCAGGGTGCAGGGCATTTTAGGATTATCTATACCTAGATATTTAAAGATCTCCATCGTTTATCTCTGTTAGTTTTGCATTACTTGATGTCTCAACCAGTTTTCCTGTCATTTTTTTTTAGAAGCATGTGGTTATGACCAAACTGTATTATTCAACGTTACGAAAATCTGTGTAATGTGAATAAATTTCTCAAGTCTGAAGATAAATAGCTGCTTGTTTTCTATTCGCCACTAACAATATATGTGACTTTGGGCTAGCTGAATGATATTGAAAATCCTGTTTCTCCATTGTACTTGTATATTAGAATTAGTATGATTAAATGAGATACTGTATTTAGAGAATCTAGCCTGGAATCAAGCACATGACAAGAACTAAATAAATAGTAGATTTGACTATTATTTCTACAACTACTGTGAATTAAAGTGTTGGAGTAGCTATTGACCGGATAGGCATAAGAAGCAGCAATCTGAGATGACACCCTTGGGGCCTAGGTTCAGGCTACCCCAAAACATGCCATAATGGCAAATTGATTATGTTAAAATTATTTTGGAAGTAGCCAGTGCCAAGAGATCACTCTGACCCTCCTCTGTCCCCCTCAAAGCAGGAAATAAATCTCCCATGTGAAAGGTACTTGGCCTGTGCTAAAGGTAAAGGGACATCCATATGTCTAGCAATAGAGAATTCAAAGCTAAGAAGCCTGTATAAACAGACCTTACTTATGACTTCTTGATCAGTTTACCACCCTAAGCTGAAACTCTGCCTAGCCTCTTCAGTAATTAAGCACCCAAGCCTAAGTTTCCTTATCTTATCAATTCCTCACAAATGGATTGTTTCTTCTGAAAAATATAAGAATGACATGCTTTGGTCATTTCTTTAGGTCCTATTTGTATGAGGCTGCTGTATGTGAGTTAAATATGAATTCTTTTCCTTCATTAATCTGCCTTGTATCAACATATTTGTTAGACCAGGCAGAAGAAATAAGAGGATGGGGGAGGAGGATTTCTCCCTTCCTCAACAAGGGGTCTAGTCCATATTTTGATTCCCCCTCAGTCATTTATTTATGTAAGAGTTCATTGAGCCATAGGCTTAAAATTTATGCATCTTACTAACTTGAAAAACTGAGTTTTGTGAAAGTAATTCATCATCACTTAATTGCTGTGACTTCAGAAGCTTTCTAAACATTGCATTTTCACCTTAATAAAACTGCTGTAATGATAGTTATAAATATAAACTGGTGCAGTTAGAAGATAACAAATACATGTGCTTGGATGTATGAGTGACAAAGTAGTAGGTTTAAAATTAAACACGCAGTTTGCCCAAGTTATAAAAGTATTGCATTTTTATGGTAGAATATTTAGAAAATAAAAATTGAAAACCTTACAACAAAAATAATCAGTCATAAAAAAATTCACAATATCATCTTGAAAAAATACATGTGAGATATATATATATATATATATATATATATATATATATATATATATGTCATATGGAGTATAATAATGTGTCATACTGGTATAGCTTAATATTTTTACTTAATTATGTATTATATTTCCTCTAGTTCAGATACTTTTATATTATTTTTGATGTCTGCAGAAAAGTTTATAATATAAACATAATTTATAAATAATATCTTATTCTGGCATCTAGATTAGTTCACCTTTTGGTGTGATAGTTACCTTGCAATACACTTTTTCTGTAAAACACTGAGCACATTTATCTAAAAGAAGAGTTTCTGGACAAAAATATATGTACATTTAAAAAGTTTTGATAGTTATGTGCAAATTGTGCCCCTAGAAACCTTACAGTTATTTACTTTCCTGCCTAAGCAAATCAGAGGTCATTTCCCTACATGTTCACTAATGTCGAATGCTCAAAAAATGAAACTTTGTCAAAGCAACAAGCAAAACACATTTTAGGCTATATTGTTTTTATTATTAATGAGGTTAAACTTTTAATATATAGTTTAGCTTCTTTAACTTCTACATATCCTTTTTTCTTACTTTATCACAGTTTTCATATAATTATAATGAATTGGCATGAACCAGCTACATGTTTAAGGTTTCAGGATTTTACCTGGAGAATAAGCATTGTAAATAGTTGCACTAGGTTTTGATCCAAAGACAACACCTGGTTAAAAGCTTCACATGGCCCTAGCTGGTGTGGCTCAGTGGATTGGCACCAGCTTGCGAACCCAAATGTCACTGGTTCAATTCCCCAGTCAGAGCACATAACCAGGTTGCAAGCCAGGTCTCCAGCCAGGTCCTTTGCTAGAGGCAGGTGAAAGACAACCATACATTGATGCTTCTCTCCCTTTTTTCCTCCATCCCTGCCCTTCTCCCTGAAAATAATGAGTAAAATCTTTTTAAAAACTTCACATGAATTTACGTTTTTGTAATTCCCCACATCACAATTCAGTAGAGGTTTCCCTAATATGGATAGTGGTCCTCTTTTTGTTCAGTGAAATACAACTTGTCCAACCTCAACAAACCCTGGGGCCATTTTTAATGAGAAATGAAGTAACCCTCCTCTGTCAGCTCTGTTGGGGGGAAATGGTGAGATCTAAACATGGCTGTAGACAACCTTCGTCATTCACTTTTTTCTGACCATTATTTTGGAGATCTATAGCAACTGTTGAGTAGGACAAACCACAATGTCCTAAATATATTAAAAATATGCTATTTTGGAATTTGTGCATAGCACTCGAAACAGAAAACAAAATTTGTGGGACCCTTTTAGTGCATAAACTTTGATCAAACAATGCATCATAAATCATGGAAGTAAAAGACCTATACTCAGAAAATTATAAGACATTGGAGAAAGAAACTAAAGAATATAGAAATGAATGGATGTCCAAAGAGGACATACAGGTGGGAAGTAGACATATGAAAAGATGCTTAATACCACTAATCATCAGGGAAATGTAAACTGAAACCACAATGAGATAGCAGCTCACACCTGTCAGAATGGCTATCATCAATAAATCTACAAACAATAATTATTGTCAAAGTTGTAAAGAAAGGGGAACCCTCATGCACTATTGGTGGGATCACAAACTGTGCATCCACTATGACAAATAGTATGAAGTTTCCTCAAAAAATTAAAAACAAAACTTCCGTATAACCCAGAAATTCTGTATCTGGGTATTTATCCAAAGAAATCCAGAACATTAATTCAAAAAGATATATGTATGCACTTCTATGTTCATTGCATTATTATTTACAATAGCCAAAACATGGAAGTAACCCAATTGTCCATCAACAGATGATTGGATAAAGAAGTTTTACATATATATAATGGAATACTACTTGGCCATGAAAAGTGAGGTCTTGCCATTTGTGACAACAAGAATGGATCTAGAGGGCACTCTGCTAAGTGAAATAAGTCAAGAAAGATAAAAACAGCTACATGATTTTACTTATTTGTGGAATCTAATGAACAAAATAAACTAACAAACAAAATAGAAACAAATATATAGATACAGAGAACAGATTGATGCAGATGAAGGCGGTGTGGGAGTCTGGCTGAAAAAGTGGAAGAGATTAAGAAGTACAAATTGGCAGTTATAAAATTGTCATGTGGATGCAAAGTCCAGCATAGGAAATATAGTTATTAATACTTGAATAACTGTATATGGTACTAAGTGGATACTTGGTTTATTGGGGTGATCATTTCATATGTTATATAAATGTCTAATCACTATGTTGTAAAAGACAAAAAGAACAAAAAGAATGAGCCAATTAAATCTTAAGAAACAGGAGAGAAAGAAACTTACATTTTCATAATAGGTTAAGTATTTCAGCCCCAGAAAATATTACAGACATTTGAACCATGATCTAATGCAGAGATCTACGAGAAGCAAAAATGCTTTGAAAGAAATCAATATTTAACCATGAAAAACATATATTGCTCATTTCTCTAAATTCACCAAATATTTGCAGAAGTTTACAAACAAAACCATCCAGCCGCTTTCAAGAGTATTGAAAACAGAAAAACTAGCACCTGGTCCTATTCCTCCCAGTGATGAGTTGTGACTCAGATTGAATCCCTACATCCATCTCAGACTCAGTTTCCTCAAACACCCTAACAGTGTTAAATAGCTATGTTTAAAGATCCTCTCCTTTACATTTCTAGATGGAGGAATCATGGTGGTTTCCTTATGCTTTGAAATTTGGAGAGAAGTGTTCAGTTAGCTCTTCCTATCAAGTGGGGAATTGGCAAATGGGATTTCTAATTAAGTCCTTTTCTCATTTGTTTCCCATTTGACAGTGGAGTGTGAGGAGCTACATGCACTGCAGGCTTCCAGTTAATACAAGGGGTTGTGATTGTTCTACCCATCTTCCCTGAATGTATGTAACTGCAGCATGCTACCTCCATTATAGGCTGTGGCTTCCCTACGAGACTAACCGCCCATTCCCTAGCTTAACAATCATTATCCTTTATCTGTAATTCATTGTGAAGGTTTGGGACAAGTTCTTGTTGACAGCCTGGGACAAGCAGCCTTTGGTCATAGTGTGAGAACATAAGAATTCTCTCATTAGATGCTACTTGCTTCCAATTAAACCTTTGTTGGTGATTACAATCTAGGAAGATAAAAGCCAAGTTCTTTTATGATAAAGATGGAGCAAGATCACCACCTACTCTTTGACTTTTATAGAATACTGTTACCGTGTAGGAGAACGCTTTATTGGCACATCCAACTCCAGGCCTCTGTGTCTGTTGGCCTGAGTCGTCTTTATCATTTTCTTGCTTCTCCAAATTTAAATGCATCTTGACCCTCTTTAATTCTAATTGTCCTTGAAAGAAAGCTTACCTACCTACCACCTGCTTGTATGTGTGTGCATGGTAGGTAAAGGCATGGTTATTTAATAGATCATAGCTTTCTAAATCAAGCTTTGGACTTGACTCTCTGCTCTATCCCTTAGTAGCTTTGGGATTTTGGACTAGTTACAAAACCATGCAGAACTGCATTGCCACTTCTGTAAACCAGTCAAAACAATCCCTTTGCAAGCTTGCTGTGTGGTTTAAATAAGATTCATCATTTACACTGCCTTGTCCTAATAAGTGCTCAGTTTTATTTCTAACTTTTTCCCTTTCCTGGTTGTTAAATAGGTTCTCCCAAAATGAAGTTCTGGTTAAACAAGCAAAATTAGCAGGACTAAAAGCATTTTGGAAAAATTAAATACCACAAGTTTATCATAAATCAAATAACCTAGAGAAAGTTGGAGCCCAGTCTCTAGAGATGCTGCTCAATCAGGTCTGCCCCATTCAATCAGGTGTATGCTCCTGCCTTCCTGCTGTTTCTTTCAGTGGCTCTTTCCCCATCTTTAAATAACAAATTTTTAGTAGGGTTTTGTTGTCGTTAACATTCAAACTTTGTTTCAACTCCTCTGGTTCTGTTAAAAACAAAGCCGATGGTGGGCAGGTCCCCATGAGGTGTGCCTCTGTATTTATTAGCAGAGGTCTGAATTGTCAACCTTACAGAGAAGGCGGCATGTGTAAAGGGTAATTATAATCTTGTTTTGATAGCTTCTAATGAAGTGTAATTAAATATTGCTCACCTAGTGTTCTGATGTTAATTACATTCCTTTTTGCTAGAGGCGGCTAAGTTCCCTCAAGTGCAAAAAGATAGAATTTGGATAAAAACCAGATAGATTGGTCGCAAGGCCCAAATACCTATGCTTAACCTGCATCAGGGGATTCGTTCTGGTGCCATTAATGAATCCCGAAGTTGGACTCTCTGAGTTTGAACCTCCAAGTCGTCAAGTAATGCGATAACCCTGGTTTTCCTCAGCACACTAAACTCTATTTGTCCTAATTCCAGCTGCGATGTTATGTATTATATTGTGTTCAAAGGCCCATTTTCTTGTTTACAGGAGCAGAAGGTGCTCTTTTGAAACTGTGGAACAATGCCAAACAGCTAAATCTCCTTTGTTACAGGCCGGAAAGCCCGGGCCTTTAAACTTTTTACCTCCTCAGTCACAAAAGGCCATCGGGAGACAAGAAAGCCACAGAAGATTCTGCTTTAGGAAGTTATTTTATTTCTTCGAGTTTGAGGGAGGGAATCGAGGTTGCTGATGAAGTTATGCCTGCCACAGCTGTGTTCATGCTGTGTTCATGTGTCTAGGGTTTCTAGACTCCATTTCCTCGGGTTGTTAAAATACATACTATGGCTTGCGGAGACTTCATCATGAAGATCTGCATGTCCTGGACTTTCATGGGGACCTTCAGATTCAGAGCCACTGAGAACACAGCTTTCTTTGCAGAATGTGACCAGCTCAGGACAGTGGAAACTGCTGCCTCCCTTCTTCACCTGTAGAACTGACCCTAAGGGAGTCCAAGTTCACTACTGCCTCGCTGGCCTGTCAGTATTGTCCCCTCACTGCATTTGTTTGTTTCTCTCATTCTATTACCTGCTTTTAAGCCAAATCTATCTAAGCCTCTTCCTGGACAGTTTTTTTTTTTTAAAGAATCAGAATGAACTGTTTTATAATACACCCTTTCACATATTTTTGTGGAGTTACATTTAGATGACAGTGAGAGCTGATGGCCCTTGTATGTCTTAGGTATTCCGCACACCTACACAGCATCTGAGAATTTGAAAAGCTTGCCTTCTGTGTTCCCTCCTTGTCACTGATAAGCAAGCTGACTGGGAGGCAACTAAAACCCACTCACTCGGGGTAATTGCGCAGCGTGTTTATGGGTAATGTCATTTTTATTCATTAGTGCATTCACTAGCATACGCTTTTTTGAAAGTCAGTTATGTATCAGAGATTGTGTTATGTGCTGGGAATGTAAAGAAATGGAAAATCAGTCTCAGCTCCTCAAAGCATTTGCAAATGCGTAAGATACAAGCCAATGAACAAAATATTATGATATAATAGACAAAGAGCAACTCAGGGTATAAAGAAAACACTTTGACAGAGCAGCGATCGCTCACGGTTTTGTCTTTCCAGTAAGTAAAAAGGACCCAGTGCATTTTATGAATGAACACAGGGATTTATAGTTGTCAGGAGACTAATGACAATATAGAACTCTGGACCAAAGTGTGCTTGGGTGTAATTAAAAAAGGTGAGTACTTAGGAGATTGGACCAAAGTGTGCCACGCCACGGTGACATTCTTCTGAGTTAAAGCTATTATAACAATCTTCACCTGCCTGTCTTTTTCCCCACCAGCACCTGTAAACCTTGCTTACCGCTATTTATACTGTCTTTTATCATAAGCAGCATGTCATTGGAGTAGGGCTTTTGTTCTCTTCTGTGCCAACTGTAAATCCCTCACATTTCCGAGCAATGGCACACAAACATTGGTGCCAGCACTGCCGAGAAGTGTCCCATCCCGTTGCCAAAAGTTGCTGTTGAAAATACCATGAACTATGATCCAGTGAACCAAGTTCTGTTTTCCAACACCAGCTGTGTGCTCAAGATACCTACAGTCAGCCTCCATCTTTCTTTTCCAAAGGCACGACATTTAACTGGAGAAAAGACATCAAATACCACCTGTGCTCTGGGATTTCCAGCCCAAACTTCCAATGCTAAAAGAAATATTCCAGGGACTTCTTTTACCATTTTCCCCCCCTGGAATGACTTCTTCACACTTTGTATCAGTCAAGACTTTTTAAGTACAAGGGGCAGAAACCAACGTGAACTGATTTATAATAAAATAAATAGAAGTGAAAGCAGGTATGTTATCAAATTGACAGGAAAGCTTCAGAACACATGGGCAGAGCAATGGTGGCCAGGTATCAACCGGAACCAGGTATCATGCAAAACCATGCCACAAAAGCAGCAGAGTTCAGGGCAGCGGGTCCCAATTTTCTCATCAACCTCATGGGACAGTTGCCTCTGCTGCCACCAGGAAGCTCAATGTTGCTACTTCCACCTACCACCAAAATCCTGATGAGGATGGACACTTTTTGACTGAATGTATTGGGTGAGATTGGTTCATAAAACATCACCATACTATCTGTCTGTGCCCGTGAGGCTTTCTTGTTTTTCCTTTGCTTATTCCCTTCATCCTCCTCACCCATCCTCCAACAACTTCCCCTCTGACAGCTGTCAGGCAATTCCCTCAGCATGCATGAGTCTGTTTCATTTTAGCTTATTTTGTTCATTAGATTCCACATAAAAGTAAAATTGTATGGTACTTATCTTTCTCTGATTGACTCACTTCGCTTAGCATAACAAATGGACACTTATGCCTGGCCAAACCTGGGTCACGTGCCATATCCTAGTGGCAAGAGGCTGGGATCAATGCAGGCTTTTCCATTCACAAAGGCTTATAATAGGATTCCTCAAACAAGGAGAGGAGCTCAGATACTGGATTGTCCATGGCGAGGGAAGCAGAAGAAAAGTGTTTACTACCCCCCTCACCCCCTGCTCTACTAAGTCAAGTATATGATGAAGAAAGAGGAGATTATAATTTTTGGCAAAAAATTCCATAAGAAAACATGGATGGACCAGGACATTTCAGAACAAAAGTATACTCCTTGGTTAGGCTAAGTATCAATATAATCATTTCTGCATATAACACTCTCTCTCCCAAGAGGGTATTACTATACAATATGAAGGTATCTTTATATGTATATGTAACACATATACATGTAACACATTACATATGTTGTAGAAAGCTATGGGATCTTCCCTGGAAAGAGGTACATATTCATGTTACAAATGTTTCATTTGCATTGTAGAAAATAGAGAAGGCACAATTTTGCAAATGGGGGCACAGGAGAAAATGACAAATGATTCTTGATTTTGCCACACTTATCCATAGATATGAGTAAATGGCCCTCTTTCCAGGTATATGTGTATTTTGCCTCTGTATTCATAATACAAAGCATGTGTGATTCTCTGTGTATGATTATGCTATATAGAATCATACTTCTTTCTTAGAAGTATATATAGATTATACTTCTTTAATTCTGATTTTCTAAAGTAACAATTTATTGAGAAAATATTTTCTTTTTTTATTTTTATTTTTTTTTAATTTTATTGTTGTTCTATTACATCCATCCCTTTTTTGCTCCCCTCTGTCCCCTTCCCCACCCACCCTTTCCCCCCAAAGTCAATCCCACCTGTTGTCCATGTCCATGGTTCCTTTATACTAGGTTCTTGAAGAAAATATTTTCAATGTTAAAATTTCAGTATTGCTTCTATAAGCATGGATTATTTCTCATTTACTTGTTGTTCTTCTCTGTCATTTTTTAGTTATCTCCTTTTGAAATATTTTCATTTTCCTCTATCTCCTCAGGAAAAAAAAAATCCTGTCTATATTTTTATCTTTCTGTATATTTTTAATCCTGTGTGTGAGCATTTTTATATTCTTGAGAGGAGACCAGTTGGCATTTTCACATAATTGGTAAGTTCCTCAGGCAGGAAGACAAATATAACACCTGCCCTGCAGGTCACCAGAACATCTCCCTCCATGTTCATACCTCTAGGGCAGCGATTTTCACCTCTTTTCATCTCGTGGCACATATAAACTAATTATTAAAATTCTGCAGCACACCAACAATATATTTTTTGCCAATATGACAAAAAAAAAAAAAAAATAGGTACAATTTGGACTCATTCAGACCAGACTGCTACTGCTGTGGCTGTTGTCATTTTTTAATTTGACAATCTAAGGGAATAGAGGTCAGTGCCCCTGACTAAATAGTCAGGGATTCTTGTGTGTGACACACACCAGTTGAAAACCGCTCTCTAGGGTATTGAGGTAGACTCTTGACCTTCTTGTTAACCAGCAATAGACCCTTCCTATCACTGCTGCAGGCAGTTTAAGATAGGTGTTGACACCTTGAACTCTGGAGTTTCCAGTGGGCTGTGCACTTTGGAAAATGATGCTTTTCCTCCCTCCTCTCCCATTAGTCTGTTAATAGGGGTTGGTGGACTCCCCTATGAGAAAAGGCAGTAAGTGGGTTAAAGAACAACCCTGTATACACTTGTAGGATGAGAGGAAATGGACAGAGCCGAATGAACACATTCGCCAGGGTGGGCAGGCCACAGCTGAAACCCCAGAGCCTCTGCTTTCTGGCATTGTCTCAGTAACTCACACAAATGAGCTGAGCCTCTGTCTTCTCATCTACAAAATGGGAATAATAGTGCATACCTCATGGGATTGTTGTATGTGCCCTGCTGACTTCACAAACACCATTTCATGTATAGTAGTGTCTAGGTCAAGCAATGTTAACATATCCTGAATACATAGAAATGTACCTGTGAGTATTTCTAAAATTCTCTTACTTTATGCTTACTTTTTAGCTTATCATATTCACTGTGGGTTCCCCTAGATAGCTAGAATGTATTTTAATACAAAGGTCTGTCCTGAAAGTATCTAGCAATATAGTAATGTTTTAATTATGTTGACATTGGCTGGATATTTTCAGGACATACCTCGTACTTCATTTCAGCTCTGTGTTAAGGATACACAAAGTATCATGAATTGTATTAAAACCAACACCCTCTCACCAAATTTTGCCAATACAGTAATTTTTCAAAATAGTAGTTGTACCTACTCCCATCTAGGACATTGGGAATTTGGATTTTTTCTCTTTTTTATTTTTAACTAAAACAGTATACTGTTTTATAACCACCACAACTTAATAACAGCTATAGTTTGTACAGTGATTTAAATGTGATGTAATTTTACGTGGCCTCTTTAGGTCATCAAAATAATTCACAGATAATTTATGGGATATTATTATTATTTATTATTACCAGTATCTTCTACTTTTTCATCAGCAGCAGCATCATTGCCCTCATTTTGTAAATGGCTAGACTGATACTCTGTCAATTAAAATGCTTGAGATCACACAAAAGAGACTGAAAATGTGTGTGTGCTGACAGCAGGAGTCGTGATTTTCTCAGTAAGCTAAATGCATCCAAAGAGAAGGTTGAGATTAAGATAATATTAATCTTTTGTGTTTGCCTTTTACAGTTGTGAAAATCACTTCAAATAGATTGACAGATGGATAAATTAGATGACAGATAGATAGGTAAGTGCATGTGCTTGTCTGTGATATATTCATGGCTTTATTTTTATTCATTGTTTAAATGTTTTTTGTGACATGGATCTGTGTACCATGAGTGCTCGTTTATTTTCTTCTTTCACCTTCCTTTCTTTTTGGAATTTACTGTTGTAAAATAATTTAAGTAAAGCCAACAGGACGTTTTTTAGGTTTTGTTTTTCTTTTTTCTTTTCTTTAGCATGCAATTTTTAAGGGACTGTTTTGCATGAAACTCTGTGCTGGGAACTTAGAATTGAAAAATAAGACAAGATCCCTGACTCTGAGAGCTCAAAGTCATGTGAACCACTGTACGTCTGTATGTTCTCCTGTGATACAACATATGGGCTTATTAAGTCAAGAGAGTGAATTTGGCCTGTGGGGTTTGGCTTCCTTGAAATACGACATTAGCGCTAACTCTGGGTAAGAAGGCACACCCTGAAGGATACAGCCATCTGTTTTCTCAGATTTTTGTAAGGGTCCATGAATTAAAGGAATTTTAAGAAGTGCTGAGTTTGGAACAAAGAGAAGTGACAGGCCTGAAGTTAATTAAATAGATCAAGACTAAGTAGTAGATACTGGTTTACATTTCCCATGGTAATGTCTAGGCATCGCTCTGTATGCCGTGATGAGAAGTCAGTGCATTTTTAAGTCAAGTGATGTGATTGATGAGTGGTTTAGAAATTTATATTAATAATGTTTTTTTTAAAAAAAAACCTATTTTAAATGTACATATATATCAAAACATTAATTTATTTATCTCCCTTTTACTGAACAACATACTTGCCTAGCAAAATCACAACCCTGCACATTCATACCTAGGTTCTTATCAGAATGTGGTATTTGACTCATCACATTAATTTGGGATCACTGGGGACATGCTATTTCTCTGCTCTGCAAACCCGAAGAGGATTAACAAAAACATGAAATGTTGGATACCTTTGCAGGAAAGCCTTCCTGTAATCCCTTTAGGATATTTCCACTTCGTGTGTTTCTAACAACAGATTTAGTCTTATTTCCATCAACTGGTTAATGAGAAGTTGTTTACTTACATTCCTTTGTTAGTTCCAGGTAGATGTCTTTATTTAAAACAATCATATATGTAAAACTAAATGCAATGAAAATGCTTTTTACCGAAATTTATATTCAGGGCATAAATACATCTGGGGGAAATATTGTAAGTATTAAGTAGTTAGAATGCCTAAGACATTTCAGTATATTATGTTATTTAAGGGGGAAATGTTGTGAACAATTGTCATAACTTACAAAAATATTATGTACATACATTTATTCAACATATATACACATGTCTATACACACACACACACACACACACACAGGAATATCTTCATCATGAAAGGATAACTTTGCAAAGTCAAGATGTACCAATCAATTATAACTTCTGATTACATATTTTAAAAAGTAATTTGAACCTAAAAAAATGTTTGGGTTTTACATACTTTCCTTTTCCCTATGCTTAAGCAGAGTCTGTGATTTCTCTTAAAACATGTCTTTTTTTTTTACATTATTTTTCAGTTAGCGTTTATGTTTAACATTATTTTGTATTAGTTTCAGGTGTATAGCATACTGGTTAGACAATCATATACTTTACAAAGTTTTCCCCTGTTATTTCCAGTATCCACTTGGCACTCCTAAAACTTTCCTAGTACAAGTTTATTTAAAGTTACCATAACCCAATATTATTATATTTGCTTTTTCCTGCTATAGATCTTGTTTGGAAAACTATTATTCTAGATTATTTCTACTTCAGCTATTAATAGGAAGAGTTATCACCACTTGCCTGGTGAGAAAGAACTCAAAGTGGCTGTCAGAGTTTATTGTATATCTTTTAGAGTTTGTTTTACAGCATTTCAAGATGCATGAAGCAACAAGCATTTCTTAAAGTTTATGGTTAGTAGCAGTTTTGCACATTCTGAGACATGAGACTTACTCTACTTTATGACCTGGGAATAAGGCATCCCATGACAGGGAAGCTCACAAATGCCCTGCTGGGCTGCACTGTATTCTGAGATGATATGGGATATAATTTTCCTGAGTGTGCATATGGCATTTATTTAAAGTAATAATAAATACTAGGTTAAGAGTTCATATTTGGGGATAAATGTCAGTACTTTCTCTGAATATTTAGTATATCCTGATACTAACATTGTTTAAACATGTTTTCTTATTAAGAGCTTATCTCTTACCAAATGAGAATAATTTTAGTTTAGTTTAATTAAGCCTTCCTCTATAGTTAACTATGAAGGGGGAGAGAGAGAGGGAGAGAGAGAGAGAGAGAGAGAGAGAGAGAGAGAGAGAGAGAGAGAGAGAGAGAGAGAGAGAGATTAGTTGAAATGATATATTCAGGAAAAAGAGAAATTCCTAAAGGGTTTCATGAGCAAATAGCAATTCATAAAGAGTGCTCTATGCAGTATGTACTTTCTACATTCTAGTGCCTTGTGGTTTTATTCTATGTGATTGTGTGTTATGGATGCTTGTGAATAGCACTTGTGAGACACATATAATTAAACATGTCTAATGAATATGAATTCTGTTGTCTCAAGGTAAATAAAATGATTATCATTTATGTGATTTTCCCACACAATAAATTATTACAGTCCAGTTATAAAGAAGTTTAATTCTGAAAAAAAGGCTCTTATTATATAAACAAAATAGGTATGTCTTATATAATTATTCTACCCTTTCCTCCTCTTTTCACATTTCTCAAGGGATAGAGCAAACCTTGTATGATTTTGAAATACATCTGACAAAAAGAAGCATGGTTTGAATTTTTTTGAACTGCCATTTATGACAACTTGATGGACCTTGAGAATATTCTACTATCTGAAATATGTCAATTGGAAAAAGCTAAGAATTATATGACTCCATTAATATGTGGGACATAGATCTGAAACTCATAGGTACAGACAACCATATGGTGATTATCAGAGGGAAGGAGGTGAGGGGTAATAAAGAGTAAAGGGGGACAAATATATGAGGTCTGTCCCGAAAGTATCGGCCATGAAAACTTTTAATTATATTGATACTGGCTGGATACTTTCTGGACAGCCCTCATAGTGATGTGACATTGGGTTGTGGGCATATCATACACATGTATGCTTGAAACTTATCTGATCTTATTAGCCAATTTCACCCTTGTAAATTTAAATTTTTAAAAATCAGGTGAATGCTTGCTTCAGCATCGCACATACTGAAAGTGGAACGATACAGAGATTAGCATGGCCCTGGCGCAAGGATGACATGCAAATTCATGAAGCACTCCATATTTTTTTTAAAAAATCAGGTGAATTCTAGGTGGAAAAAACTGATTAAAAGTAAGGAGAGAGATCTTATCATTTGGGCGGGGATATGAATATAAACATCCTACTCTTAGAGTTGATAGTTTTGTTGAAAACAGTGGCCTGATGTCATTCATTTTGCAAAGGATTGGCCCCTCCATAATAAGACATCCTGACAATTGTCACCAGCTGTGAATTATCCAGTTAGGGGGGAGTTCTTCTGATTAAAAACCAGCAGAGTTTTTTGGTTAATCTTAGCAGTTTAATGCATCATCATTCCCCAATTTGCCTGGGAAACATTGTTAGACTTAGGACAGCCCAAAAACTACCTGCAACTTAGGTAACAATAAAGTAGTTAAGGATTCAGCTTACATGGCAAAATGTTAGCACTGGAAAGCAAGCAGGAAGTAACATCAAACATCCAAGTCTATAAACATTGGCAATCTGAGGCATCTGCCGTTAAATATTTGCTGCACAACTAAGCCCAATTACCTTTTCAGGTATCTAAGTGCAAACATCCCTTCACTGGAGGATTTAATAGGTCAGCTCTGATATGGGTAGAGTAATGATCCATGAGTGGTGTATTTTAAGGGAAAAAAAAATCTTAAGTTGGAAAGCTGAGAGCTAAATTTCTGTTCTGGAGGTTCATTAGAGACGCTGCCAGGCTGAGTGTCAGCTAGCACGGCATGGTTTGCATCTTGTTTACAGAGCATTAGATATATTTATATAGTTCACTGAGTTTCTTCCCTTTTATTTAAATGCATGTAAAATGTAAGGGGATAAAATGAATAAAGAGCATGGAGGAAGGAAAATCTCCCATAAGAAATCCTTCACTTGGTTCTCAGAGTAGTTAACATTTTTTAAGGTCAATTTTTTTTTTCTTTAAATTTAGGACCACCTGTCTTTGTTTATGTAAACCAAGGGCCCTTTGGAGCTATGTTGTGCTGACTTTTGGTGGAACACAATGATTTGCCTGCACAAGTAATTATACCGAGCACCTAATATTTCATTCAATCCTCTTTTTCTTCCTTCTTCTCTTCCATCTTCATTTATTTGTAAAGCACTTAATATATAGTAGAAACAAAGTAAATCATGCCCAAATGCTATCCATAGGCAATATGTATGTAGACAGTTTAAAGAGGCAGACAAGGAAACAACCAATTCAAAGTCAGTATAATTTTGTGCCATGTTAAACTTCTGAAGAGGACTCAGTGAGAATTCACAGGAAATCTGATTCAAGGTGGTAACACGAGGAAACTTACCAGGAGAAAGCACATTTAACCATGGATTGAAGTCTTTATAAATACCTTCTAAGAATGATTAATATGTTTCCATTAAGGAAAACAGTACAGGCCAAAGCATGAAAAGACAAATATAATAAGATGCAAGTAGTAGAATATGCCTGAACCCAAACCCAAATAACACTCATGTTACTGACTAAATGTTTCCTTATCAAATTTCATATATTGAAACTCTTTCCCATAATGTGATAGTATCAGGAAATCAGGTCTTTGGGGAGTAACTGGGGTTCGATGAGGATCATGAGGTCAGAACCCTCATGAATAGAATTAGTGCCCTTACAAGAGTTGAGGAGAGATGTTGTCTCTCTGCTCTCACCATTTGAGGTTACCAAAACAAACAAACAAACAAAACTTACAGCCTCAGAAAGGGTTCTCCCAGAACCCTAACAAATTATGATATATCAATTCCTGTTGTTTACAAGCCACTGGCTCTAAGATACTCTTTTATATAATAGCAGCCTGGATGGGCTAAGATAATCCATGAATTCTTGATATTTATCAATAGGATTTTATACACTATAGTAATTTTTGTTTGTTATTTTGCCTCACTTTTTGGCTTTTAGCATTTTTGTTTAATTCTTGAATTGACATTAAAAAAAGAAGCTGTATAATGTATAGCCAAGATACATTTATTTGTCTGTGAGCTGTTTTTTTCATTGACTCAAAAGGTCTTTATTTTTTTAATTTATGTGTATTGTATTTTTTCCATTATCATTTATCTCCCTTATACCCTCCTCCTCTCCCACAATCACCATACTGTTGTCCGTATCCATGAGTCCTTTTTCCTATTTGCTTAATCCCTCCTCCCAGAGGTGTCAGCCTGCACTCCATCTATGAATCTGTCTCTATTTTGCTTGTTAGTTCAGTTTGTTCATTAGATTCCACATATGAGTGAAATCATATGGTCTTTGTCTTTCTCTGACTGGCTTATACATAGTTAACTTAGCATAATGTTCTCCTGGTCCCTCCATCCTGTGCAAAAGCAGGTCTTTATTAGTGATGCCTAATGCAGGTATATAGCATAAGTGATACACCTGTTTTCTTTGAGATAGGCTAAGTTTGACTTTGCATGCTTATCATAGACTTTTGCCTTTATATGCTATTTCTTCCCTTTTGTCTGAAGTGAACTCTCTATAACTAAATTCAGTATTAGTTCTTTTCTCTCTCACACCCCAACCTATTTAGATCTACAGGGCAGTTTTGTGCCATTATGTTCTGAATATATTTTTTAGATTACTAATGCATATATATTAGAGGCTATAAAAGTAATTAATAGTGTTATA
Source organism: Noctilio leporinus (assembly GCA_004026585.1). NCBI lineage: Eukaryota > Metazoa > Chordata > Mammalia > Chiroptera > Noctilionidae > Noctilio > Noctilio leporinus. The sequence goes on along the minus strand of PVIW01001081.1, from coordinate 67,026 downwards.
ATTATATGGTAAAAACTCAAACTATAGTGCACTGACCACCTTCAATAATGCAATAAGTTAGACACAGGAAAATAAATCCTTCCTTAAAGGAGGGATCTTGGAGTCATGTCATAGTGTCTGGAGTGCATATGTGTGTGTGCATGTGTGCGTGTGTGTGTGTGTGTGTGTGTATGTAACTTATATTTTTTCCAAGAATCAAAATGAATGATACATTCTTTGAATATTTATTCATTTGAGTTATGAAAGTACTTCGCAATATTAGCTTGAATTAGTCTTACTACATGTTAGGCACTGAATTAGCGTAAGAAATAAAAGGTGAGTAAGGAAAAGTTACTGTTCCGAAGGAGCCACCAGAAATTACTTGGCAGTTGACCCGATTTCAAGCTGAAATGCTCTTACTCTCGGGAAAGAGCAGGATCTCAAGGATTCTCACTTTGCCGAAATAAATTCAGAGCACATTTTTCATAATGGCATCATAATGACAGTTTGCAACCTTCTTTACACCGGGAAGAAAAAGAATAATGTGGCAGGCAGGGGACAGCAGAGGGCCAGAGAAAGATTTATATTTCTTTTTACTAAATTTGGATAAAAGTTCAATAGGAATTAAGCTCTTCCTCTAAGCACACCATGGGGAATTGCAAAAGACCAGGCTAAGCTATGTTGAACTTGGCAGCTTATTTATTGTTTTATAGATTTCTATACAGCAAAGGATGCGACCAGTCACCTGCCACTGTGTCTTATCTATTTTGTCTAATTTCTGAATGTGCAGATCACACTGCATTATCCTACTAAATTTCATTTTTATGGGTCTCCAGATTTATTGGGAGTTTAAAAACTAAGTTATACTTGTCCATTTCAACCAACAAAGAGGAAAACTGTGAGGAGTTTGGGATACATGGCATGTCTTACTCAAAATTGCCACTTACTGTAGGTCAATAGTTCTCAACCAAGGGTGATTTTATCTCCCAGGGGGCACGTGCCATTGTCTGGAGATATTTTTGTTTGTCACACTGTGGGATGCTGCTGGACTCCAGGGGGTAGAGGCCTGGCATCTTGTTAAACATTGCCCAGTGCACGGGCCAGCTGTCTCTCAATTGAAAATCATTCACCCCACTGTCAAGAATGCAAAATGCAGAAACTCTGAGGTAGGGAGAACCTTGATAGGCAAGGGTGTGTGTCACCTGTTTTTACGAGTCACTGAAAATGGTGAGGTGCATTTCTTTTCTTTTAATTTTTATGAACTCTTCCTCTAAACTGAGAACTATTTATGATAGATTTCTCAAAAAATCTAGTACAAATATAGGGTAATTGGAGACACTAAACTATGTTGACAAAAGGTACAGCATTAATAGCACATCTGCTTTTAAAACCTTATCTGTTGTTCATTGCTTTTGGGATCTTGGTTATACTACCTTCCTATACCCGAGTTCTTTGTCTTTCAAATGCCTGCAATAGAATTTACCCCATTTGGGTTTTGTGAAAATTAACTGAACTAGGACAGCAACACCCTCACCAAGAACAGCCACAGCAATTAAATGTAACTACCTCTTTCTGAAGGTTTTGGGAAGCTGCTGAAAGAGTCAGGGGTTGGGGGACACACCTCTGAGAGACAGATCATTGAGGGGAGTCTTGGATTTGACTTGCTGCCTGTTCTCTTGGGGAAGTCACTGAGTTCATTACAGAGTTGGCAAAAGACTGAGAGGCACTGAAGGAAAAGAAGAGCAGAAATTCTGGTCATCACCTAGGGTTGGGGAAGTCAACATTAGAATTTGAAACTTTTTCTTCTTATGGAAAATATGGGTATTTTATTCTACTGTGAATTACTGGGATTTCATGTAGGAACTGGACCTTTCAAGGCAGACAGGACTTGAGGGAACCACACAGAAGTGAGCCAGGCACTCTTAGCCTGAAATGCAGGGCAACAGGGTAAGAAATCCCACAGAAAGTGGCTGAAAGTCTAAACTGACAATACAATTGTCTTGTGCACCTATAGAGAAAAAAAAATGGAGTTTGGGGCCTGCCAAGAAGGAGAGAGATGGTAGGTTAAATAGTCTGGTAAAGGCTACACCCTGGAAAAGAAGGCAAACAGGAGTTTGCATATAACTTGGTCTGTGGTTGTGGCCTGGAGCAGATGATTGGAGCTGGCCCGAGTGGGGAGGCAATTCGCCCAGGTCAGTAGTAGTCACCCGCAGCCATGTCTCAGAGCCCTAGTGAAACTGGGCACACCAGCACAGGAATCAAGGCAATTGCAGCAGACGTGGAGAGGTGCCACAGCACAACAAGGTGAGGAGGGAAGGGGCCTATCTGGGTGGAGAGTCAGCCATAGTCCAATATGAGGTATTGGAACCAAAGCAGGTCAGAAGGGCCACTATACCGATCAGAACTTCAGAGCCTGAGGATGGTAAGGAAGTCTTTGCAATGGGAAGAAGTGGTAGAGACAGAAGTGAGTTAAAGACAATGGGGGCTAATCAATTAAGTAAATATATTAAGGGAAATGCCAGCCATGATTCTCACTGACAGAGAAGGGCAAAATGGGACGGGGAATATCTAAAAGACCTTGGTGGTGTTAAATTATAATCGGAGGTATGGAATTATATTTAGTGGGAATCACAGTTTATAGGAACATGTGTACATAGGTATTTCTGAGTAGTATGCATTTGTATGTATGGTATGAAAGTTCTACTATATATATTTTATGTATGTGTACATTTTAATATTTATATATATGTAATAAGAAAGGGGATATTTATAGAATCTCAAAATATTTTCCCACAAAATATTTATTAACTATAAAACTGAGTGACTTTATATAGACAAACCTTTTAAGTAATTGTTAATCAAGTAGTATCAGTAATAAGATATCAAAATTGTGTAATAATGGAGAAGTCACAATAAAAAGAACATCAGATGTTCACACACGAATATAATGTACACACATTCTAACTGAGGAACATTTTTCAAGATAACTGGTTGATTATTTTTAAAAGTGACAAGTCATATAAGTCAAAGAATGAAAGAAATACTCTTTCAATTTCAAGGAGACTAGAGAGAAATGGAAATTAAAGTGAAGCATGATTCTGGGTTAAAAGCTTTCCTATGAAGAGTATTATTTGGACAATAATGAATCAGGTGGTAGTAGTAAACCTGTACTTTTTTTTTTTTGATGGTTATGTAAAAGGATGTACTTGTATGTAGAGAAAACACACTGAAGTAAAAGAACACAAGAATGGCAAGCAATTTAACCGTAAATGATTCAGTGGAAAATTGATCATTGCACTATTCTTTCAACTTCTCTGAAATTTTTCAATTATATCAAAATAAAAAGAAGGCACTGAAACAAACACAGAGATTCAGGTAGATCAAGTCATGTTTGAATTACATATACATATATGAATTTCAAGAACAAAAATACAATAAATCTCAACAGATGGGTTTAATGGCACAATAGACATAATGGAAGAGGAGAAGTTAATTATATAAGTGTGGGCAAAAGTAGGTTTACAGTTGTGAGTATGTGAAACCCAGAGTTTATTCTTGTGCTATTATTTATTAATTATTGCATTACTTATTTGTATTACAGCTGTAAACTACCTCTGCCAACCCTGTACTAATGACAGTCCAGTGGAAAATATTCTGACTGAGGCACACGGGTCAAAAATAGCAGAGAATACAGAAAAGAGCAAGCAACAACAACATCAAAAAAAGGAATAAGGTGGGGAGAAATGATATATATTACAAAATTAGAATATGTGTAATGGGAACCTTGAAAGAAAGAAGAGAAGAATTGAATTCAAAGGGGCAATATTTGAAGAGACACACCAAGATTTTCTAAAGGGCTAGCTGAAGATATACAGCACCAGAATCAGGAAGTACTATATAATCCCCAAACATAACAAAATCAAACAAAAACTAGTCAAAAGAGCCACGAGAGGGTATTTGTGAGAAGACACTGTACCTCAATGAAGCAACAATAAATCTTAGATTTTCTACAGAAACAATGCTAAACAAAGGACAATTACATGATATATTAAAATCCTAAAAACTTAGAATTCCATAGCATGCAAAATTTTTTTTTAAGATACCATTTTCAAAAGTAACAGTGACAATGTTTTCTTTAGGTCTAGCAGCATGTATTCTTAACTCATTAAAGTTTATTTAGAGTTAATATCTCACTTCATGCTACATGGAATTTAAATATATAATTTATAACGATACTATTTGCAGTAGCATTAAAAAATCAAACACCAGCCCTGGCTGGTAGCACAGTGGATAAGGCGTTGGCCTGCAAACCCAAAGGTCGCAGGTTCAATTCCCCAGCCAGGGCACATAACAAGGTTGCAAACCAGGTCTCCAGTCAGGTCTGTGGCTGGAGGCAGGTGAAATGCAAACATACATTGATGTCTCTCTCCCTCTCTGTCTCTCTCCCTTCCCCTCTTTCTAAAAAAATAATGAAATAAAATCTTTAAAAAAAAATCAAACACCTACAATTAGCAAAATATACACATATCATATTTTTTTACACATATCATATCTTAATGTGTACAAAATTACCACACAGAATTTTACATAAGTTAATGGGCAGGGAATAAAAGGTAATAAAATGAAACCTAATATGATATAAACATGTCCATAGATTGGAAGATTCAAGTGTTAAGTTGTTGTCCTTCCTGTTTCTTTGTGAATTCACTGAAAACCTTCGAAACTCCCAGCACTATTAATCTATAGTTACCAACAAGTTGATTCTAATACAAAGGGCCAAAAATTGAAAAGATTATTTTGGAAAAGAAAAACCTAGAGCATTTGTGTGCTCAGGTATTGAAACTTATTTGCAAAGCAACAATAAAGACAATGGTTTTGGGCCAAAAATAGACAGACCCAGAAGTAAAAGAGAGTCCAGAAATGGAAAACACATGTGCAATCACTACGTAAATGAGGCCTGTCCTGAAAGATTGAGCCAATGTCAATATAATTAAAAGTTTGCGCGGCTGATATTTTTGGGACAGACCTTGTATGACCAATATAAAACTTTAGTGAGAAAGAATGGTCTGGTAAATAACATGTTATGTATACCAATCTGTAGTTTTCCATATCCATATACAAATAAGTGATGGAGTATGTAAAAGTTTTACACCATATGTGACCAATTCCTATTGTATATGTAAGCATGACAGGTAAAAAAAAAAACAAAACAAAAAAAAACCCAGCTTTTAGAAAATATCAGAATATCTCTATAATCTTAGAATAGATAAAGATGCCTTTATTAGGATATAAGTCAGAGCCATATCAAAATGTGAAAAAATTAACTACATTTGATTTAGGGTGTCTATTTGTTAAAATGTAACATTTAAAGACTAGACAGCCATAGAGAAAACTGATATGTAGATAGAAATATTGGTCATAACTTGAACACTTCAAAAGAAGAATGAAAGTTCTCAACATTTGACATGAAAAGATAAACAGAAAGAAAGGTTGGCATCCCACTATTGGTGGAAAGGTAAATTGGTAGAACCATGAGAAATCTCTTCAGCAGTATCTACTGAAGATGAGCATATGTGAATATTCACAGAAATACTATTGTTTAAGCCAAATATCTGGAGACACCCAAAAGCTCATCACCAGAAGGGTGGATAAATAATTATGTTACATTTACAGAATAAAATATTAGAAGTAATAAGAATTGAAAATTACGTCTAAACACAAAAACATGGATACATTTCTTAAGCATAATGTTGAATGACAAAAAGATTCAATCACATTCATGTACCAGGAAAATTTACCTAATAGCATAGATCCAGGGACATTCTGAGTGTTCAGAAAGTGGTTGTTGTTAGTCTTATTACTACACTTCTTAAATTAATATAAAGCAAAATGCCTGAGGGATGCAATTTTAGATAAAGGAATAAGATTTCCTAATTGTGAGATTTGAATGGAGATGTTTTCATTTTATTGTGATTGGTAAGGCCAAGGCTTTGGGCTTTGCTAGTTGATTACAACATGTAATTTTCTCTTTTGCAAATTTTTTTTTGCAGCAGCAGCAGCAGACCATTTAGAAGTTATTGTTTATGATCTGCTTTCCGTATTAATTGGGGCCTTAGCTAAATCTCATAAACAGAAAGGAGTAGCTGATGAAACAAGGACACTTTGTTGTGATAAGTTTGCAAAACTTCTATAGGTTTTCAAATGAGAGCTTTCCTAACACTGATCTGCTAATGCGGGTGAGACCTTTTCTGCAGAGAAATGTCAAAATTATATGATTTCTTAAATTTTGAACAGGAGAATGTTCAATGAAATCTCAATTACTTTGAAACATGTGGAATGTTCAAATGAAGAATAACTCCAGTGAAAAATAAGAGTTATTTTAAGTATTCCTTTGATTTGTCTGTTTGAATAAGATAGTGTTTCTGTATATGTTTAGAATTCTAATAGATGAAAAGAGTGTGGGTTTTAATTTGTTGGTGATCATCTACTAATGTACTTTAATAAGTTATCTACTGATAAGGCAGCTATTGCATGTTCCAAAACTAAATTGCCAGCTAATTTGTTGCTAACCTAATGAAACTATAAAGTCTCTAAGAGGACCAATAGCTCATTTTGGTATGTTTGTTAGCAAAACTGTTTAAATAAAATATAGGGGAGCATACTCTTGGGAAGACTACAGCAAATAATATATGACTCCTCTAAGCTCTGAGGTAAAATTGCCACATTCCCTTAATCCTACTTAATTCTGATTTTTAAATGAGGTTTCTTTTCAAGTATAAAAGTTGCATGCATTTTAAAGGCACTCTGAAAAATACATAATAAAAATGGAGAAAGTTTTCACATTTCATCATCCATTACAACCATTGTTCTAGTCGAGTGTAATTCCTTACAATTTATTATTGATATACTTATTAACAGGGGGAGATTATATGTTATATATAATTGTAAAACTGTTTCCTTAAGATTATCATATCATTTTGTTAATTTTATTATAACTTTCCTTACATTTTTAATGATATTCCATCATATGGTTATACAATAATAATGTAACTAATTCTCTGTTTTGAATTTGAGATTACTTTTAATTTTTGGTTCATTAAATACCACAGTAGATATCACCTATTTCTGCATTGCAATGATATTTTTATTAAAGATTACCTGAAACAAAATCAATGAGTCATCGTGTGTTTATATTTTGAATATTTTCTTGATTAATCTCTTTAGGGGATCATTTAATAAGCTAATCATGGAAATAGGATAAAATATTGACTTTAGCATTTATACGTTTATCAAAGATTTTCAGATGCTTCATACAGGTGTTAATACGTGGATCCTTTCCACCTATTCTGTGCAGAGAGAGCAGTATGATCAAAAGCACATACTTTAAAAAAATTGTTTTTCTTAAACCATCTTTATTAGATCTCTTGCTCAGGGAGTCAAGAACCATAATATTTTGTTGTTTAAGATCCTTACCTATTTTAATAACATAATTAGGTAGCTGGACAGATCGATAATAGATAGATGATGATAGATACATAGACCAAAAAAAAACAAAAAAAAAACAAAATAGCTAAGCACACAGGGCAGGTGAGAGAGGTGAGTGGAATGGCACGCCCACAGATCTTCTGTGAAGCTGACCTGTGGAAATTCTGCCTGAACAAGCCAGCGAGGAAGGTTTTGCAAAGACAAAGAGTCAGAGGGCGGCTCGGTGTTGGCAGATAACCTGCAAAAATCAATATTCCTACTCTTCAGATAGATACCAAAAGTTTGATTGATAAGTGAGAACCATTTATGATGCATTTATCCCAGGCTAAACTATGTAAAAATATTCTCTAGGTATAGTAAAGGTGAAAGGAGGCAGAGGCACGGGAGAATTTTAAACAGGGAACTGATTTGGTTCAATACTATTATGCTAAGTGAAGTAAGCCAGTCAATGAAAGACAAATACCATAGGATCTCCCTTATACGTAGAATCTAATAAGCAAACTAAATTGGGCAAAATTGAAACAGAGGCATGGATACATGGAACAGACTGACAGCTGTCAGGGTGGGACTGAATGAAAGGTGAAGGGATTGAACTGAGAAGGACCCCCTCCCCCTCAAAAAAAAAACAAAACAAAAATTTGGCATTATCTTCTGGAGGGCGGGCCTCCAGAACCTTTGTGATACAGGCTTCCCTGCTAGCTGAGTGTTCTAGGAGCCCGTCTGGATCAGTGTACAGCTGGCATTGTTGTGAGAGGTTGTGTTCAGCTTCAGTGAGTTTTTTGAAGGCTTTTTCAATGCATTTGCCCATTTCATGATGGATGATTTATGCGTGCATCTGCCCACACCGGGCTGAGTGTTCAGCAGTTTTCAACAGAAAACTGGCGGGACCCCTATACCCCACCCTCCTTATTCATTTGATCTCACCCCAAGTAATGCTTTATTTATTTCCCAGGAAGAAAAAAAGTTCTCAAAGGGAAACCTTTTGCCCGTGTGGAAGAGCTGAAGAAAAACAGCAGAAGCACTAAAAGGCATCAAAATCAACATGTTCAAACACTGTTCGGAGCAGTGGGAAAAAATGTCTCCATAGGTGTGTTGCATTAGGTGGAGAGCACTTTGAAGGTGAATAAAGTTGAACCATGTAAGAGCAAATACAGATTTTGTTTTTAAGATTTTATTTCATTATTTTTAGAAAGAGGGGAAGGGAGAGAGGGAGAGAGACATCAGTGTATGATGCGTTTCACCTGCCTCCAGCCACAGACCTGACTGGAGACCTGGTTTGCAACCTGGTTATGTCCCCTGGCTGGGGAATCAAACCTGCAACCTTTGGGTTCGTAGGCTGGCGCCTTAACCACTGTGCTACCAGCCAGGGCCAAATACAGAGTTTTTTATTTAAAAATTCCGGGTTTAGGGGTCAACCCCTTGTATATACATAACCCAAAGATATAGACAACAGTGTGATGCTGGCCTGAGGAAGGCCTGATGAGGGCTGGGTGGAGATGGGCAGAGGGGAGAGATGGGGACATCTGTAATAGTGTAAGCAATAAAAGTCAGGTGAAAAATGTAACTGCATTGTAAAGAAACGGTGCACTAATAGCAGTGTGGGTTACGCACTGCATTTAGTTGGGAGTGAGGGAATGAACAATGGTAGAGAGTGCAAGTGGTCGGGAAACTGTGGCTCATTTCTGGGCAGTGTCTCATTTTCTTTTTCTTTTTTTAAAATTTTATTCATTATTTTTAGAGAGAAGGGCAGGTAGCCTCCAGCTATGGACCTGGCTGCAGACCTGGCTGGAGACCTGGCTTGCAACCTGGTTATGTGCCCTGGCTGGGAATTGAACCAGCAACCTTTGGGTTGTAAGCTGACACCTTACCCACTGTGCCACCAACCAGGGCAGCTAACATCCCAGGTCCCAGAAGGAACACGGAGACACTTAAATGAACTGCTTTATGGGAAACTGGGTTGCTGCTGGAAAACCACTAATATATGGGGAGCTGACTTTTTACTATACAAGTTGAGGCCTATCTTAAATAAGTATCTTGCCCTGGAATCAAGAAGAAGTTGTCTTATTTATCAGATTATACACATGCAACATTTGCTGAATCCAAAGTTTTACGTGGAATGTCACTATTGTACAGACCAAGCTGTTCACCAGGCAACATTGGTGCTGTCTGCTAGGTCTGGAGGTAAATTAGGAAGCACTCCACACTGATGGGTTTGTTTCCTTTCCTAACAATGGCTTGACACACCTGCTGCTACAATGAGCCTGGATGGAAAAAAGGTTTCTGCGTTTTGTACGACCTCCCATTAGGATTTTAGGAGAGTCAGTAACGTAGTCATCAGTTACCCAAACAAATCACACTCCCACTTTTAACCTCCGCAGCGTTCTTCATTCGCAAGCAAATAATGCAATCTGGCTTAATATTTATGAGTAATCACAGTAGTTAAGTAAAAATGGAAGCCGTGGCATCATACAATGGTGCCTTTATCTGCAAATCTGACCCTGGCATTAACAAAGTCTCACCTGTAGGTGCATTGCTGAGACTCTCATTCTTCATTATAATTTGTTGAGTAAAAAACTACCAGTATATTACAAATGAGCAGCATTTTGTAATTGCAATAACTTGCATGGACTGTAATAGTTATCAACAGTAAATTCCACACACGTGGTAAGACACAGCACTGTGCACACGTACTAACCTTGCTTGAAATACTGACTAATCATAATACCCTTGTAAGAAGGGTATTGAACCTGAAAGAAAACCTACTGGTAGACCGATGACTTCTTATTTATTTATTTGTGTGTTTGTTTATTTATTTTAGTTCCGCAAAGAGCCCTTCTCCTATAATAACAGCGTATTTTCTATAATAAAGAACAGAGCATTCTCATTACATACACACACACACACACACAGACACATAGATGTCCTGTATAGACTGTGTTAAGGCATTAATAAACATTCAACAATCCAGAAATGCTTCTTTTCACAGGAAGGGTTAAATCACCTGTACAGAAGACATTTGATATACCTTAAATCCTGGGTAGCAAACAGGAGGCCTGTGGGCCAATCCCAACCTCCACCTTGTTTTATCTGGCCCGGCACCTTGTTTCTACCTGGCTCACGTATAGTTTAATTTATACAGTCCTAAAATTACATTCGGACCTTTAAGGCTGATGTGGCCACCAGTGAAAACAAGTTTGACACGGGTGCCTTCAGTAAAGCAACTATCAAATACACTTTTTTTTTTTTTTGATGAAAACTCACTGGATACCTTATTTTTAAATAACGTGCTAGATATTTAATTTAGAAATGCTTTGAAAGCCTGGGTAAAGAGCACCTGATTCTTGCCTTTGATAATATACTCTTTTCACTAAAAATCAAGGTATTCGCATGCCAGTCAGTTTCATATAAATCTTTATCAGGCATCTGCCATCACAGAGTGTGATTTATGGGGAAACTGAAGTTAAGTTTTTGATAATATAATTCTGTGAATCAGACTGTTGTGTTTTTACTTACAACACTTGTGAAACCAAAAGTGCAGGTATATTTTGCCACACCATCCAATTCTCCAATGGTCCCCCTACCAACAGGCTGTTAGATTTCAATTCTGATGCTACACAGAGTTATGCAGACCCTGCACATAAAGGGTTCATTACCACAAAACTCCCCTCCACCTCAAAGCTAATCACAAGTTCCAGCCTCCCATACATGACTGTCCAGCCATAAACTAGGGGTTCCCATGACACCTTCCTCTTGAGTTCTATAATTTGCTATAACCACTCACAGAGCTCAGAGAATGATGTGACTTATTCTTACCAGATTATTACAAAGGATAAGAAGAAACAGCCAGATGAACATGGATATGGGGCAAACTCTGGGAGGGGTCTAGGCACAGGAGCCTCTGCCCCTGTGGATTGGGGGTTCACCATGCTCCCAACATGCAGACGATGCATTCACCAACCCCAAAGCTCTCGGAAGGCCATTACTTAAAAGTTTTTATGAAGGTTTCATTATACAAGCAAGATTAATTAAACCATTAGCTAGTGGTGACTGAACTCAACCTTCAGCCCTTCTCCTTTCCTCAGAGGTCAAGAGTGGGGCTGGAAATTTCAACACACTAATTATTCCCCGTCCTTCTCCCCAGCAGCCTCCCTCCTGAAGCTACACAGGTGACCTCAGCCATCAGTCAGCTCATTAACATACAAAACACTTAGCCCTCTAGAGACCAGGCCTGAACCAAAGACAAAGACCACATTTCACTTTTCAACAAATCTTGTACATTCATTCAAATGAACTTCTTTTAAGAGTTTGCATTTCGGTCCCTTTCATGGTAAAGAAACCCTTGGCTTCTTTTGCAAGAGGAGCAAGAGAAATGCATTATAATTCATTTTTATCTTGTTATTTTTTAATTTATTTTTTGTTGATTATGCTGTTATACTTATCCTGATTTCTTTTCCCTTTGCTCCCCTCCCTCCAGCAATGCCCCCCACCCCGCCCCTTACTTCATGTCCATGGGTCATGCATGTGAGTTCTTTGGCTTTACCTTTTCCTGTACTGTTCTTAACATCTCCCTGTCTATTCTGCACCCACCAACTATGCTTCTTAAGCCCTGTGCCTTATTATTTTTATATGGGCATATTTTCCTTTAAGGTGCCTAGGTAGGACTCTAATTTGAGCTATGCCACTCTTGGATAAAAATGTAAATGCATCATTAGTCAGTAAAGATTAAGGTTAAAGCCAGAACAAAAGACTACAATAACACAAGCGTGAAACCGTAAGATGTTTAGACTACTTTCCTTACTCAGTTCATACTCAGCAAATCTCCCTAGGCTTAACTACTTTTGGCTAATTACCTTAGATCATTTTTATTTTATACATAATATAATGATACTATGTATACATTATATACATAATACATTATACACATTGTATCCATTATATACACATTAGACACATAATGTATATGATGATAGTGTTCGAGAGGATTTTGTAAAATTTAAATATGCACATCATGTTAAAAAGGAAAATACTTGAAATATGCAAATATTCTTGTATTAAAAGAAAAGACTTAGACTCTAAATGTTTATTTTGCTACTTATTTCCATACCTCTAGATAACTTGCTCATAGGATGCTGACTTATTTTCCTAAGTTCATGGGTTTTTTGCCAGACCTCTTTTTCTTTATTCTAAGAAAATGTTACCTTTTATATCTAATTGTTAACTTATACTCTTGATTTGTTTTTCTTTGCTATGCTTTAGTCAACAAAATACAGCCTGCATTAATACAGATCACTTTCCCAAACTAGACTTGTTGTGGAATGTGCTAACCCTTACCATAAAATGAAGACCCTCCTTCAGCACATGTCTGAAATGACCCTTTAGCTCAGTTCATGCTGAATAAACTAAAAACGATCTGCTATGAGTCATTTCTCTGAGTCACCAAACTTAATCCATTGCCTGTACCTGACATTCCTCCTATGGCAAGTGTGCCTGATAGATTGGTGTCCTCCAAACATTTATGCCCAACCAGAATCTCAAAATGTAGTTATATTTGGAAACAGAGTCTTTGCAGATGTAATTAGTTAAGATGTAGTCATATTGGGTTAGGGTGGGCCTTAATTTAGTATGACTGGTATCCTCATAAGATGGGCATCTGTACAGAAAAAGAAGAAAAAGGAAAAAAGGAGGCAGAGATTATAGTGATGCAGCCATAAGCCAAGGGATGTTAAGAGCTACCCAAAGAGACAAGGCAAGATCTTCCCAAGGCTCCAGAGGGAGCTTGGTTCTACTAACACCTTGATTTTGGACTTTGAGTCCCTAGATCTGTGAGACAATAAATTTCTGTTTGTTTTTAAGCTAGAAAAAAAAAAAAAAATAGAGCCTGTCAGTGAGAAGAATATAAATTAGTAAACAAATAAATGAGTACATAAAGTTTGTACAAATTATGAGGAAAACAAGTAGGGTGCAATCTACACAAAACAAATTTGAATATCCTCAAAAAGTTATTTGTTTTGTGTTCTTAAGGCCTAGTACAGTGTTTTTCACGTAATAGTCACTTGATTTACTTTTGGTCAAATACAAATTTAGGTTGACCACATATATTTTTTTCCTAATAATCAAAAACATTTTATTTTGCATGAGAATATGGTGGAAAAATCTTAATAATTGTGTGCTACATCACAGATGTTTCTAACTTAACTGTGTATTAGGCCTTTTTGCCTTTTAAAAAGCCTGTCATGTTGTTGCTTACAGAGTATAATTTTAACACAATTCACAATAAAAGTTAATACAATTATTCCGTTGCCAATTTTACAATGTAGATGAAAGGTGCGCATGATGTAAGTACCTCATTAATTCATAGAAAAGATGGTTCTCAACCTGTTTTGCAATTCCCAAATTCTGTAAAAATGCTGCAATCCAGCTATAAGATTCTACATCACTGACAGCGTCATGCCTTGTTTAACAGTAGGTAGATAAATGCAATCAAATAGTGGTTTAAAAGTTAATTGCCTGGTAGTGGGAAATGTGGTAGTAAAGCAGATTATTATTATCATTGCATTTTGGGCTAGCAACCTTTACACACACATTGTTTCTGTTTATACAGCCATCAACACTTGGTAAAGTCTCTGCTTATTTAAAAGATAGAGCTGCTAAATTTTTCATCACATTTCCCCCTTACTCTTTCACCCACCCTAAAATATGAACAGCAAAGACTTAACACTTAGAGTTAACCATTTGCATCAACAGAGAATTTATATTAACATCACTAGTAAATTTACTCCTGGGTTATTTACTCTTGGGTTGAAAATGGCAATGACCTGCACCTAGTTAGTGTTGAATTTTATCTTCTAAAATAGCAAGGAGTTGCTTCTCCAAGTAAAGACATTAGGATAAATAGGTAATTTGTAACTCATTTTTGTAATTGTCCCTCTTTTGACCTTGCGAGACTTGGAAAGAAATTATATTGATTATACTATATTGATGTGTTTGCTTACGAATGCCAGATGTAAGTCAAAATGCTCACACCGATTTTTATCATCACTGGGAAATTTGGAGGCAGTCTTTGCTAATTTCAAAGTTTAGATCTTTTGTTCAAAATTTGCATAAAACCTTTAAATTCTCCAATCCTAAAGTCAATTATATGTACATTTCCTATATGAAGAGATAAGGTACAATTAAGTCATATTCTTTTATTTTCAAATTTTTTTTAAATAAAAAAGTATAAAGATTTTATTCATTATATTTAGAGAGAAGGGCAGGGAGGGAGAAAGAAATGGATGAAAATATCAATGTATGGTTGCCTTTCACCTGCCTCCAGCTACGGACCTGGCTGGAGACCTGGCTTGCAACCTGGTTACGTGCCCTGGCTAGGGATTGAACCAACAACCTTTGAATTCGCAGGCTAAGTCATATTCTAAAGTCATTTTATCATGATAATTTTTGTTTTATATAGCCCACCTCCCCTTCAAAGTATTCCTTCCAAATCCCGGTATCCAGTTCTGAAATACTTAAAATTCTACCAATAATTCATGCTTTCTTTCACTTTGTTCAAACTTCTCATTTCAAAGAACTCATTTTAACTTTCTGAAAAGCCCAGTGGCACCCTGCCTTCCACTAGAATAATAACATATTTTAACTGCTTTTCTTTTTCCCTCACTATGATGAAAGTTACATGAAACCAGAGACCTTGTCTTGCCTATACTTGTATTCTAAACACGTTAGCATAGTCCTGACACACAGTAGGCTCTCACAGCACATTCAATGAATGACTATACTACAAAAAGCATTCAGTCATGTAATATGAAAAATAGAGACATTTATTGAAAAAGATACAAGAAACATTGTACATAGGACAAGGCAATAAACTATTAGGCTAAATTTAAACATTTAACCACATTTATTTACTATTATTTTTCTCTAACTTTGAGAATTTTAGTGTTGGAAGCTTATTGTAAGGTCAATCAGTGAATTTGGTGATAATACCCAGCTGAATCAGAAAAGCAGGGTGACTGAAGAACAAAAATATCTATACTTGTACTTGCAACTTGGGCTCATCTTAACAAAATCCCAACTAAGAGATTTTTGAATCATTTATATTCTCCTATTCCGGTCAATGTGAAGAAGTCAGACATTTTCCTCTTTGTAGTGTGTGATTCTACTTTTGCAAGAGCTCTTTATGTTGTTTCCAGAAAGAGTTGTTCCAAAGCTTCTTCGTTCTCTTCAAGCTCTGAATAGAGCTACCATCTTTGGTATCAGCTGATGAATTTGCTTATTTCTTACTGAGTAGAATCAGTACTATTTGCTCTACATGTCCTTAACATTTCTATTTCAGTTTAAAATTGCTATGAATTCTGACCCTGGCTGGTGGCTCAGCAGATAGGCACCGGCCTGCAAACCCAAAGGTCACTGGTTCGATTCCCCAGTCAGGGCACATAACCAGATTGCAAGGCAGATCCTTAGCTGGAGGTAGATGAAAGGCAACTATACACTGATGCTTCTCTCCCTCTCTGTCTCTCTCTTTTCCCCTTTCTCCAAAAATAATAAAATTAAATTAAAAATAAAACTTAAAAAAATGGACATGCTCTATTCCAATAAAATATAATTTATAAATACAGATAGCAGGTTGGGCTTGCCCCATGAACTATCATTTACAAGTTTCCTGATGTAACCTAATAGCTAATTTTGCAATTATTATTCATCTTTTCTCCAGGCACTGCCATTTCCCTTTTTGAAGTTCTCCACCTGGGTAGAAAGCTTCCTCATGTATTTTCCCAATAGGTGTATTATTTGGTATTTCCCCAAACAATGTATGGGCATTACAGCTGCTCCACACCTTCAAATACATGTTATCATCAGTCTCTTTAAAATTTTTAATCCACTTGGTGGATGGTAATTTTAGTTTCTATTTTCATAACTCATAATGTAGAACATCTTTTGCAAAGTGTGTATTACATTATTTGCCCATTTTAATTTATTTTTCTTTGTTTAATTTTAATTATTTTTTAAAAGATTTTATTCATTATTTTTAGAGAGAGGGGAAGGGAGAGGGGAAGAAAGAGAGAGAAGCACCAATATATGGTTGTCTTTCACCTGCCTTCAGCTGGGAACCTGGCTGGAGACCTGGCTTGCAACCTGGGTATGTGCCCTGACTGGGACTTGAACCAGCGACCCTTGGGTTCACAGGCTGGTGCTCAATCCACTGAGTCACACCGGCCAGAGCCTATTTGCCTATTTGTGATAGGCCACTTTTCTTTTCATTATTAGTTTTTAGGAATGTTTTAGGTATTCTGGGTACCAATATTTTGTGAATACATATCTCTCCAATTTTTTATATAGTTACATATGTACATTTTAGTGTCTATATTTTTGCTGTCATAGCTAGTGATTTCTGTGACATACAAACACTGCCTAACTGCAAGACACAACTATATTCTTCATTTTCTCTAAAGTGCTTTATGGTTTTAGTTTTTCTATTTTGTCTGTAATGGATACTCAACTATTTTAGCATCATTTCTTTCAAAGAAACATTATTTAACCCGCTGGGTTACCTTTGTGATTTTGTTGCAAATAAAATGACTATATATCCATGTGTTTATTACTAGACTTTCTATTTCATTACATTTCTTAATCTCTCCCTCTTCCTCTCCTTCTCCCTCTCTCCTCCCCTTCAATCCCTCGTTCTGTCTCTCTCTCCTTCATATGTTATGATTTTATCCTACAGTCTCAATTGATTATGGCAGCTTTATTGTTAATCCTGATTTGAAGTAATGTAAGACCTCCTACTTTTTTCCTTTTTCCAGATTGCTTTATATATTCTAGTTCTTTTACAATGAAGAATGTATTTTAATAAGCTTAAGTTGAAAAAGGTATATTTTAAAGAAAAAGGAAATACGAGTGTTTATATTTAGCTGTTTAACGTGCCCCATTGTTCATCATCCTTCTTTTGACGTTTTTGGGGGGCATTGGGGGATTGGATATTTGATGTCAAAATAATTTTTTAGGTTTTCTCATAACTTGAATATCTTCCTCCTTTAGCAAAAATGTCCCCGAGAAAAAACATTTCCTTGAAAGAATACTGCAATAGCATGACAGTTATCTACTGTGACTTCCTCTTAACCTTCCCTAAAGAGGCAAGTCAGTGGTAACTGCTTACGTGAAGAAAATAATATTAGACACTACCCACTGTCTAATACCAATTACTCAGAAACCAGGTCAGCAGTCAAGGTCAGGGGTCAGATGATGAAAAGAAACCGAACTTGATATTACTCATGGTAAAACAGAACCTGTAATCTGAACATATATCCTCAAGACCTGGCAGAATTTCTACCACAGCTTATTGACATACCAATAAAAACTATCCTGGGTGATTAGCACTGGCTGGTGGTGCAGTGGATGGGCACTGGCCTTCGAACCCAAAGGTTGCTGGTTCTATTCCCCAGTCAAGGCACATACCAGGTTGCAAGCCAGGTTTCCAGCCAGGCCCATAGCTGGAGGCAGGTGAAAGGCAACCATATACATTGATGTCTCTCTCCTTCTCTGCCTCTCTCCCTTCCTCTGTCTCTGGAACTAATAAATAAAATCTTTTTAAAAAATCGTGGGTGAAAACTGCAATTAAATCAAAAAGGAAACCAGATCCTGGGTGAACTACATATGTCATAGAGTCCATATCAAAACTTTAAAGAATCAGGAATAGTGATTCTATCACATCTCGGCTGATGGAAAAGATAAATGCCTCTTGAAAAAATAGCAGAGGATTTTGAGTTTAATCATATCATCATTCTGATGCAGCAGTTCTTCCAGATACGGTCTTATTATAGGAACAGATCAGTTTAGTTGGGAAGCAGCTACTGACCTGACAAATACTTTTTCTCCATTACATTAAGATAAGAAAGCATGAGAAGATTGCTTTCACACAGCGAGCCCAGCAATAAAACTTGATCATTTGCTTCTGGATCACTCACTCTCTACATAGGGCTGCTACCGCCCTCTAAAACACTATATATACCTGACTGGTGGCTCAGTGGATAGATGCTGGCCTGAGAACTGATAGATCGCTGGTTCAATTCCAGCCAGGACATATAACCAGGTTACAAGCCAGGTCCCCAGCCAGGTCCATAGCTGGAGGCAAGTGAAAGGCAACCATACATTGATGTTTCTCTCCCTTTCTTCCTCCTTCCCTGCCCTTCTCTCTAGAAATAATGAATAAAAAATAAATACAAATAAATAAAACACTATATATAGATATACATATACATATAGTGTTTATATATACAATTTAAAACACTATATATATATATATATTTATATATCCCCTTCTAATTGAAATATCTGTATTTTTATATATAGAGAGAAAAGCCTCTAGATGTGGACACAGTAGGAAAAATTGGTCCCTGAGAGGAACGATTAGAAAAGTCTGCCCCCGGTGGGGAGAAGAGCACATTGAAGCCTTTTTGTGCGCCTTCCTGAAGGCGGATGCAGCCCCACCCCAGGGCACAGAGCCGGTGGGCCGTGGCGAGCCAGGTGCAGACTGGGTTTCAGTTTACCCTTGCTCCCTTAGCTCAAGTGCAGCCACTGTGGCTGACAGAATCCTTTCACGTAACTCAGATTGCAAGGAATTTCAGCACTTACCGGCTCCACAAAACACTTCAGGACAAAACTACAGGAGCATGACCCCTCGGGATTCCTAGGGGCAGAGGACCTGGAGCAGGTCAGGTGCGCTCTTCTCAAGGGGTGGGTCCAGCTGCTGGAAACACAAGGGCCTCCTGGTGATTTCAGAGGGAAGGTGAGGTCTGTCCCGAAAGTATCAGCCATGCAAACTGTTTTAATTATATTGACATTGGCTCGATACTTTCAGGACAGACCTTGTCCAAGTCACATTTAGCTAAAATGCTCCAACACATTTCCTGAGTCACCCCCAAAGTATCTAGCTCTTTATGGAACCCCATGTTGTAAGGGCTCATCCAGGCTGTACCTCTTCCACTTTGCACCTAAGATTCTAATGATTCAACCCAAAGCCTCTGTATTAAGGTGCTCAATCAGGAAAATGCTTTTAATAATTAAGTCGATAGATTTGCAGTGCATGTATTTCTCAGGTCCTGTGGTGAGACAGATGAAGGGTTAGATTGATGGATGTATAGATAGGTAGGTAATAATAATCTATTATTTAATCATTTATTTTAATATTTTCCCATTTTATAGGTGAAGGGGCATTGATTTGTTGGAATAATTTGCATTTTCTTTTCTAGTGAATTTGAATATTTCAATAGTTTTACTGACCATTCACATTTTATATTTTAATTATTCCTCCTTACATGGATACCAAATGAAGTTGTCACCCATTCTGCTTAATCATATAGTTTTCTAACATAAACATAAGTGTCTATTGCTCAGTTATTATAAGACCACAATACATTTGAAGCCTAATCAATTACTTTTCTATTCAAAAACAAAACAAAAAAAATTATAATGAACAAACTTAGCAAAAAAATTAGGCTCAGCTTTAAAGTGATTATTTATTAGCATTTTCTGCATCAAATAGGAAGTGGAAAGGATAACTGAATTTATCACTGGCTTTCACTACTTTATTTAAATATTATGTATCTTTATACTACCCTTTTAAGCTCAGTATATAGTTTCTGAATGTTAGGGTACTTTTTTCATCATTAATGTGGATTTTAAAAAACGGAAGCTTGTCTTTTGCAACAGCCTGAATAAACCTGGAGACTGTTGTGCTAAGTGAAATAAGTCAGAGAAAGACAAATTCCCTATGATCTGACTTACATGTGGAATCTAATGAACAAAATAAACTGACAAACAAAATAGAAATAGACTAGAGAAATAGACTAGAAAAACAGAAATGGATCCATGGAGCAGACTGACAGCTGTCAGCGGGAAGTGGGGAGGGAAGACTGGATGAGAGAGGGTGAAGGAATTATCCAAAGATCATATATATGCATGACCCATAGACATAGATAACCGCATGGTGATGAGAGGGGAAGTGGGTAGGGGCTGGGTAAAGGTGAGCAAATGAGGGCAAATGCAGACAGCTTTAATTGTGTCAACAACAAAAATAAAGTTAAAAAGAAATAAATACATGCATCACACTTGAAACATCAAAAAGAACTGATTAGCTAATCCTTGGCTTTGCATTGATAGACCATATCCAAGTTGAAAGTTATGTAGATGAAATTAGAGAGGAAGTGTTTCATCTTGGTTAAGATTTATGTGTTGTGTTTCCTCATGACTTGTTCATTCCAACAAATAATGACCCAATTCTCTTTGACGGAAATCCCTTGGAGTGTTTCTACGATCACACGAATAAATAGTATTCATTCTTTATGTAGCATAGAATTACACTAGGATATAAATGAACTTATTGCAAATCATTTGTAACTGCAGCAAGCTCCTGTCAGAATGCTGTCAAGATGCATTTGGCAAATCTTCCCAGATAATTGATAAACAGAAAAAGTTAATTATATTCGGGACAATCAGAATGTGGATACGTGTAAATCTAATCAGAGGGTAAGATGCTCTAAAATGCTTTGTAAACCTGTAAGTGGCTTCTACTGAGTCCCATGTTCCCAGTAACAAGAGCAAACCTGATGGCCTTTAGCCTGCAACATGTAACCTCAAGAGAAAAGAATGCTGAGGAAACAAAGGGGCAGCAGTTCAAGTCAACCGCAAGAAATAATTCTTGCTTAAAACACTATTTTTCCAAAGACAAGTCGTTTGTGTGGAACCTGCTGCTGGTGTTTCTGAAGATGTTGAAATTAAATGCAGTGTGAGATTTTGTTTTTCAGTGCCTGAGAAGTGATAGCAGTTGGGCAGAACACAATATTTTGGAAATAGATTATGCATGGTTTTCTGTGGTGTTCTTTCATATGACAAAAAGAGTAAAATGGAGTACATCAGACACATTGTACTGGAGCACATCAAGACATTGTGCAAAAATAGATAAATATCTCCATCAAAGCTGCTAGTGAATTTGGAATTTGAAACTTGAATCCATTTTGATTTTGCAATAAGACTGGATTTGAATGTTGCCCTTTGAATTGAAGGACTTGAGGCCACCCACAGTGAATGTAAGACATGTTTGAACCCAGAATGAGTCACATTGCATGCCACCTGTACTCCACGGACCTAAATTTTATACCATTAAAACAGTTTAGAGCAGGAGTTCTGATGTGGAGTCTTTGGGGCCTGAAACAGCTTCAGGTAATCCATAAACACCTGGATGTTTACATAATTTGTGTGTGTGTGTACATGCATGTATGTGTGCATGTGCATGCATATATGTGCACTTACATGAACGTGAAACTTGAGTGTCTCGATCTCAGTTTAAGAGCTACTCCCTTCTTCCTTGTATCCAACCACCAATCTACTCATTGGCTCTGTTTCTATATCTTTCATTCTCCCTCTGTATCATACATAAAATGTCTCTGTATATATCACATATAAAAATTATATTTGTACAGTCAAATGATTTGCTCTACTATTGGGTTTTATTCTGTTGGGATAAAACTCCTTTCTGTGACGTGTTAGTTGGTTGATGTTAGTTGCCATATATATTCTGGTCTAAGATAGGCAAATTAATTATTTTTAATATTGAAAAAATAAATTCATTTGAGATACTATTTCAAGGTCTTTTAGGAAATGTAAAATAATTTATTATGATTAAATCATTATGATTGCCCTGCTATAAAAGTAAAAACAAATACCTCTGTTCACTACTGACTCTTGATGTTGCACATCAATTTTATTTTTGTTACTACATTTAGTCAAGTATTTTATACATTTTGCAAATATAACTGTTTATTTCATTTTTTCCTGCTATCAGCTTTGTTCTGATCAACACATGTCCTGAATAATCAGCCTCAGGAGGGTACTCACCATCCCCTCTTGTCCAACCTAGCTCTGACCAATTTGATCATTAAACTGATAATAGTAATAATAATTATTGCAAGCAAAGTCTTATCTGGCTTGCTCCCCACTCAGTAACTGTTTTGAGTAAACAAATGGATGGATGACAACTATGGATTATCTGTTGGCTGCTAAATGTATTAGGTGTTAACCTAATATTTATTTCTGTTAACATTAAATTGTACATGTATTATCTAGTTCATGCACGTTGTGTTAAACATATTAAGCATTTTATGTGTCAGGCTTTAGTAGGTGCAACCCAAATTCCTGTTTCTTTTTCTTTTATGGGTTTTTGACACTGTCTAATCTCAAAGACTGGTGTTGCCTAGTTTGGTCCATCCCCACTACCTCTCGGTGACTACATTGGAAGCTCTACCTTCGTCTCTTCACCTGAACAAACTGTTCTGTGTTTTCATGGAAAACCTTTCTCACAAGCTTCAAACTACAATATTCTTCTGCCTGCCAAATAGATTGTCCTGGATATTTTATAGGTATTTATAATTCAGCAGGTCAGCCTTCAAAATGGCCCTACTTCTTTTTCACATTATATTGTTTGCATGAAAAGCCCAATATGTGTTTTGGAAGAGCAAACATATGCTCCTAGATTTTTTTATTATTTGAACATTTTGCCTTTTTGCCTATTTTATTAAGGGAACAGAGCCTCCTTAAAATGTGAAGAGATGGTTCATTCCTATCTCCAAAGACTCAGCATTCAGTTTGCAAATTTTAATGACACTGTGCTCAAACAGTTTCAGAGTATTTTGTCATAATATGCTAGATGCTTTAAAATTCAGCATAATGAAGCACAAGGCATCCCCCTGTGAAAACAGTTCTGGAATAAATCTACAATGTGATGAAAAATCTTGCCAAAGGATTATGGTTAGGTTTATTGTAAAAAAAATAATAATAATAAACAAACCAACAAATAAACAAAACCAACAGCAGTCTTTATATTATTTTGGGGGTTGTGGAAAGTTGCACTTTAAATGATATAAGAATATAAGACCATCCCTGGCCACTTGCACAGTCCTTAAAAGTCGCTTTCCAGGATATTAGACAATTTGGTTGTGGTCAAAATGTGCAGCAAACATAACAGTTAATAGCAAGGGATAAGAACTACATCAGATGTCCTTTTCCTATTTTTTAAAGGGAAATATTTCCCGAAACCACAAAAGAAAACATAAAATTAGAAATATTTCCATTTAAGCCAGGAAAGATTTGAAGGACTGGCATGAATCCTCACCTTCAAAGCCATACCTGCCAGTGTGTGTTTGACTTTTACACTTCTCAGAAGATTGAGTTTCACCTTTAGAGAAGCATTTACATCCAAATTTTAACTTTCCCTTTGCTTCACTTGGCTTCCTAAATAATTTCGGAGTTCTCAAGGGGTCTATACTTCTCTAATGTTATCTTTCTCTCCCTAACCTGGATCTACTTTTAAAATGAAACCCCCTTTTTAAAATGACTCATAAACTGATTCTCAAGCTGAAGTGCTGAGATAAATAAAGTGCCAATTTCAATTCTAACAGGAAGCCTCACTCCAGGGTTGGAGCAGCTCCAGCCGGCAGACTTGTCACTACTTGGTGTCTGCACCTGCCCAAGTTTCCAGGCGTCTGAGCACTTTTGTTCCGACATTCATGTGATTTTCTACCTCCTCCCTTTTTTACTACATCACCCCCTAACTTAATATATTGTCCCTCTCTGAGAGAGCTGCTTATTTTTAAAAACATGAAAAACAACTTCTTGGCAGTACTTGCACTGTAATAGCCAGTTTTATCTTTTTGTCACTAGATTTCTAGTCCATGTTACAATCCTTTGGTCCAGATGCAGAATTTCTTCATAATAAAATTTTATGCTGCTGCTTTAAGTACAGATGCCCTGTCTGTTAACTCTGTGATCAGACTGAAAAAGTAACCTGCTTGTGTGATATCGTTTGTTAATAAAGAAGTGATGTATTTAAAAAACATGCAGTGAACTTAGATGGTGTGGGATAATTTGATCTTCTTCTGTTTTTCTGTGCATAGAAAGGAGAAATTTACAAGGTCTGTCCCAAAAGTATTGGCTGTGCAAACTGTTTTAATCATATTGGCATTGGCTCAATACTTTTGGGACAGGCCTCAAATAATAGCGTTGTCCATATAAAAATAAATCTAACCCTGGTTGGTAGCACAGTGGATAAGGCACCAGCCTGCGAACCCAAAGGTCTCTGGTTCAATTCCCTGGCCAGGACACATAATCAGGTTGCAAGCCAGGTCTCCAGCCAGATCCGTAGCTGGAGGCAGGTGAAAGGCAACCATACATTGATGTTTCTCTCCCTCTCTGCCTCTTTCCCTTTATCTCTCTCTGGAAATAATAAATAAAATCTTTTGAAAAATAAATCTAAACTCATTTAGAAAGAATCAAAAGAAAATAGCAGTTGGTTCTATTGGACAGGTTACTAAGCATCCATCAGTATCTGCATTATTTTAATTACCATTTTTAGAGAAACTATCAAGTGTCACACCATGGGAATATAAAAAGTAAAGAGGAAAGCAAACTCTCTTAAACAACTTGAAAGCAAGTATCCCAAGAGCCATTACAACATTATCTGTCATTTGTTACAACAAAACTACATATAGCGTTTCAATTTCCTTGGAGGAAATAAAAATGATTATCAAGGATTAAAACTGATCTTAGAAGAACAGAATGAGATAGGGTGTTAAGCAGAAAAGCTAAGAAAAAGCACTTGAAGGAAAAGTTTTAGCTGATGGAAAGAAATAAAATCACTGACTTGTCTTGGTATAAACATGGAATTATAAGTATTAATTGGTCAATGCCCCTGAGTTGCCAGGCATAAATGTAAATGGTGGGAAGAAGAACTAAGATGACACTAAACCATAGATTCCTGTGTTCATTTGAAACATTTTGTGTTTGTCTTTTAGAAAATGGGGGACATTTGTAAACATCTAAATAGAGACTTACACAATTGACTAAGTGCTGAAATACCAAACTGGTAAAAATGTACAATGGCAGAATATGGAGAGAGTTAAAACAAACAAACAAACAAACAAACAAACAGAGCAAGAGGCTACTATAATTTTTGGAGTTAAAATTTGACAAAGTTCAAATGAAAAGTGTGTGGAAATAAATGAAGATTACCCAAATGAAAACAAAGAGAGGCTATTCCGAGCTTGCTATGGGAAGATGGTCAGCCATTAACACATGCATTTGGAAGATACTCAGAGATAAAGGAGTTGGAAATGCTTTATAGTGAAAAAAAAAAGGAAGGTTTTAGATATGCTCATGTTAGAAGTCGTTAGCATGAGGAGGCTGGAGGCAGGCTAACAAGAAGTGAGACATCCTGTGTGATTCTACCAAAGAGGCATTTTCTGGTTAGTTCTGAGCAGTGGCAAACATTAGGGAGGTTGGCAAGTCCTGATCATTCTTGGTTGGTTTCCTGGACTGACTGGCTGCTGGTAGTTGTGAATTGGTTAGTGCAGAAATGTCCATCAGAGTTCTATTGTCAAGTATATTCCATCTGTTGCCCTTTTTTGTAATGTTCAAACTCTCAAATGGGAACATATAAAGGTAAACTGTCTAGTTACATAACTTGAACATTAATTGTAAATGAATTTAAGAAAGGACATCCAAGGAAACAGAGCAGAGGAACAGCCTTGAGGAGGAAGAACAGATATTCATTGTAGTATGTGACCTACCAAGCACTTGGCTGAGACACATGATACGCCTAACTCTTTTCATTCTTACCTTGAGTCTGAAGACAAGTCTACATGTTCAAAGAACCCTATTCCCAACATAAGGGAACTCACAGAAGTGATGCAGAGGTAGTTTCTGATTAGACATGTAGATTGAGAATATTTAAACATATTATTTTGAAAATAAAATTTAACCAAAATTGTCAGGTACCGCCTTCTGGGAATGAGTACTTTATAATTAGGTCTAGGTTGATTTAAAAACAATCTGACTGAAAAAAGTGAAAAGAAAAAGAAGATAATTTTAAAAATAGGATTTTCCATTTCTTTTCTTTACTCTTTAAAAAAAAAAATCTTCGGACTTTTCAATAGTAGCACTTGGAGGGAATACAGTGCTCTATTCTTTGTAAAAAGGCCATTCTTCATTCCCTGAGCCTAAAATAGACTTAGACCAGACAAGAAAGAAAAATAAGCCAGCTGCCCTTTCCAACAACTGGTCGACCTGTCTTCACTGTATGAATAATTGTTCGTGGTGTCAAGGAGACTCACACATTAAATTGACAACAGGGGAAATTTCCTGAATGTGCTTACTAAATTATCTTTAAAGTGAATTTAAATTTGAAAGAATTTCTTTCAAAATTTCTTCAAAAATTTCAGCCAATTTTGAAGAAAGTTTGAAAAGTAATGGAAGATTATTTTTGTTTTTGTTTATAGTATTCATCTTCTTCTTAATGTCAATATCTGAATGTATAGGTAAGCTCCTTCCCACAGCCTGGTCAACAAGTCAACAGGTTTATGAAAAACCTACAATATGTGAAGTATTAAGATCAAGATCCAGAGAAATATAATGCAGAATTCTTGCCCTTGAAGAGCCTAGAGCATGAAGGAGGGGGTGGAGGTGGTAAGCTAGAGGTAGGCTATATTTTTAGCAAAGAATCAATAATAATAGAAGAAAAAATAAAAATGCCAATTAATCAGAACAGCCCATTGCTTTTGGATTTCATATGCTGCAGAGATAACATTGGACTTTGTGTTCAGCAAAGATGTGAGAAAAAAAAGTAACAATCAAGAAGTGAGGAAGGACATGCTTCTGGAGCAGTTGTCACAACATACATTTTCATTGATTCAGGCTTACTGACAATATAATTTACATCAGCAAAACTCATTTCTTCTGGCAGAGTTGCATGAGCTTTGATAAATGTAATCAGTTGTCTAACCACCAACATAATTAAGATATAAGCTATTTCTTTCCATCATCTTCCCAATGTTCCCCATTCCCCTTCATCATCCTCAGCCTGCCTCATTCCTCACTCCTAGCCCCTGCAACTGATGGTCTGATATCTGTTTCTATACTTAGCATTTTCTAGAATATCATACAGACAGAAACATTTAGTCTGTTGCTTTTTGAGTTCTGGCTTCATTCCTTAGCACTTTTGGACTTCATTCATTCTATATATGTATATTTATATCTATATCTTCACTCATTCTGCATATATCAATAGTTTTTTTTTTTTAAATTGTTAAATACATTTTGAATTCCCCTATCAGTGCATAAGAGTTTGGATTGTTTCACATCCTTGCCAACACTTTGTATTGCCTGTTTTCTTCTATATTTTAATTTCAGCCTTTCTAGGCTACATGCAGTGAAATCTCATTGTGATTTTAATTTACATTTCCCCAATGACCACTATGTTGAATAGTTTTCATGTGCTTATTTGCCATCTCTATCTTTGGAAAAGTATTTGTTCATATTTTTGGTCAATTTCTTATTGGGCAGTTTTTATTCTCCATATTGAATTTTAAGAGTTCTTTTCATTACTCTGACCATAAGTAATTTTTCAAATATGCATTTTTAAATTCTTTCTCATTGGTGTCGTATCTTTTTTATTACCTTAACAGTATCATTTGAAAATCAATTCTTAATTTTTTTGATAAATATCAACACCATGTTTTATATTCCATATTTGTTTTCTGAAAAACAAGAAAAAACAAAATCTTGCCTGACCAAAAGTTACAGGGATTTTTTATGTGTTTCCTTCTGGATGTTTAGAGTTTTAGGTTTTATATTTTGGTCTGTACTCTATTACCAGGTAATGTTCATAGGTGGTGAGTGGAGTAGAATAAGTTGAAATTCTCTTTTTCTTTTAGTTTTTACTTTTAAAAAGTTTTGATTGTGCAATCATTCCAGTACTTTATAGGGATAAGCAGTTCCCTTCCAGTGAATCATCTTGGCATCTTTATTGAAATCAATTAATCATATAACTATGGGTCTTCTTCTGAACTCTCTGTTTGGTTTCATTAATCTATATGTCTAGGCCACATGTCAAAGCATAATTTTTTGACCAAATGTTCTGAAATTACATGCAAAAAATTATAAATAAACAAACAAGTAAATAAATAAATCCCTTGGTTAAATTAGCTCTTATGTATGCTGATCTCCACTTTATTTTTAAGCAAATGACAGCATTGGATGGCCACAGTTTTTGAAAGTGCATAAAAATAAAATAAGTCAAACCTGTAGGTGGTAACTTTTAAAAATCTAAAAATCACAAGAAAAATAGAAAAATTTACCTAGAGCATATACTCCAGATGAAGTATTAATTCTTGGAAATAAAATTAAAACATTCCTCTATACAGTAATCTTAAACTATTAACAACATTAAAGGGACTAGTACTTCCAAAGTACCTCTGCAAATCCTAAAAAGAGGGTGTGAAGGGATACTCATAGTGGTCCAGACCTAAAACTGAAGTATAATATTTGGGCTTGAATTATAAAGAGATTAACAGCCTCACCCCCACCCCCCATTTTTTATGTAAAGAGCTTTTTGTGTCTCTCAATATCATCAAATTTTCATGCTGTCTTTTAAGAGATTTTTATTTCTTCATAAACCCGGCATGGTCAAAGTGGTCAGGTTTTTTTATACATGGATTCATACTTAAAAGTTTAATTAAGAACTGAGATGGAGACCAGAAGAGACAAACAGATTTATTAGGCTTGCGTCTGGTCTAATGAGAAGAAACTCCATGATTATTTGAACAGAGTGGGAAACCACTCTGCAGAAAAAAATTCTATAATAACTTGGGGCATAAGCCCTGGATTTGCAGAGACAGTTCCAGTTTATGCTTGTGGACCCACTGGAATTATGCATAGGGTCTTCTTTCTTTCTAAATGTGCTCCAGTTTAAAGAACAAATTATATATTTTTCCTATCTCTTCATTTTACAAGAAGCACTTCTTGGTGTGTAATAGAAATGGAAAGCCCTCTTTTGCACATCTCTTTCATGTCACTCACTAGTCTAAAGGTCCTAAACAAAATTACTCTTCCTTTCTGCTTCTAGACTGACTTTTATCCTTGTCAGATTTCTTACACAAGTCACTATAAGTGCCAGTATTGCTGAGGGAAAAGATTAATCCTCAAGTATATGAGAAACCAAGGTGAATTTACTACAATTCCAGCAAGGGAGAACTATCTTTGCAAAGCAAAGAAAAAAAAGGGAAGAAAGGAAAAAGAAAAGCCAATCTTATATAGACTTTTTGGGGAAGTACAATGTGGTGTGAGGATGAGATGCATTTACAAACAAAAGTAATAGAGCAGATGTATGGGATCTTTAGGGATTGTCTAAATAAGTATATAGAAACAATTGTTAATGAACTGATTGGAGGTGGTTAAACAAGTTCTTGTTTATTTGCTTAGGGCTTAAATATAGGGCTACATAATAGTATGTTTTTCACTTTCTTTCCTGAACTTGGAACATACAACATTTTATTCTCACCATAAGAAAGAATTGAAAAACTATACTATATTTAAATGGTAAACTACACTATTAAGAGAGCCTGAAGGGAAGCTACAGAAAGGTGAGTTTGTCACATAAATGACAAACTTTTCATATGCAGCACTTTTATGTAGAACTTAAACTAATCAGTGAAAGAGAAGACAGGCAACACAACAGAAAAATGAGTAAATTACCTGAACAGGCACTTAGAAAAACAGAATAAGATCCAAATGCCCCATAGAACTATTAAAAGTTTTTCACTCTCACCCCTATCCCTATCCCTATTCCTATCCCCTTGCCAGGATAGCCTTATATATAAGACATAAATCATTAATTCAGCACTTGTACTTGAAGGATGTGTTTGGTCGCAAATACATTGTCTCTGCTGTGGGGGATCCCCATCCTGCTAAGACCCCCAATCATGGATTGGACAAACTAACCTGGACTCAAAGCTCCTGGGGAGAAAAGGGGTAGTCACTTTCTCTAGTGGGGAGTGTGCACTGTCCCCTTTCCCAATGTAGATTTTGTTGGAGCTAATCCATGCAAAAAAATAAGGGTACAGATAATTGCCATAAAATATCCAATGTTTAGGGAGGATAAGCTACAAAACACATAGAGCAGTATCTGGTCAAGGATGGTCAGGCTTGCTGGTGCCAGAGCAATGATAAAACATAGTTCAGGAGTTCGTTCTGGCCTTAACTCAAACATCTATTAATGAGGATCAAAACATACACAAAGCAGAGCAGGCTTCAAGGTTTATGTTTTGATTCTAGGCCTGATTTTTCCCATGGAAACACACCTTTAAAGGATCATGTCTGCTGCCTGCATCATGTCTGCTGCCTGCTTCCCATTTTCAGTCATGGCTTCCAGGCCAGCTTTCTGGGCCTGGCTCACACAGGTGCTACGGTTTCCAAAACCACACAAAGCAGTCCTATATATTATGGCAGTTAGAACAGGGCAAGGCCTTTATATAATTTCAGATAGTAACTATAATTAAAAAAAACATATTTGTCCAGTTATTCTAAAACAACTTACAGGTAATTTAAAAATTACAAAAATCATGAAAATAGACACATATATCATAATATGTTAAAAAATAAATTATTAGAGTTATCATTTGTCCCACATAAAGAGAATTTTAAAAGACCATAAGACAATGTTGTTGTTATTGAAGCTATATAAAAGTAACAATTTTGGGAAGCCAGATTCACCTATAAGTCAAAATAAGCATTAAGAGAAAATGTTAGAGGAGCCAGTGAGAACTGGAACTGCAGAAGAGGTGACATACCCTAGTCTAGATGGGGACACTACTTGCTGAGGACAATGTTAAAGAAAGGAAGAAGTAGAGGGGAAATATCCCAATATTCCTCCCCCAGTTTTCTGATCTGCTGTGGAGACTTCCACTGACTGGCTAAACTATGTAGAAGCCCAGTGATGACAGAGTTCTGTGCTGTGTTTCACAGTGGTCAGTATGGTTTGCACAAAACAAGGTAGAGAAGGGTGCAGAGAATTTCTGAGACCCAGCAGTGAGAAATGGGAAATAAGAGCATAATCATTGTGTTATCCCCTGCATATTATGATGATCAAATAATTTAACAAAAAATATATATATATACATTTTTTTTGTTAAGAGTGTCAAATTAAACTTGAGATCATATGAATCAAAAAGTAAAATAACCTGGCTGGTAGCACAGTGGATAAGGCACCGGCCTATGAACCCAAAGGTCGCAGGTTCGATTCCCCAGCCAGGGCACATAACAAGGTTGTAAAACAGGTGTCCAGTCATGTCTGTGGCTGGAGGCAAGTGAAAAGTAACCATACACTGATGTCTCTCTCCCTCTCTGCCTCTCTCTCTTCCCCTTTCTAGAAATAATTAAATAAAATATTTTTAAAAAAAAAGTAAAATTTAAAAACTATTTCTGGGACCTGGCTGGTGGCTCAGTGGATAGGCACAGGCCTGTGAACACAAAGGTCGCTGGTTTGATTCCCAGTCGGGGCAAATAACCAGGTTGCAAGCCATGTATGTCTCCAGCCAGGTCTTTAGCAGGAGGCAGGTGAAAGGCGACCAACCATACACTGATGTTTCTCTCCCTTTCTTCCTCCCTCCCTGCCATTCTCTCTAAAAATAATTTTTAAAATCTTTTTAAAAATCTATTCTGGAATATTCTAACAAAAACAATTTTTATATTAGCATGCAATAAGGATTAGTAAGTGTTTACAATATGGTAGGACCGCCCTGTTTTGCATATTAACAATCTAGTTGTGTAGTATTCCTCATAAAAGTACTATTGGATTAGAACCCATTTCTCAATCTTACTTTCAGGTGAGGAAAGTGAGTCACAGATTAGATTTACCTATATTCACACAGCCAGTGAAGTTTCAAGTTGAGGTCTGGCTTCAAAGACGTACTCTGTAGTATTAGTAGACAAATGAAAATGGGGAAATAACATAGCATAGATTGAGCAATAACTTGTCTAAGCATGGTGTAGAGTTCTCTATATTTCTAATAAAATAATATTTAAAAATATACCTCCTGATGCATTTTCTCTTTATGTTTTTCCTTTATTTACTACAAATCCTTACTTCCTTTGAGGCTAAGCCATGAGGTTTTTCACCCTCAGTGAAGGACATATTAGCTAAACAAGGTCCAAAGTATAGGACAGAAGAATAAATTATTAGAGACATATCAATTCACCAGAAAAGGAAAGTACATTAAGGTCTGCAAAGGCATATTAAGATGGTTACAGCAAGAGTGCATTCTGAGAGCAGGAGAAAAAGGACTGTTGGTATTGTATTTCCTGGGAACACTTAAGACTACCAGGGGACAAATTTGTAGGTTAACGTCTCAAATTATTTTAAAAGTAAATGCTTGGTGCACTGATCTGCTCCATTCACCCCCAGGAGAAATATTTATGGATTTATACAAATCAATTATTTATGCTTAATTCTATGCCCAGGAAACCCAAGTCTAAACACAAAGCCTGTATTTTGGGAGCAATGCCATGATTAATCATTTAATACCTATGCTTAAAAAAAGAAAGTTATTAGGCATCATGTAGACAGAACAACTAGCCATGATTGAATTAATGAATAAATTTTAACTACCTCCCATAGAGTACTCAATATTATTTCCAAGGGGAAACTAATAAAAGAAACTCTTTAAAAATCCATGGTGTTGGGCAGTTGCATAACCAAAAGCCTTATTGTATTTGGCAAATTATATGTGAGGTTAAGACTGAAATTGTCCTCATCAGCAGAAAAGAAAGAAAAGTGACTGTTAGTGGCAGGTTCTTAATATTTTGAAGCATAGTAAAGTAGGAAACCTAAGCATCCCCTAGGTGTTACCAGGGAACTCATTGCTGACTGTCAGTCAAGGTAATTGACATAAAGAGAAAATAAAATCTATTCTAATATAATGCCGGGAGTCAATGTTAATAAAACATAGCAGAGAAGTCCAGAGAGTTTCTGAAATGCTCCAAATGCAAGCCCATTGAGAACTGAATGGTTCTTACTATTCTTCATGCAGAAGTCCGATTCCCTGCAGGATTTTTAGAAGGAAATTAGAAGTGCCAATTCCATTAGGAGGAAATGGCATTGTGTAGATTGATATGGAAAGATGACTATGCTGTATTGTTAAGTAAACAGAAAGGGTGTTTCAGGCCATTATGCAAAGTAAGATTCAGCTAAACTAAATAACAGCAGCAACAACTTACAAGAAGCTCCCGGGTTTCCTTCAGCAGAATGTGGTGTAGCTGGCTTGCCTTTCAACCTTGCCAAGTCTCTGATGGCGGAAGTCTTATTTCTGAGTCCACACATGTTAAGCCACGATTTTGGCAGAGATTTTTCATTTTCAATCACCTCTCTGTGCACCTCTCCTGCCTAATGAGAAACAGGTACAAACTTCTGGAATAAACAACATGGAGACGCTTGCTTTCATTTCCCATTTCACATGTGTTTAGATGAGAAAAAAATGGAAGAGAATCAGAAAATGTAACATACTTAATAGGACTATATGAATGGATGGGGGTGCAACTACTGGCATTGATCCTGGCCCTGTGCTTTCCTTTTTTCCCTAATTTTTCAGGCTTGTTTCCCTTAGGTGACCATGAGTTTCCTGATGGCCTCTGGCCTTGTCAGGCTGTGCAAGGTGACCTCTTGTAGTGTTGCTACTCCAGACTTATGTAGCTTCTGACTTTCCACTTGCTCTGATCTTCACCCAGTGTTCTGTACCTTCCAAAACTATGCATCTGAGGCTGCCCCTCCACCTGATTTCCTGTGTTCTTCCCAAACCAGCTTCTCTGACACACATGCCCTTACAGTGTTCCATATGTTCAAATTTATACCTCCAGCTCAGACATAATTCATGATGATATTAACCTTGTTAACCTTGATTACTTGGTCAGGGCTATACATATCTGCCAAATTTCTCCAGTCTCAAAGTTACTATTTTCCCCCTTTCCATACAAATTTGTCAGGATGTTGCATCATTTTAAAGTTATTTTGTTAGACCTGTGTTTTCTTTAATTTTCCCTGGAAGTACAAAGAACACATCTTTTAACATATTTTTCTCCCAGGCACATTTTACATTTGAAAATTACTAAGCAACATTTTCAAGTATGTTAAAAATGTTTTCTTCAGAATCCCCACATAGTTTTGTATTATTTTATGCAATATGTATGTTTATGAAAGAAAATATAGGCATTGTGCTGTGTTGTAATAACCAAAATGGTCTTGGGTTTCTGTACTTTTTATATAACTGCTTCCCATTTTGTATTTCATTTCAACCTCAATTTAGTTAAAGGTGGTTTAATAGCAACAGTAATCTGTCCCTTGTCCTGTTGTTTTTGTATTTTGGGGGCTTGCCACTAGTTTGGCCCTAGTGTCCCTTTGTAATTTGCTTTTCTAGATGTTTTTAGTCTTCAAAAATGAGTTATCACATTGATTTGAAGTCTGAGTAAAAACTAAATGAAGGGTTTTGTAAAGGGTATTAAATCATGTGTGTGTGTGTGTGTGTGTGTGTGTGTGTATGTATATGTGTGTCTGTAGTTTGTCTAGAAGGTATCCAGCCATGTAATATGAAAAATTGAGACATTTATTGAGAAGATACAAGATACAAGAAACATTGTACATAGGAAAATGATGTCTCCATCCCTTTCAAAGTAGGCACCTTTGGACCTCACACAGTTCTCCCCATCACCATCTGCTGCCCTGTTGCAGTTTCCTGAATCTCACTGAAGTCTCTTCCCTTTCAAAGGTGACTTTAGTTTGGGGAAAAGCCAGAAGTCGCAGGGTGCCAGATCTGGGCTGCAGGAGGGCTGAGTCACCTGGGTGATTTGATGTCTCACCAAAAAACTCTGCGAGCGATGTGATGCATGAGCAGGCACATAATCATGATGAAACTGCTAATCACCAGCTGTCCATAGCTGCGGCCTTCTGAATCACCTGAATAGTTCCTGCAGAAGAATGTTCAAGCTTAATGCAAAATTTGATGCAGATTCATTGCTCTACTTGCTCAGTCATTTTGATGCGGCAGCCACACAGTACACGTGTTCACTCAATGGTGTCTACTGACCCCAGTGACTGGAAGAGTCAATTCGTCATTGTTCATAATACATGCGCATTCCAGTTCACTCTCTTTGGCTGCCACGTTACATCATGTCCTCACAAAGTGTTATCATTATATTAATAATGGTTGAACTTTTTCCAGGTTATATATATATATATATATATATATATATATATATATATATATAATGTCCAAAACCATGCAATCTTATTTTTATAAGCTCCTCCCACTCCCCCTATTTTCCTTAAATTTCATGAAGCCTTACATTCTTGTTAGGTAATGCTTTCTAATTCTTCTTCCTGGTTGAGTGACACCCAATGGATATTCGTTAAATACTTGTTAATTGGTGGTTTTACTGACAAGGGTAATGGTGATACTTTTGTGAAAGAGCTACCAGTATACTAGTTTTCCAGAAACTAACGTATGATTGAGTTTGTTTTCAGACTTATTTTCATGAATACAAATGAAGCCATAGCAGAGGAAAGAGGAAATAGCATGGCAGTTGGATCAAAAGAATGAATTCTTGGTCATGACTGTGATATTTATTATCTGGTTGCCCTTAGGCAAGTCATTTATTAAACTGAACTTTATTTAGCAGTTTCCTCTATAAAAGACCATGCAAATACATGTTTGTATTATTTTTCAGCACCAGTAATTATGAAAAAATAAAAATCAGGTTAATTGCCCATATTTTAGTCTCTGTTAATGGTATCAATTTTGTTATGGTAATCACATTATATTTTTATGCACTAATTATTTTTTCAAAGATAACTGATTAGCCTTAATATACATAGTAGACAATTATCAGAATTTTTAATGTGAAAATAAGACTGGCATTTTTAAGCTATATGTTAGAAAAAACAACTGAGAAGTTCTTTTAATTGTCCACTTGGGTAAATAACTCATGTCAAATGTGTAAAAATGCTTAAAATTTAAAGAATGTAAGGGCTGGAAGATAATTTAGAATGGCCATCTAGCTTAAACTACTTATTTTACACATGAATACAAAGATGAATTCTGCCTTCATGATGGTAAGAAGCCAGATAATTTTGCACACACCAGGATTTTCTAAACACAAACTTATTGTCAATGCTGTACATGTTTAGGCAAAATGAACAGATTACAGGTTACATGTGTTTGGATAAATGGTTCTTCCTTTATTTATCTACTCTCCTCAACTGGAATTATGCTGTCTATTGTTCATATTCTCAGAGCATTTTAACTCTTTGGCACAAAGCATGACCTGACTTATCTGAGCTTGATTCTCCAAACTAGGCTGTGAGCCACTGAAGGAGAGGAACTTTCTCTTTTGTCTTTTTTCCTAACTATGTGCAGCTTCTTACACATAGAAGGGACTCTATATATCCATTTTCAATTGATATTAAAATGTATGACTTTTGTTATTTAGTGTTATTCTAAGAAACAGTTTGACATTCTTAGCATATAGTATTTGAAATGTAGGGATTTCTAGATAATCAGATAAATAACTTTTTTAAAATTATATTTGTGTCCTTAATATTCTCATCTTTATAATTATGGGTTACCTGTTGCAGAGTGGTCACGAAATACACCTGTAACATTTAAGCTATAAAGTCAGAGGCCAAAATCAGCATGCTGATATTTCACATTTTAAAAATAAATTAACTTATGTAGAAGCTGTTAATCCTTGATGTCAAGCAGTGCCACATTTTTCTCCTAAGTAATTTTAAATATAATTTCCCCCTGGATTTTAAAAGCACTGAGATATGCTATATTGAATAAAATCAACTCCGCTTGGGGAAAGAAAGACACACTTCATATAGCCTGAGAATAATTTTCCATACAATAATGCATTTTCTCTTAGAATCAATCACAATTCAACTTGTATATAATCAAGAAAAAACTTCTAATTCTGACGCTAATTCAGAAGGCGCAATCTACTAGAGTTAGAACTGCTGTAATGGTATTTATAAAGTGCTAAAATAGCTCAAAAGTGAAATACATAGTGAAGAAAATCAAGAAATATGGTTATTAGTAATTTTATTTCTCAAGCATACTGTTTATATGTGGTATTAATATAATGATGATATATGAAGCTATCAGAAGATTGTCTGCAGGTAGAGTTGATTAATATCATTTGAGTATGGCTTTCAGGTGTGTATATATATTGTGTATGTACATAAATTAAATATAAGTGTGCACCAGGGGATAATTATTATCATGGTGCTAGTTTATGTTTCTAGCCTTGTACATGTCATAAATGCTAATACATATGCATTGGTCTTTAAAATAACACTTTTTCAAATAATACTATGAGGTGGTCATGACAAAAATTATTCCAGTTTTTTTAATTGGGACATTTAATTCCAGATACTGTAGGTGACTGTCAGAAGAACTCAACTACAAAAAGCATAACTAAGGTTACAAATCACTTCTAGATCAGTCTGGTGCTCATTTAGAAGGAAGTAATATTCACATGAGATACACACACACTCATGTACTCATTTTGCATGAATTCAACAGCATAGTAGATAAGGACAGGGGAGCAGAGCTGTACTTACTAGCGTCATATAGTGGTTTTGTCACTTAACTTTCTCTGCCTCATGAAACTATTAACATTTGTGCCTCAGCGTCCATTTCTGCCCAATAGGAGCCATGATAATACACACCCAAGTTATTTTAAGGGGGTATCGAAGTATTTGAATGAAACAAAGTATGTACTTAATAATGATACCTATCGTCATCATCATCATCATCATCATCATCATGCACTTTGTCATTGGAAAAGTAATACCTCTTCTCTGAGATCTATAACTTGTCTTATTGATATTGTGAAATTTTAAAACCATCTAACTGTGGGAGACAAAACAGATGATCTTAGAGAACTTACACATTATGTGGCCTAACATCTAATCAAATAAATTTAATTAAAAATTACCACTGACCTGGGAACCCAAATGTTGCTGGTTCAATTCCCAGCCAGGGCACATAACCAGGTTGCAAGCCAGGTCTCCAGCCAGGTCCTTAGCTGGAGGCAGATGAAAGGCAACCATACATTGATGTTTCTCTCCCTCTCTGCCTCTCTCCTTTCCCCTCCCTCTGGAAATGATAAATAAAATCTTTTTTAAAAAGTTAACCAAATTACTTTTATTGTAATATAATATTTAATATATAAAATAACTGCGCAGGATTTTTGTATAGTTTGAAAAGTCTCCATATATGCATCTTCCCTTTCACCCTTGTCTCCCTCCCTTCTAGAGGAACTACAATTTTGATACTGGTGTTTATTACATTTTTGTTTTCTTTTCATTTTTTCATTATGTGATATATAGAAGGTATCCCATGCATAAAACTTTGAGAGAGAGGAAAGGAGAGAGACAGAAAGAAACACTGTTTTGTTTCTTTGCTTATTTATGCATTCAGTGGTTGATTCTTAGATGTGCTCTGACCAAGGATCCAACATGCAACCTTGGCATATCAGGACCTTTGTTCTGACGCAGCCGAGCTACCTGGCCAGGGCCAAGCCTTGCTTTCTTGACTCAAGATATGACAAATTCTGAGGTTCAGTTTACATGCCAGATTTGTGTGGGCCTCTTTTTCTCTTGCCCTATTCTGATTTCTGTACTTGCTTCTCTGTTTTCCTGAGAGCATTCCTTTCAGGGGCAGGCAAAGGAATTCCCAATTAAGGCAGTACCCTGGGGAACCCAGCCGAAGAAGGCATGGGAAGTAACTGGCCAAACACTTGCAAAGAAAGGGAAGAAAATAGTACCATGGCCACAAGCAGAACTAGGTCTGGGAGTCAAGTCAAGCCAAGCCTTTTGTTCCCTGATTTTGTGCCCTTTCATGTAAAGAATCATCACAGAGCTCTTGAATTATTGCTTGTGTCTGAAGACAAGGGGTTTGGGGCAAAGATGAATTTTCTTCCCTTTGTGCTTAAAAATGTACCTTTTGTACAAAAAAATTCAAGTTTCTCTTTAGAATGTGTCACACATAATTAACTCAGAGATAATATATACAATGCTGTTTACAACTGAAGTCGCACAGTACTCAACAACAAAATGGCAGCAACAGGCAGATTTTTGGAATAGCATCAGATGGTAATTACCTACCTGGGAAATCGTAGTGCTTATTCAGGCTTAATACAATAGGTCTCATTTGTACAAACACCTCAGCATGAATTTGAAAGTAGCTGAACCCTGGCTGGTGGCACAGTGGATATGGCACTGGCCTGTGAACCCAAAGGTTGCTGGTTTGATTCCCAGCCAGGGCACATAACCGGGTTGCATGACAGGTCTCCAGCCAGGTCCATAGCTGGAGGCAGGTGAAAGGCAACTATACGTTGATGTCTCTCTCTCCCTCTCTGCCTCTCCCCCTTCCCCCATTTCTGAAAATAATAAACTCTTATCCCCTGGGCCACCAGTCAGGGCAATAAATAAACTCTTTAAAAACACACACACACACAAAAGAAAGTAGCTGAAATAATGTTAGATGCTATTACATTTTACTTTGAGGTGGAAATGTCTATCAAAGTATATACATACATTTGAATGTATACCTTCTTCTAAATACAGCCATGTAGAGAAGGCATAGAATGAGAAGCAGTGTTATGTAGTGAAAATATCAGTAAGTATGGAATTGGAAAATACAGAATTAAAGTATTTTTACCTTTCAGATATACAACATTATAATTCAACAAATGTATAGACTACAAGATGATCATCCCCAGAGGTCTAATTAACTTATCCACCACCATGCAATTGATCCTTTCACCTTTAGCCCACCTCCTCAAACCCCTCCCCCTCTGGTAATCACCAATCAGTTCTCTATATCTATGTTTGTTTTTGTGTGTTTGTTTGCTTTAAATACAACATATGAGTGAAACCATATGGTATTTGTCTTCCTTCTGATTTATTTTACCCCCAAAGTCCACCTATGTTGCCTCGGATAGCTAGATTTTATCTTATTTTTTATGGCTGAGAAACATCCATTGTTTACATATATTCACCACATCTTGTTTATCCATTCATTCACTTATGGAAAGTTAGATTATTTCCATTTTTGGCTATTGTATATAATGCTACAACTTATGTAGAGGTACGTATATACTTTCAAATTAGTGTTTTCATTTTCTTTGGTTAAATACTCAGAAATGGAATTGAAGAATCTCCATATTGTTTTCCATAATGGCTGCACCAGTCTGCATTCCTACCAACAGTGCACAAGGAAACAGCTAATTGGTTGATTTCATTCCTAGATGAGTTCATGAAAGTCAACCTCAGATTTTTTTGGTTGGATGCAATTTGCCTGTACATATTTACTTCAAATGAAATTTCCCATATTAAAATTTCATTTGCTGTACAGCTGTTAAAAGTTTGTATATTTATTTAATTACATGTTATTATCAAAGAAGCCATAGATGTTCTCAATGCGGCCTAGAGTAAAGACAAACTTGTTCTCTTCCCTAGATATCTGTTTCAGTTCCTTCCTGTACCCCTACATGGTATATCATTTATAATAAAGTAAACCTCTTAGGAGAAAAGATTCATTTATTTGATATGTCTAATTAAACTTTCCTTAATTGATTATGCTCCCAGGAAAATAGTAAGTATAATTGACAGGATGAGATGAAATGGATTTAGCCGATGTGAAAACATGAAAGGATTGATGCTAACCTGGTTTTTGGTATATGGACATTACATTTAAACACAGCTATGACAAGACAGATTCTTGCAACATTTTGGGTCTTAGAGTTCAGACCCAGAAGGTATGACCATTGTAATATATATCACTTGCAAAATATGATAATATGGTTATAAAATGGTAATATTCTCTAAAATATTATTCAAATGAAACAATCACTGATAAATCACTGAAGCTTCATATGGTACACAATTATTCAGTATTGTTTGGTGAGTTTAGACAATTGTATGATAAACCTGGACTTGAAATAGTTTATGGTTAGCTGCCTTTTCCACAATTATGCTTCCTCAGGATGGTACTGGTTGACCTCTTATCCATTAAATTATACCTTAAACTGGAAAGAAGATATACTTGGAGGATTTTAATATTAGGACTATGAGTCTTGACCCAAGCCAATGTGTCCAACAAAACATTTCTGGAATGGGATATAGGAATTTAGGCATACTTGAATTACTATACTGTAAGATGGAATGCCTCCCCAGGGCAAAAGGTATCTTTTTCAAAAGAGCCCAGAGATCTCCCAGAATAGTAAATGATTCATCCAGCATCAATCACCAATGGCCAAACATATAAAATTAAAAATTAGAGTATCATGACCACAACATCTCTGTCCAGCCCAAGGCATCAAAATGAACATGAATGATTTCAGTGTAATGATACACTTATTTACCATGTGAAATTTAATCATGACCATCAGTTATGAAATGCTTACCATGCACCAGATGTGTTGCACACATTAACTAATTTAATGCTCACAACAACTCTGCAAGGTAGTGACTATTATTATCCTCATTCTACAAAGACACTGAGGTGGTACAAGGTTAAGTA
This sequence comes from Noctilio leporinus, assembly GCA_004026585.1. Lineage (NCBI taxonomy): Eukaryota > Metazoa > Chordata > Mammalia > Chiroptera > Noctilionidae > Noctilio > Noctilio leporinus. The sequence continues at coordinate 25,111 of PVIW01001081.1, read as the reverse complement.
ATTTGCCTAAGACTACACAACCACTGTATTTTAGAGATTGCAATTTTTGTTCATGTAGTACTATTCTAGAACCCATTCTCTGAACTAGTACACTCTAATGGCTTTCCATCTGTGTGAAAATAAGGCATTATTCACATCATTTGTGGAGGTAAAAGTGATAATACAACATCTTACTAGTGGCTGGTCCCTAAAATTATCTTCCAGATAGCTGAGGTGTAAGGGAAATATTCACCAAGTCAAGAAAGAGTTTTTAAATTGGATGAAGCTGAGTGGAAAACCAGACTTCTGGTAGAATAGGAATTTTATAACACATAATTTTATTTATTCTTGTTCTTTGGAGATATTATAGAAAATCAAAGAAAAGTGACATGAAATGAAGACAATATATTAAAGCCATGAATAATATATGATGTTAAATCATGCCCTTTAATCTATAAGTAGCCCAATAGCATGAAAAATATGTGAAAATAGTAAAAAAAAATATTGCTTCACTTGTAATAGATTAATTGACAGACATGTTAGACTTCTGTAGAAGTAAGACTCATTAATATTGAGGAAAATGTTAGCAAGAGTTAAAATAATGTATCTCAGGTAGAGGTAGTTATATTAGAAATTATGATGTGTGAATGAGCAAGTGTAATAAACAATGAAAAGAAAATCAAGACACCAAAATGACAACAAAGCCCCTATAAGAAAACAACTTTATCATAATGAGTTTGATTTTTGTTTGAGAATTTCTTGCTGTGTTGTATTTATTCTGTTAATTATATATTTGGCTACGCAGTGTAGATAGATATTTGTCTCATTATATAAGTAGGGTAAGATGGAAGTAGAGAATTGAGAGAAACCCCTACAGGTATTATTTTTATATAAAAACTATACAAAACAAAGGAAGGAATGATCTGTGGTGAAAGGTAGTCACACACAATAAACAGATAGAAACAGGGCTCAATGGAGTCTGTCAAACAATTGGATAAAAGGTCTCCAGAGGATACCTGCGGATACAGTTTAATTGTCTATCTCTTGGACAAATAAACCCCCCTAGTGATATCAATGATTATAATGAGATGTTAATGAGGCATAATGACAAAGATAGCAAACTAAGGTGTAAGTGTAATGAACAATTATGATTCCACTGGGTGAAAATGGAGGCACTGAGGATGATATAAAAGGCAGAAAAGAAGCTAAGAGAGAAAGACATTAGTTGTATTCTTTTTTTAGTTGTTCTCATGTCTTCTTGTGCAGTGGAATTACCCAGATGGCTTGCTAAAACACAGATGTCTGGGCACCACCTCCAGAGTAAGTCACTCTGGGTTTGGAGGTGAGAGTCTGCATTTATAACAAATACCTAGGAGGTCCTGATGCTGTTAGCACAAAGAAACCTTTGAGAATGACTTTCCTATGTAAACTAGCAACCATGCAGTCTCAGCCAATTTCCCTAGGGTGAGGCTGGTATAGTCTTGAATGGACAACCCTAAATTGTCTTTTCTGATCACTGTTACTCCATGGACCACCACAGGGAGAACCAAGCCAACAAAGCTTCTTCCCCTCGAGGCCAGGGGAAAATAACAAAGGTGTATGGCAGATGATAAAAGGCAGAGCGGTAAGATGGATCTATGTAAAGGTTGCATCCTGAAGTGAAGTACATTTGTTCTCAGGTAAAAATGATAGGATTAAACAAAAGCAAATGTTTGCTTTTAATTTAGACTCCTCAACTATCAACCCCCACACACCAACAAAGTCAAGTAATCTGTCAAGAAAAGATGAAAGTATCATTTTAGGGAGGAAGTAGAAAGCTATTTCTTTTCTGCCACCATCTTTACAGTGAGGACTAATTGCCCTCATGCTTGGCAAGTTTCTGAAACTGCACTACTTGTTAAGTGATGTTTCCCAAAGCCATATGGAGTTCTTTACAGTGTTGTTAGTTAGTTTCTCAAAGCACCAAGCTCATCTAGGGGAAAGTAGCCTTGATTATATGTGATATGGGACTCGCTTTGCTTTTGAAGGGAAGAAGGTGAGTAGCAGTTGTTCCAAACCTGTATCAATGAAGATTGAGACTAGATAGTATGATTAGCTGGCTGGAAGGTGAGCAAGCTTATGTTGGGCAAAGTATGTTGGGCAAAGGATAAGCCCCAGCCCAAATCTCAGTTTATTCATCTGAGGACTCAAGCACATCCAGGTATGTACAGAGGTCTGCTCTGGGTCAGAAAACAGTCTATTTTTGAGAGAGGGAGCAAGTTACCCTCTTTAAGGAAAGTAAATTGGGGGTAATAGGTACTCATAGCAATGTTCTATTCATTAAAGACAGAAAGTAGTTTTGGAGTCTGTAGCATGTCTCTCAGACTGTTTTCTGCCCATGTGTGCTCTCTGAGTCCTTGAAAATTCAATAAGAAAACAAACTTGACCATATATATATATATATATATATATATATATATATATATATATGTATATATATATATTGTTCTCATGGCTTCTTGTGCAGTGAATTACCCAGGTATATATTGAAAAAAAATAACTTGGATATACTTTTTATTAAAAGTGAAGTCATGAGACATGCTGGACCATGTAAACTTGGTGCCCATAAAATGGGCAGTGCTTTCAAGTGGAAAAGAGAGATCCGCCCCACACCAGCAGGAAATACAGCATGAAAAGACCAGGAGCAGGTCACCAACAGACAGCAGGGGACGGCATTGGCCTGACTTGAAGCAGCTTGGCACAAAGAAATAATACTGGCTCCAAAGAGAAGAAAAAAAAAAAAATCTGCTATTGATATTCTTGTCACAGACAAGAGGCCAAATATCTTTATTTGTGTGGTAGTTACAAAAGAATAGTTCACGTTGTTTTCTACTCAGGCACAGTAGAATGCTGTGGGTTTTAAAAATAAGTCATTTGGTATATGTATGGGCCTCTATCATTATCCTATCAGAACTTAATAGCACTATGTTCTAATGGTTTGTTTTCACCACTAGACAGTGAACTCCTTAAGAACTCCTTAAGGGTAGAGGCCAGGTTTTGCCCACCTTTATCACTCAGCACCTGACACAGAAGCAGACCTAATATGTATGTATGTATATATGTGTGTGTATATATATATATATATATTTATGTATATATATGTGTGTGTGTGTGAGAGAGAGAGTGTGTGTGTGTATTTCACTAATGGAAAGAAATCACATCTTGGGTTATAATGCTACATTCTGCAATGAATCAAATTAATTATGTTCCTTTAATACTTAATCACAGAAAAAAAGGAAGGCCATGAAGTATTTGTAGAAATCTGTAATTATGGGTTTCAGTTTGTACCTTTCTCCAGACTGAAAGCTCCATGAAATGAGGAGCTTCTGTTTTACTTACCTCAAGAACGGATGCCTATAACATTGGGCTATCAATATATTTTACTGGGAAGTTAACACAATTGAACAGTACAGTTTCCTTACCATTTCCCCAAAGTAATAAAAGTCATGCAAAAAAATGCCATTCATCCTCTTAAAAGATGAAATGGGTAATACAGTCTTTGCAACCTTCTTTAATTCTTCTATTTACACTCACAAGAGGAGAATTTTCATTGACTTTCAGAATTAAAATATGTAATCTGGAACACCAAATAAAGTAATTATTACCTAAAGCTGGTTCATTCTGAAACCTGCCATACACCTAGAGGATTCAACTGATAGATCATAGAATCATCTACTATCAAATCAGTTATTTCTGGATAACTCTACTACTCAGTGGAGAACATGGCTGTGAAATAAAAATGTTATGGGATTTAATTATTACTAGATGAGAATGATGTGTGTGTGTGTGTGTGTGTGTGTGTGTGTGTGTTTGTGTGAGAGATCCATTAGCGCAGCAATAAGGAGATGTTATTATGTGAAACTTGCAGTTAGGTAATGCTTTATACTTTTGGCAGTGATATAGTTGACTAATCTGGGAATTACACTTAAATAGCATTTTTCAAAATGTTATGTGCTGGGGATGACAAGCAACCAAACCACATGGAGCCACTTGCTAACCCTCAGCTCTCTTCCAAAGCTTCCCACCTGGATCAGAAGCCTCAGTCATTTTCAGTTTAGCAATAGTAATGATTACATTCATATATTCCAGAGTTGGAAAGTCATGGCTCTAATATGTAAAACACTCATTAACTTTTGATATTCAAATTCCACCCATACACATTTTTTATTATGTTACTCTCATTTTGAAAGACCTAAAAGACAGACACAGATGGTTGATAAAGAGGAACTAAAGTTTTAACATTTGCTTTGATCACAACCCTATGCTGGGTTCTTTATTACAAATTGTTTTTATTAAAACCTGGAACAAACAATATGGCGTATTAATATTTCATTAGCTACCCATGAGAAAACTGAGACTAGAGAGATTAATTCACTCTACTTTTATAGCTCATGGGATTCCAACTCAGATTCTGGGTTCCACTTAAGCCCACAACATCCTTTTTTTTTTCATCTTTCTGGCCACAATGCAAAAGTCAAGGTTAATGCTGAGAAACAACAGCACATTTCATGAGAATTATAAAGAAGCGAAGATCACTAAGGCCTGAAAAGACAAGGCCATGAAACCATATAGAAATTGCAGACGGGTGTGAATAGAAAACTAAGTGATTGATGGGCCGAATGAATGTATACAAGCATGAATATAACCTGGGACATTCTAAATCCCCCTTCATACTAATGGCATAAATGTAAATATGGGCTCAGAGGTAAACTAAAATAACCCGTATCCCTGATATTTCATTGCAAATGTGAAAATAGTCCTTTGCATGACAAAGGTGATCAGAGATCTCTAATATAAATCCTTGAGAACTGGAATGTTGTCTTTCTTACTTAACAGCATAGCATCAGTGCCAAGAAGAATGTTTGCATTATACAATGAAACACAAGGTGGCATTCTAAGTAAGAGAGATGGAATGGGTAAATATAGAGCAATAGGAATAAGAAAAACCTGCATAAATATGACCAGAACAATAGCTAGTTTAAAACCAGGGTATTCGGGGAAGTAGTGGTAACATATTTATAACATACCCTATGATTATAAAGCACTTTCACTTCCTTAATCTTTTGGCTCTCAAAAAGTACGATGAATTATGAACTATTGCATTTTTTTAGTTGAGAAAATATTTTACTTAAGTTAATATGCCCCAGAAAAATTAGTGTTTCTACTTCACATTTTGTTTGTCTCCTATGAGTCATTTTTTTTTCACTTAATCTGTGACTACCTCATATTTGAATAGAAAATATATTCAGGTCATGGAGCAAATTAAGAATCAATTTATAAACCACCTATTTATTGAGTTGCTAAGTGACCAGTCTCTATAAATATACTTAAGACTGGCTGTCTGGATCTCAGATATGATATCCACTAACAATCTCCTAGTGTCATTGTTTGACCCCAGAAATACATACTATCCATTAAGTTCCATCATTGAGACAGCAGCACTAGGGAGTGTAAGAATACATTGTAGGAAAGGCTTTGGGCAGAAGTATTAGAAAGTAGTCTGCTTCTCTTCTCTTTCTTCAGTATTTAAAATTGGAACCATACCCTCCTGACCTACAAAGCTTCTTCCTTTCACTATGCTCCAGTCAACGATCAACACTCAAAGAATTTTCATTGGGAATCTTGATTCCAACCTTCATTAGTTGAGTTCATACCGCCTGTTCATTCTCTTGCTGGACTTAGTGCAGGTGGTCTAGAGCTGCTTAAAACAAATCACTGCTGAGATTTTCTTCAGTGGACATTTCAGAAAATATAATTGAGTTGCTTACAACTACAGAGTGTTGCGACTAATTCAATCAGCCTTTCAGCCATTCTAGGGTGAACGCGGTGAGTGAGTCTGCTGAGGTGACCCATGGGGGTCCAGCCAGGAATTCAGTCAAAACCAAATGGTGATTGTTTTAGAAATTCTCTGAAAAAGTAGGATAGGTAAAAACTGGATGGCAAAGAGAAAGACTAAAGGTAGTCCAGGTGGGAAAAAGTTCTGTGGATACAGATCCAGAGCTAATAAAGGTATATGGGGGCCATGGAAAGGAAATGATAAACTATAAGCAAGTTTAATATGTGGCTATTTTGGGAACACAGGACTGTGACTTTTATATCTTGTATTAGACTATGAAAGAAAGGCAGTTACTGATATAAGTCCCCATATCTATAACTTAAGCATTTTTATCCTCATTCATAATACTTAGGGAAGGGGGAGTACTGCCAAGGGATTACTAAAAGCAAAATTATTTAATGAATAAACCAGTTTGTGATATTTGATGTTTAATTACCAAATAGGGGAAAAAGTGGTTTCTCAAGGAAAAATCATGCTTTGTCTGAAAAGCTCTCGTTTGATTGCATCAATCATTTGTCTTTGTACGACACACAGTTGCTAAACAGGGAGAGAGTTGAGAGCAATTTTACACTTCAGAAAACTTTCATTGCACAGTGTTCAATAGACAGGTGTATACATTCTCTAGAGGCCATAAAAGGTCCATTTCTAAAGCACAGCAGACTCCCAATCGCACACAACTCTGATACCCACAAATCAGGAAATGGTGATGCACACAGCTCAGGACAACTCTCAGAAACAAGCAGCACTGAAATGCTCCTCAAGGAAGAAAAGATGCAAAGATAGATCCCTAGCTCATCTGATTTTCTAACTTTACCTTAGACTGTTGAATGGTTTTATTCAGGTTGATGAGAAAGAATACCATGATGAACTGGATGGGCCTTGATGATGATGATGATGAAGAAGAAGAAGAAGAAGAAGAAGAAGGGGGAGGAGGTGAAAAAAAGGAGATGTAGAAGGAGGAGAATTAATCAATTAAAAAAATCTTTGCGGGGACAGGAATCAGTTTCTCAAACCCTAGGTCACGACATGTCATGAGAAAAATGTCCATCAAAGTGCTAAGCTTAGAGGGACACTGTCATTGAGGTCATGCAGGGAGCAGCGGGCTACCATGGCTTTGGGGAGTACACAGAACCCCTACAGAAGACTTGCAAGATGCTCAAAGGACAAGAGCAAATCTCAGGTAAAAGCACCTATTGACTGAGTAACCCCTAGTCTTTTGGGAGAGCAGTGTATTATGCACAGAAAGAGTTAAACACCGTTTGATTTCTATAGCCTGAGGTTTTATATGAAGATTGCATTACAGTAAGTTGAACGACTGAAGAAAAGGCATTTCAATGAGGTGTTATGTAGAGAAATTATGCCTAGAAAGGAATATTATGAGAAAAGAGGGTGTGGGGTAATGAAGGGTAGAGGGGGTTGAGTACCTGATGACAGAAGATTCCGGTTTGGGTGGTGGGCACACAATGCAATATACAGATGATGTAATATAGAGTTGGACACTTGAAACCTACATATAATCTTATTAATCAATGTCACCCCAGTAAGCTTAATTAAAAAAAAAAAAAAAAACTACTTTGGCAGAAGTGATAAGTAGACAGGGTTTGAAATAGTAAAAATATTTAGAAAAAATGCTGTAAACAAGGAATTTTCACAATAAAGGTTAGAACTATCAAAGCTTTTCATTAGACAACATCTGTTAGGGATCATTGGGAAGGAAGTTAAACAGCCGCAGAGGATTCTCAGCCATTAAACTCCAACAGGAGCAAAGAAGATATCAAATATTTACACAACTAATTTAAGACACAAGGCCTGTGTGGAAGATGAAGTCTGAAAGTGGATAAGGGTGTCTCCTATGTTAGGATGGGAGAAGGTGAAAATTTGGTCTAAATTGAAAAGCATTTAATTTTTTAAATTTTTCAATTACAGTTGACATTAAATATATATTAGTTTAATTTTAAAAGGCAAAGCCAGAAGCAGATGTAGGGAAAGAGAGACATGCTGATATTGAAAAGGGAGGGAGCAGAAGGCGGTTGCATTTTTACTTAGCTCCAGAGATGGGAAGAAGAAAACTGTGTTTGCACAGTTAACAGAAATGCATTTTTTATTTGCTGGCAAATATTGTAATTGTCAAAGAGACTTAATATAATTTAACCTCTCGGTAATATTCTTCTGCCATTATAGTATATGTATAAAGATTCTCAGCATGATAGTACTTTTAAAATATTGGGCCAAGTGAATACAGATCCTGTGTTCTTAAAACTCCTACATTAGGGGCCTCAAAAACATTATCAATGTACAAATGGTTAAAGTTTCTAAATAGTCCTGACTTGCCTTTCTAGATAACCCAAAGGTTACTAAAAGAAACATGCCGTTAAAAAATTATTAAGTGATTATTGGATTCAGGTATTTTAAAAACAGGCCATTATAAAATAATCACATGACTTTTCTGAATATCTCAACGAAGAGGTCTATATACCTCTAAGCTGAGCTGTGTAGCTGCAAATAAAATACCTATTGATCACCACCTCCTCACTCTAACTCAACACACAAACTGATCCAGCAGTAAAACAACTTCAAACGAGACAAGGAAAATGCACATGGGTAGTGAAAAAAGGAGCAGTGGACACAAAAGAAAGAAAAAACTCTTTTGCCGAAGTTAAATGGCCATTTATAAAACATACAGGAAAAATAAGTAGGAAGGTGTCCCATGACAAAACACAAAATGCAGGTTCCTGAAATAGAAAAAGGAAATTGGCAGATGCTACTGCTTAAAATATCAAAGAAAACCCTGGCGAGTATGGCTCAGTGGATTGGCTCCTGCCTGTGAACCTAAAAGTCGCTGGTTTGATTCCCAGTCAGGGCACATAACCAGGTTGCAAACCAGGTCTCCAGCCAGGTCCCCAGCTGGAGGCAGGTGAAAGGCAACCATACATTGATGTTTCTCTCACTTTCTGCCTCTCTCCCTTCCCTTCTCTCTAAAAATAAAAAATAAAATATTTAAATAAAATAAAATATCAAAAAAAGTTCTCATGAAATAAAAATAAGTATTTTATTTTATTTTCTAAATGGAGACAGGTGTTTTGTATCTAATGTGCATTTTGGGTACATACTCATTTATGAGAAATTTAATGAAACAAATTAATTATACTGGACACAATCAATTGTCACTCCCAAGTGGTTAAGTGTGAGAAGCAAGTATCATTGTCTTATTTATCAGATTTCATTACTATAATTGAGTTATTATGAACCTTTAATGTAACAATTTTAATTACTCACAAGATGCAGGACATCTTTTCTATATATGGAGCTACAACCAGATAGATAGTTTTAGTTGAATTTACCTTTTAGTACAATTATATAACTATACTGCCTTAGTATAAATGAGTAGTTTGATTGCAGAGACTTTTTGTGTCAATAGGGGTCCTGAGGGGGAACTGGGATGGAGAGAGAGAAATTGGGCTGGGACTGAGGTCAGAAACAGGCTGCTTAAATTTGGATAATTCCTTAAGCCAAATTGGCTCATTCTTAAGATAAGTGATGTTTAAGGAAGTTTTCAATTTTATAAATTATTAGATTAATATTGTGAATTATTTATTTATTTTTTTAATTTTACTTATTTTTAGAGATAGGGGAAGGGAGAGAGGCAGAGAGACATCAGTGTATGGTTGCCTTTCACCTGCCTCCAGCTGGGGACCTGGCTGGAGACCTGGCTTGCAACCTGGTTATGTGCCCTGGCTGGGAATTGAACCAGCAACCTTTGGGTTTGCAGGCCAGTACCTTATCCACTGAGCCACCAGCCAGGACTTATATTGTGGGAGTTTTTTAACAGGTAAATATAATCTCAATATCCATTTTATGTCTTATTTTGGAAGTAGTTCATCTAGACTAAAAATTCAATCTGTAAAATTTTAATCTCCAAATTAGCATGCTGACTAGATATACACTATACTATATACACACATATATATATACTATATATACACATACTATATATGTATATATTGCATGCACATATAAATGGATTGATGTTGAGCATGAAAGCAAACATAAAAGGTTTATTTGAAAAATGAAGTATGAAGTTAATAGGATAAACATGAATAGACTATTTAAGATGAGGTTATGCTTAAAACTAAAATACTATATACCCCTTAGTATTGTATCTCTCATTGGATTTGTATAATAATGTGTATACTATATGCACACACATTATGGTTATGTTCCAGATATTTCAACATAGATCTTCAAATATATTTTCTTATTGTAAAACCATGTGTCAGGTACAATTTCCAATAATTGGCTTAGGCAATCTGGTCGTTATATTTCTACCATATGTAAATCCACCTTGTACTCATTTAAGATGGCTGATTACTAGAAGTGAGAGGCATACCAATTATATTCTCAATATATGTATTCTGAGGAGGGTTTTCTGGGTAATTCGCTTCCTGTGTATTTTACTCTGTAAATTGTGATAAATGCCAGTATTTTAAACCTTCCTGAGAGTTAAATATGGAGTGTATTTGAGGCTTTTTAAGGTGAGCAGAGTCCATTGCCATCAAATAAATAAATAATGGAGTTTAAAGTGTTTTGATCTTTCTCTATGTTTGTGTCAAATAAACACAGATTTAATTCAGGAAAGTTTTATGAGACGTGGCTTAAAAACAGAACAGGTTTAGGTACTTTGCAGAATCTGTAACTTTGTTAATAACTTAAAGAAATGAAAGGTTATTCACATGTTCAGAAAATCATTTTTTAAAGTATTTCTAAGAGTTTAAATGCATTTATGTTGCTAAGCTTATTTACTAAAGATTTCATCTGAGATACTGCTATTTAATTATTTTTAAAAGTCATGGTTGTACACAGGTATATATCAAAGTACCACCCTTTTATTGCTTTAAGATTTGCTATCACAATAAATAGCATCATGTCATACAGCAATAAAGCAAATACAAAAGTAAAAAGATCATTTCTGTGCAGCACTTCAAGGTAGTTTGGAAAGTACAGGTTCATCATACAAATAATGGCTTCTGAGACTTGATCCTTAGAGTTTCATAAAAATAAATTGCTTTTCAATAGTTAGTGATGGAGCATTCATTAAAAGAAAGAATTACAGACATAGGAATTGAGTTCAGTATTATACACACACGCAGATTTTAAAGTACATGGAATAAATGGCAAATGTTTAACTACCTTACTGGATTTAGAAAAATCTTTGAAAGGGTCTTGAGGAAAAAGTTATTATGCTTAGGATTCTTAGGTGGTGTTTTTGAAGCATAAAAATGGTCAATTTTCTATTTTTACCTTCCTTGACTGTACAGGGGATACCTGTGCAATTTCAAGCTACTTGACTTCAAGGAAAAATGCTCTGAAACATCATGATTAGATCCAAGGTGAAGGCAATCTTTATAAAGGACATAGATGCTAAAATGACCCATGTCTAACATTTAAGCAAAAGACAAAGGGGTTGATAAAGGATGACTTACGATGTCCTTTAGTAATTGCATTTTAATGTTGTTGAGCTCCAAATGGTTTGAGACATTTTGTTCTTATCTTTAAAGAATCCTTGTGATGGTGGTTAAGAGATACTGAAAATTGTCAAACCTGTTTACCAGCTTAACAGAAAGACACTTTCACATTTATCAGCACACTCAGAAGTAATGCAAGAATCCCCACAACGGGCTACCAGTAACTCCACTGACCTCGTTAGGGTATTACAAGAAATTTTCATTCACACTTTGAAGGACACCAGCGTGCTGTGTATCCTGAACTTGGACATTCAAAAGAGGTAAACGCATTTGCATTATCCCCTTTGATCTGACCATACTTTAAAAACTAGGAAAGTTTTCCTCAGAGATCCCTTCAGACACTCACAAAGCAGTGGTTTTCACCTGATGCTGCTGTCAGCCTTCCAGAAATTAAGTATTGAGCCTGAATCCTCAGTGTTTAGTCCCTAGTTGGAAGCAAGAAATCTGTCAGTCACTCCTTCTGGCACTGCCAACCAACTTCCTCTTCTTGAATTACCTTGCTTTCCTTTTAACAAATTCTGTGTGATTGGAAAAGAAAAGCAAAAGGAAAAGGGCAATAGAAGAAAATAGGGCATGGTAAGCTTTATCTATCTTAATGCCTTTTTAAAGACATCACTGATCAGTCACTGGGCTCCACAAGTCTGAAAATTTTCTCTTCAAAGTACTGAATAAATGCGGTCTCATTAGTTTGTCCATCACATTGGAAAGGATCTGGTATACAAGATGACTTATGAAAATACATTGAATTCAATTCATCACTCTAACTATGTTGCTGATTGTCCTGATAAGAAAATTGATGTTTTGTAACATGATTATAATGTTTTCCATCTTGGCCTATGATCTCTTCATTTCCCTTTAGAAAATGGAATTGAGACTTTGTACATATTGTTACAGCCTTTAAATGTTCTAAGTGATCCTCTGAAACATTTTAAGTTCATTCCATTAGATTAATTAGAGGGCATGATATGGTTAAGATCCAGCTCTAGAGACTCTATCTACTTCAGGTAGTTTAGTTTTCATTCCAATTTTAAAACTATCTAATTCCACTTCCTTCTTTTGATAGTGTTATGTACCTTCTGGCTTGAATTGCAAAACATACAAGTGTTTTAACCTCTGGGAGAGGGGTATAAATGAAGACCTGACGTTGGGCTTCAAAACTATAGTAGTGAAAATGATTAGAGTGAAAAGTACTAATCACACTTTAGGAGTGATTACCATTGGAAGAAGGGAAAGGCCCCAATGCTCTCAATACAAACAGAAATCTCTATGTTTTAACTTCTGAATGGGAAAGCCATGGTAATTATTATAAATGGCAAAATAGAGGCAGAGTGCTTATCATGAAAAGTCACTTACTATTTTTTTTGGTGAAATCCTGAGCTTTGTTTTATATGATATGGTTTAAAAGAGTTTCATAGCTCCTATGCACAAAACATCTACACATATGCACATCAAGAAAAACAAAAGTGGGCAAGAGCAAAAATTATAACATATTAGGCATATCCTGAGTGTGTCAAGCCAAGTCAGTTTGCTAATGTCAGCATTGAGATGGGTGACCTTGTGTTTGGGATTCAATTGTAGAAGGCTCCAAGAAGGATCTATCTCTGTGAGTCAGGGGGTAATGCAACCCTCCTTTCCCCCAGGGACGTCTGTTTAGAATAGAGTAAAGCTCTACCTAACATAGATAGTAAACAAAAGACCAGACAAGAATTAATCTTTTTATCAGGATTGCACCTAGAAAGATACTAGCATTCCAAGTCAGTCAATAAACTAAAACAAAATACAGTACCAAAGATTTGTGGGGATTTCGAGGGGAGAAACATGGGGAATATATGATAAGGATACTACTCTGGACCATCATCATGTGAGGACTTGAAGAAGAAGACCACATGATTGTTAACAGCTGATGCAGCTCCAGGTGCTTTTATTATTGTTTTGTCTTTCTGCATGTCCTATCCTGGCTGCAATGTATTCTACTACCTAAGTAAGGCTGGGCCTCTAAGTGGAATTTCTTCAGTAAGTACAGCTCCTTGTGTACAAGAAACTGAATGGGTAGATGCCATTCAAAAGTACTCAGTTCATTACAAGATGATTTGACTTTGGGTGGTGGGCACACAATGCAGATCATGTACCACAGGAATGGATGCTTGATAACATAATCTTATTAACCAGCATTACCCCAATACATTTAATAAAATAAAAAAACAATACAAATGTATTCAGTTTATGAGGAATGTAACTATGTACCAGAAACACATCACTCAGGAGCCTGTGGTTTCCTAGTATATTTTACGATGATTGCGCACTAGTGGTTGATTGGCCAAATTCAATCTGTGGAATTGCTTTATTCAGACAGGCTTTACAATGCTTTTAACTATTTTGCAATAACTCCCATTTTAAAAATCAGACTGTTTACATATAAATATATTAGATGCCAGGCCATTTCTGAGAAATTGATTATGGAGCACTCCCATCTCTATGTGATAAGAATCAACCTTATTAGCCCTGGCTGGTGGCTCAGTGGATTGGCACCAGCCTGCAAGCCCAAAGGTCACTGGTTCCATTCCCAGCCAGGGCACATAACCAGGCTGCAAGCCAAGTCTCCAGCCAGGTCCTTAGCTGGGGGCAGGTGAAAGGCAACCATACATTGATGTCCATCTCCCTTTCATCCTCCCTCCCTGCCCTTCTCTCTAAAAATAATGAATAAAATCTGTAAAATAAAATAAAATAAATTCTCTTAAAAAAAAGAATCAACCTGATTAAAGTTTATGCTCTCTGGTGGATTACACACCCCATCATTCTCACACTCAATCTGTGTAATCCATTTGTGTTAATTTACCTACCAGCCATTTGGGCCTTTAGATTTTTAACTCTCATCTTCCCAGTTCCTGCTTTCCAATTCTTCTTTTTAAAAAAATACTATTTGGCTTTATTAAATTAAAGCAGAAGAAAATGTCTTCTGCTCTTTTATTGCCAATTGTGTCCATTGTGTCCAAGGTGGGCACAATGGCTGGGTCTCTGAAGTCTTCTTCAACTTATTACATGTGCCTATTAGGAAAGACTTTCCCTCTGGAAGCTCACAGACTCCATGTGGCAGAGCACCGTGTCAGCTAATCGTTTGGGTTTAGCTTCCAGCGGCACAGCACACCTCCCTGTGACCCTGGCAAGCTTGGAAACCACGTTAAGCCTCAACTGCTTCATCTGTCAAGTGTGGAAAAATTAGTACTGTAGTATGATATGGTGTACACATATACATGTGCCTATCTGTATACACATGGATCCATATATAAGCATATATAGATATATTTAAATAGAATATTTTATAATATGGTGTAATAAAGGGATAGTATAGATTATTATAATACAACATGGTATTGGGTATTATTACCATTACTATGGTAATAATAGAAGTAATAGCCAACATGTACTGAACACTTTTCTATATGCCCAGTGTTATGCTAAGTGCTTTGTATCTGCCCTTTACCTACTTATGATGGCAACTTGGTGAGTTTGGGATTATTGTCACTACTGTCTGCATTTACAGGTGAAGATGTAAAGCCACAGGTCTGACTCAAGAAGCTACGTTCATTCTTGCCACATGGTAAACCCTGATTTTTGAAGGAATCAAGCCTTGGTTGTTTGATTTCTGTTTTTTTTTTTTTTTCTAAAGATTTTATTCATTATTTTTAGAGAGAAGGGCAGGAAGGGAGGGAGGGAGAAAGGGAGAGAAACATCAATGTATGGTTGCCTTTTACCTGCCTCCAGCTACAATCTGGCTGGAGACCTGGCTTGTAATCTGGTTATGTGCCCTGACTGGGAATCGAACCAGCAATCTTTGGGTTTGCAGGCCAGCACCAATCCACTAAGCCACCAGCTAGGGCCTTGATTTCTTTTATAATCAGTTAATTATATTAAGCATCTGAATAATGCCAAACTACCTGGACAAGTCATTAGGAGAAATTTGGTACAGCAGTTACCCACTTTTAACTACCAAAAGAGGTAAAACACACTATATCAGACCTACATCAGCATCAACATTTGGAAGCTCAGTTAATTGGGAGAGTTAGTAAATTGCTTAGTCAGCTAAATGTTATTGAGTAGTTGTTAGCTCCTGTGATATTCATTTCCATATTAATCTGAGATTGAAGCTATGTTTATGGGAAAAGAGTAAAGCTAATTGATTTTAAAAAAACAAACAAACCAGAAATAGTAAGGATGGGCCTGGGATCAATAAAGCAGTGATCTACATAATGTTCACTTTCAAAAAAAAAAAAAAAAAAAAGTCAGGTTGCAAGCCAGGTCTCCAGCTAGGTCCATAGCTGGAGGCAGGTGAAAGACAACCATACATTGATGTCTCTCTCCCTCTCTCCTTTCCTCCCTCTTTAGAAATGATAAATAAAAATCTTTAGAAAAAACAAACAAACAAACAAAACCAAAATTTTCACTTTGGGAACCAACAAAATCCAGGGACTCCAACCTTTATCACCCCAAAGGGCAGGCAGTCAGCCCATCTTGGACACAATTAACATAATTGGCATCTGGCTCAAGGAGAATGGCAGTTATGGGGACATGCAGGACATGCTCTGCCACCCAATGGAGATGATTTCTCAGAAATGAAATTATGTACAAATCAAGATGAAAGCCATAATTGCCACTAATTAATTGAAAAGGACTTCTCCACGAGCCCTTTATCTCCTGAAAATGCTGGCTTGAGCACTGGTTCAATGAAGGTCCCAGAAAACCTTTAACAAAAGATTTGGTTGAGTATCTCATGAACACAATGTGAAAATCCCATATGGTAACTTACTATTAAGCTAATTACAGTAATACTGGTCATGCTGGAGGCAAGAGTACTTATCTGGGCTCATCTGGGAAAAGAGTGTCAGAAGACACTTTATTTTTCCTCCAGCAAAATGTTTTGTTCTTCCTACTACCTTACTCTGTTGACATTATTTTATGACATTTCTTCCCATACGAAGTAAATAGGCAAGGAGACAAGACAAGATCACACACACACACACACACACACACACACAGTCACTAAACTAATTATAAAATTTTGAGTACATGTTCAGTGCTAGATATTGCAACCAAGTGTACTTGACACATTTCAGTGTGATATTAATTTACACCATTCTATGAGATATACATTATTATCACCTCCACTTTATGGGTACGGAAACTGAGATCTAAAAAGTTCTATAACCCCCAGAAATCAGGCACCTGTTCAATGGCACAATAAAAACCTAAAGGTTTGTGGACTGACTCTAACAATGGCTTCTCAATCACTACCCACACTGCTATAAATGTTTTCATGGTATTTATTTAAGTATCACAAAAATCATATTCTGGAGGTGGCTGGGAAGTCCAGAGTAGTTCAGTAACTTTTCCATTCGAAGCAGACATCCAAAGCTCTGACTGCTTGTACAGAGCCGGTTCTCAGTTCTGAATACCACATTTCTTAGTAACTATAGAAAACATCAAAATTGACCCATGACACTGTTCAACATCCATCACAAGCAATGCGTTCGATACGTCTCAAATGATCAGACTACATTCTACATGAGAAGCTCAAGGTGAAGGCTGACCTGCAGGTGGAACTTGAAGACATGGGAAGGGTCTGTGCACTCTGAAAGGACGGTGTTTGGTGTCACCTGCAGCAAACCCAGAATGCGTAAAACCTGTGTCTCAGGGGGCAAAAAATGACATGTTCCAAAGCCAATGATAATCAAGGGCTGCCCCTTTACACTTTCTCTTGGGGAATTGTTTTTGTACAATTTGGCAAGGTGCTGGGCATTTTAATTGACTCTGAGATGCTTAACATTGAAGTGGGCTTTGAAACTGTCCCCTGTGTTTGGAAGCACAGTTCTGGAGTGAAGTACAAAGAAAGCCAACATCCTACTTAGAACTGCCACTAAACATGGTATTCATAGCCTAAGATGCTGAGCACTTTTAAACAAGGTGGTTGTTTTTAGAGCATTCTTTAATATTTTTATGTGTTCAATTTGTGAGGTGCCAGGTACCTCCGAATACTTTTACTCAAAAAGGATGCGAGGCAACCCTCCCCTATGATGCAGTTATAGACTATATTAGTTGTCCTAAAATACATCTACATCTGTCCGAACTGAATTCCATCACCATTAAATAAGACGATTCCTTTAACTTGCCAAGAGCCATTTTAAAATACAATTTACCTATAGCTTTTCTATTGCAATCCAAACAACATTGCTGTGACTGCAAAATCATAGATGAAATAAGGGATGAAATCAAACTCTCTCTCTCTTTATTTATTTTTATTTTTATTTTTTGCTTTGTTGTCAAAACTTAAATCATAGTGTGTAATTTAATTCTGCGATTCTGGGAAACATGATGATTTCATGCTATTCATTTGTTTTTAAATAAATCCTCACTGATGAATATGTATTGGGAATTAGTTATTTTCCAACTTTATTTTATGCAGTTCTTGTAGAATCCAGTGGCTAACAATTAAGCCAGAAATACTTACTGACAAGAAGAGTTTAAAGTGATATAACCAATTTCAGAGAAAATGGTAGGAAAGGCCATAGAGCTCATCTGAGAAATAGATGATCTGATACAGTGATTAACATGTAGAAGCAAACAAATTAAAATGTCCTGCTGAGGCACATACGATCTGAGTTGAACAACACACCCTAAGTGGCCTATATTTGGGGTCTTTTGAAATGCATTTGTTGCTACTCCTAAATCTATGCAACATTCACCTACCTTTACCAGCTCTATCCTTTGAGGGAAAAGGAAAACTTGGCAGTTGATTCCGCTCTGCTCGACTTCCAACTGGAGTTTCTTCTAGCTTTCTAAATTACTTGGCACTGAGCAAAGCTCTCCTGCCAAAAAGTGAATGACTCAATATTTGAAACCAGGCACATCAGCAAAATCCAGATTGAACCTTAGAAATTACTTTGATTCAAATAAAGTGAGTCACCTGTACCTGGGAGGAAATTACTTAATGCAAAAGATAATTGACTTGACTGTAAAAAGGAAATATAGAGATGAAGCTCTATGTAGCTTCTGTAGCAAAATTTTCATTGTAGATGTTGATGACAAGATCCAGAAAATGCCCTATATACAGTTACTCAATACATTTAAGAATAAGAATAATTATATTAGTAGGAGCCTAAAAATAGAAATGCATTTATATATTATTGTATCAATATATATTAATATTTTCAGACTCTTACTAATATTATTTTTAACAGTATTAAATTCATAGGAAACATATATATTAGGATATATATTTTTATTATAATATGGATGTCCTGTGTATGATTCCATTAATTGTGTCCTACTAGCATTTCGGACAAGTGATAAATAGGGAAAAAAAACACTATTCTTTAAATCATTAACTATTTAATCAATCACCTATTCATCTATCCACCATTCATTCATCTGTCCAGTTAAACATACTTTTATTGAAAACTTACAATGCATCAGTAACCTGGGAATGTTGATAATGATATGAATTAAAACTGTATTCTTTATAGAACACACATACTAGTAGCAGAGAGTAATATGTAAATAATAATTACATTACAAATGTATCTATAGATCTGCATCCTCCATGTTTTATGGCATGTCATAGAAGAAGATAAAAGTGTCCGTTGTCTTGTGGCATGGGAGGTTATCTGAGATCCCTGCTGTAACAACACTCAATGTTAGACCCCCACCCACATAGAAGACCCTCTCAGAGGCCCCAGCTTCAGCACCAAACTAGTGACAGCAAGAGAGTGAAGAATTGTGACTTCTCACTCTCATGGATTATGCTACATAATACAATTTCAAATGTAATATATGCTTGAGAAGCAATACATAGGCTTGGTTAAGATTGTAAATTGCTTTTAATGAAGCTACAAGGAATATTTCAATATAGTTACTATATATTATTATGACTATGTTTATATACATACGACTTTCTCCTGAAACTCATTTCTTAAGTTACTTCCAATGTCTCATTTCAACAATTGCATATAAACAATGAATAAAATGTGACTCTCAAAATGTAAAATTCAACATTCTGCAGAATTTCATTTTAAAATAAACAAGGACATAGAGGGCAGTCTATAATTACTGAGTCATTTATAAACTAGAATCTATACCAGCAAATAGAATTGTATTTTATGGACACTTTTCACTCCTTAAAGAAAGTGGTTCTGGCTGAGGGTTTTTTAAAGCCCCTTTGTATTGTTATTTTTATATTTACATACAGTAAAATTGATTTTACAAAAGAGTCCCCATTTTTTTAATGTAGAGTTTTAACACATGTAGAGAGGCTTGTACCCACCACGACAAACTAACCGGGAGAAAAATTTTGCAAATTATGTATTCAACAAAGGACTTGGAACCATAATATTAAAAGAACACTCAACATTCGATAATAAGAAAACAAACAACTTTAAAATGTTAGACTGTAGTATTATAAAAGGCAATGAGTATGTCGCTCTTGCATACTACAGAATCTTCAAAGCCCTGGTACAGTACATGACACATAATAGGCCCCAAATAAATACACTTTAACTAATTAAAAAAAAAAAAGCAGCCAAGTTCCTCTTCCTGTCAGGTCCTTTGCACTGTGCCTGTCAGTACTTTGTGCTAGAGACATAATTTCTTACTGTGTGTGTATATGGATGTGTATCCATAACAGAATCAGTATGTGTAGATTGAAAATATTAACACATAACCATTATTGTGAGTACAAACTGTTTTGAATCAAACCCTGCTCTCAAGCTCATATTGACTTGATAAACAACAATCATATAGATGGGAGGAGAGAAAAAAATAATCTAGAGAAGGTGTTCAAAAGCTCTAAGGCAAGAATGTGTTTTTGTAATGTTTAGAGTCTATAGAGAAAGTATGTATAACTCATAGGCCAAGAGTGAAAAAAGGGAAAATATTTAAAGCACGAAATGAAAGTTAAGAAGAGAAGTAGAACCAAACAATAGAAGTTGAATGCTAATGCTTAGATGGTAAATTTAATCACAAAATGTAGTAATGGTATGGCAGATAATTTGATGAAATACTTCAAAGACAAAAGTGACAACTAGCTTAGCTATGATACTATGCTATTCGCATGAGGAATATCTTAAATAGGTACAGAAAATATTAGAGAAAAGTTGTATCACTATCACATAAACAACAGCCAAAAAGAAATCCTTTGTAACAGGTAAAATAGACATCAAGACAAAGAATGATGGTATGAAAAAATTTATAATATTAAATGTTTGAACTCACCAAGTATAAGGCCTGCCCAGAAAATATCCAGCCATGCACTATGAAGAAAGAGGCATTTATTAAAAAAGATATAAGATACAAGAAGCATTGGACAATAATATAGGACAATAATGCCTCAGTTCCCTTAAAAGTAGGCACCTTGGAGCCCTGGCTGGTAGCACAGTGGATAAGGTACCACCCTGTGAAACCAAAGGTCACTGGTTCGATGCCCCAGCCAGGGCACATAACCAGGTTGCAAGACAGGTCTCCAGCTAGGTCTGTAGCTGGAGACTGGTGAAAGGCAACCATACACTGATGTTTCCCCCCTTCTCTGCCTCTCCCTCGCTTTCTGGAAATAATAAAATCTTAAAAAAAAAAAAAAAGTAGGCACGTTGGGACCTCTCACAGTTCTCCCAATCGCCCTCAGCTGCCTTGTTGTATTTTCCTGAATCTCATCAGCAGTAATTAATCTAATGGTTCCTTTTCTTTCAACCCAGAGGCTACCTTGCTACCCTTCCCTGACACTAAGTTATAACACATGTTTTGGTCTTCTTATCAAAAATACTTTGCAGATATTCATGTAGTTCTTTGAATTTCTGAGCAGTTAACTGCTGACTGTTCTCGTTAAACATATATACATATGGTCAGGTCCCTGAATCAGAATTTAAAGGACCTGGAGATCCATAATTATAATATAAGCCTATATTTTAGAAAACTTCAGTTGCTTCCTAGTGAGGTGACCTGTTTCTGTCTTATTCCCATTTCTATCCATAAACTAACCTGTTATAAGAGTTATCACTCTATGGATGTAAGTATATAGCCCTCTTCACTATTTAATAACACTATGTCCGCCTCCAGCTTCAACCAAATCAAGTCCAGATTTCTTAGTGTGGCAGTGTCAACAGTATCTTCACTCTGCCCTGATTGGTATGGCTCAGAGGGTTGGGCATCACCCTGCAAACTGAAAAGGACACCCGTTGGATTTGCAGTCAGGGCACATGTCTGGGTTGCAGGCCAGGTCCCCTGTTGGGGGCGTGCAAGAGGCAAAAGATAGATGCTTCGTTCTCACATCAATGTTTCTCTCCCTTTTTCTCCCTCCTTTCCCCTCTCTCTAAAAATAAATAAAATCTTATTTAAAAATATCTTAATTCCTATGACTTCCTGCCAAACAGTCTTCATTCTATCCTCCGAAAACAATTAATTTTCAAAAGGTCACACTTTTACATATCAACTTATTGAAATGTAGTGTCTCCCTAGTTAAAATATCCTTCCTTCCTCTACTGGCTTAAGTAACTCTGATTTATCTATCATGGCCTACCTCCAATGTCATCTTCTCAGCGTAACTTTCTTTGTCTTCCTCTTTATGTTCTCATTGAAACAGAAACAAGTCACACCATTTTCATATTGAACTGCCATTACTTATGCATAGATAATTCCAGGTCAAGCCTCTGTGAATTTGATCTTATTAGAGTATATTTGACCCCTGAGATTTGATTGGCATAAATTATCAATGGTGCTTCGTGGAGGGACCACAATGAGATGGTTTGGGTGTTGGGTGCTCCCCAGGGTCATGAGTTAAAAGTCAGAAAACATCAGCTAACTCATGTGTGTAAGATAAAGTTGGCAACTAGAGAAGATTGCTTACAGCAATGTCAAAATTGGTAGCATTCAGAAGGAATGCTTCTGAATTCAATGGTAGAAACTGCTGCAAGAGAACTGGTGTCAATACAAGAAGCAGAGGACACATGGCCAGTGATCATTAGCTCTGAAACTGGAGACTTGTCACGTAAACCAGAATGATGTTTCATTTATGATTTCCAGGCACTTGTGTAAGCTTCTTCAATGAGAACAAGAGATGCTAGGGTGGGTCAAGTGTATGGTAATTACATAACTTGGTCTCCACCGTTTTTTTAAGGCTCTCATTATTATTTGCATTAAAATAAGCTGAGATGTAACTGGTGAAAGTCCACATTGAACTTTTGGTTTGTGCTTTGGTTTTATATATTGTCATGTGAAATACAGGTAAAATACAAGTAGATTTTAATTTAACACGTGGTTAAAACTGAATGTAAACTAGCAATAATTTTTACCATTCACAAGCCACACCTTTCTTATAAGGACAGCGTGCAAGACAGGCTTTGTTATAGTAGATGTGCTGAGGAACGCGTAGCTGGAGGAAGCTAACTCAGGCCCATATTGAAAAGGTATTTGATGATGTTGCTCTTACCTGACACTTGTTGGGCAACAAGTTGTTCCAAGGTTCCTGCCGGGGTGTCCTGAAATGCACGGAGTGATCAGAGCATCATTCAACAGTTAGTGGGAAACATGAGAAAACACATGCCAGGAAAGAGAGACTGAGCAGACCAAGACATGCTAGTTACTGAGCATTTTTGCTGTGTGGTTTGAGCAGGTCTGAGGTAAATCTAGAGCACCGCAATATAAATCTATAACCTTTTGTTCATAGTTTAGTTGTGAATAATTTTCAATTTTGTAAAAAGTTCAGAAGAATAAGCTAGAAAATTCTAATTAATCTTTTAGTGCAAGATAAGTACTGAATATCTATTTTGAGAAGGATGAACTCAGAGTATGCACAAAATATTTGTTGATAGTTAGCCTCTCCATGGGACTCACGTGGGTATCAATCATAAGACATGAAATGCAGAAATAACAAATCTACTAGAGAAGCCTGGGCTGATACTCCAAATGTTTTATTACTAAAGAAGATGGCTTTAGGACACAATGCTTGAACTGCTGAAAATGTGTTTACATATCACCCTCTGAAGCATGAGTTTGCTTGCAAACAACACCTAAATTGATTGCACTCATTTGTATTTTTCTTAAACAGTAAATGATGTCAATTTTTATCAACAACAGAGATGCCTCAAGTTAAGATTTAGTTAATTCCAATAATGGTTCAGTATTCTAATTTGATTCAATTTTTTCACATTAAATAAGGTTTTAGAAATGTTATTTATTAAAGCTAGGGTATATTACTACAAATGTTCTTGTAAAAATCTGTTACGTTGTTCAACATTAAAGATATAATCTTAGTTTTTGCAGTGACAATAAGGATGCAAATTTTTTAAAATTTAATTTTATTGTTTTATTATATCCATCCTCATTTTACTCCCCTCTGTCCCCTTCCAAGGATGCAAATTTTAACGTAGCATAGTATCATGGTTAAAAATGTCCTTTTAAAATTAATGAATATACACTTAGAATAGGTTGATGTGTACACTTAATTTGATAATAGTGTCCAAATAAACTGAGAAATTCTTCCAGTTGAAATAGAAATATAATCTATGGTTATTAACATTGCAAATGTACATTTGTACTTGGATAACCATACACAGATAGAATAGCTGAACTATACAATTTTTCACACTGAAATGACATGGAATAAAACAAACAAAAAATATCCCAAGCATGACAAATACAAACAAGTGCTTTCCCTTTGTCTCACATAATTAGATTATTGAAATGTTTCAGATGAACCCTTTGAAAAACTACTTTGTTATTCAATTGATCTTAGATGTTTTTGTTAAATAAAGTTCTAAGTTGGTGTGATATTTAGCTCAAAATCAGTAGAAATTTTTCAATAAATGAAAAATTTTCAAAAATCAGCTATTGAAAACTTTAGCCAATTTCAATTATTAACAGTAAAGTTTCCAAAGAACAATTAATTGAAATGTATCCATATATATCAGAGGAAAACTGGATGAATTAACTAATTAAGAGATCAAGTTACAAAAAAATTTAGATTTTGCTATTCCGAAACTGTGCTTTGAACTTTTTTAATTCCTCATGGAGCTACTATTTTATTTGATTAAATTTATTTTTCAGCTAAAATGAACTAGGTCTATAATAATGTAGCATTTCCTATCTGTGAAATTTTGATTCTTTGATTCCTTCATGGAGCTACTATTTTTATTCAAATATATTTATTTTTTCAGTTAAAATCAACTAGGTCTATGATAATGTAGCATTTCATATGCAACATATTAGATTTAGAGACAATCTATTTATAGAGCTATTTGTGTAAAAATAGTTGGAGAAAGGTACTGCAAAGGATGTAAAAGGCAGAACATGTGAAAATATTTCATTAGAGATATGTAAAAACTCAAAACACAATACTGGAATTGATACTATCTTGCACTATTAGAATTGAGACTATCTTGCACTTTACAGAATTTTTTGAGATTACAAGGTATCTGAACACTTTTAAATAATAAATTAAAGATATTATTGTCTACCTTCCGATGAGAATCAGTTGGACATCATTTAAAAATGCAAGCTCTATTTACAATAGCCAGGTGCTGGAAACAGCCTAAGTGCCCATCGGTGGATGATTGGATCAAAAAACTTTGGTACATTTACACAATGGAATTCTATATGGCAGAAAGAAAGAAGGAACTTGTACCCTTTGCAACAACATGGATGGAACTGGAGAATATTATGCTTAGTGAAATAAGCCAGTCAGTGAAGGACAGGTATC